>CM052886.1:4679069-4818706 GCA_028534135.1 Potos flavus | reverse complement strand
AGGGATGAATTGGAGGAAATCGGAGGGGTGAAGAACCATGAGAGACTGAACCCAGAGCAATGGACTGAAGGTTTTGGAGGGGAGAGGGGTGGGGGGATGGGCGAGCCTGGTGGTGGGTATTGCGGAGGGCACGTATTACATGGAGCACTGGGTGTGGTACATAAACAATGAATCTTGTAACACTGAAAAAATAAAATAAAAGTATTTGGGGGAAAAAAATCTATTTTATACATGAAAATAAAAGTGACTCTAACAATGTGTAATCCTAGTGTGTTTAGATAATTATATGCAGTCCTATTAAAATTCTCCAGAGCTTACGGTGAGAAAACTCCACATGATATAAATCCTTCTCAGGGGAGGGGAAGGAAGCTCTGCTCTCCTCCTCAAGGTCATCGAGCACAGTAACTTGCCATATTCTCTTAAGTGCATCTCCATACATTGATTTTCTATTCTTTGAGAGTCACACAACCAATGTCTTGCTAATGTGCACTTACACACACACACACACACACACACTATTTAACACTATGCATATATATGTGAATCTGTTTGTATACAACAATTTTGCTTCAAAAGTAGAATAATGCATGCAGATAAATGTTTAGAAGTCATCGGCATTCAAGCAAATGAGGACATCTCAATTACTGAAGATCACCTCTGGGCAGGAAAACACTCTGTCTCTCCTAGCACTGCTCCACAGTTGCACCAGACTCCACTGTAAAAGTTTCCCTTCATCTTAGCCCTCAGCCTGTAGCTCATCATGAGCCTTGGTATCCTTGTTACTTAACTGTTCCTTGACTTGTTCTTTCTGTTCCACGTGCTGGCCTACGTTCCCTGCCCGATGTTTATTCTTCTGCTTTTGTCCTCGTTGACCTCCTTGTAACTGGCTTGTGCCATTTCTCCAATCTGTCAAGAGCATTTGGAATTCGATCCTATCCCCCCAGGTTTTGCTCCCCCATCTGACTTTATGACATCCTGAAACAAGGTGAGCAGGTACCTATTCAATCATCCCAGTCACTGATGGGGGTGTTTTAACAGTCCTGGGCACAGGCTGACCCTGGCAACACACCACCTGGTCTGCCAAGCTAATGGCATGCCATTGTTAATTACTCTTGGGGACAAGTGTAGAGGATGACAGGGATACCACACCTCTAATGGTCTCAAATGGGGAAGCACCTAGCTCATGGGTTTCTGTGAGGTTCATTTACATAACTGGTTCCTGATCTATTAGAGGTCATAGAGCCTTTGAGGAATAGAGAAAACCTATGGATTCTCTTTCCCAAAAGATGTACATGCACATGTGCCGTAACATTTTGCATGCAATTTTAGAGGATTAAAGGACTTTCTTTGAACTATGTCTCTGGAGCTCCTAGAGATCTAGAGCATTCAGAGATCTTCAAATACTGCAGCATATACACTATCTTGTAAATTAATGCTATGTTTAATGGGATGTTAGTAGATGCTAGAAGAAATTACAATTTAAAAGTTATTCTTTAACATGGATGATACCACAAATATACCTTAAAATTATCTTGATGGACTTATAACATCAGACAAAAGAAAGAATCATTCATCTGCTTAAATGAAAGGGATTTTTTCTCTGTTGAAATAAGGCGAAATCAATTTTTCTAATTATGGTACAATATACATAATATAAAATTGACCATCTTAACCATTTTTAAGTATGCAGGTCAGTAATTCTAAGCACGTTAACTTTGTTGTGCAAACAATCTCCAGAACCTTCTCATCTTGCAAAACTGAAACTCTATGCTTGTTAAAGAACAACTCTCCATTTCTCTTCACCCCAATTCCTAACAACCACCATTCTCCTTTCTCTTTTTGATTTTGGCTTTTCTACACCCATCACATAACTGGAATCATATAGTATTTGTCTTGTGTTGTCTGACTTATTTCACTTAGCTTCATGTCCTCAAGGTTCATCCATGTTGTAGTATGTGTCAAACTTTTCATTCCTTCTTTAGGGCTGAATAATATTCCTCTGTGTGTGTGTGTGTGTGTGTGTGTGTGTGTGTCTGTGTGTGTGTCTGTGTCTGTGTCTGTGTCTGTGTGTCTGTGTGTGTGTGTTCAGTGCATTATGTATATATACATATGCCACATTTTGTGTATTCCATTCATCCCTCAGTGGACATGGGTTGTTTCCACCTTGTGGCTATTGTGAATAATGCTGCTATGAACATGGAGGTGCAAAATTAACTTTTTAACAAAGAAATCTTACTGCTTATATAAAAGCTACTGCACTCAATATTTTCAGGTTTTTTTTAAATACTTTTTATCATTTTTACTGCTATGTGTAGCAGACATGTAGAAAAGCATATGAAATAAGTCAATGGATTATCAAAAAGTGAACAGTCATATAACCACCAACCAAATCAAGACACAAAAAAGGTCCTGTGTGGAACTTACTCTCTACTACATGCCAGATATTTCTCATACAAAGTGTATTTGGTCTCCCCATGAGCTGTCAAGAAGATATTGTTATCCCCACATTCTAAGTTGAATAAAGGGAAGATTAGAGAATGTTGTACAACATCATCCAGCTAACAAGGGACAGAAGTGGGATTCTAAAGAGAAGCCTCTGTCCACCACACCTCCACATCTGATTAGACTCAGCAAAGGCCAGTTGGCTCCATTAAACCCATCAACTATATTAAAAATTACCAGAGGCATAAATCTGACTGATATTTGCTTAATGACCACATTGTCTATCCTTTTGATATTCTTCAAAGTAACCCACTGTTCTAATTTTGCCCTCTGGAGTAATTTAAATAGACACATTAACATTTCTATGTGAGAGCCCCTAAATGTGAAGACTCATTCCAGGGATTCTTCCAAGTTTCCCCTCACTGAAACAGAGTTTCCAGACTCATTGCCTTCCTGACAGTGCTCTCGCGGCCACTTTCTAGTTTATCAATGAACCTTGGACGGTTAAGTTTTGTATAGAACTGACATTGTATTTTAGACATTGCCTATCCAATCCAATGAACAATTCATTCATTCATTCACTCATTCAACAAATATTTATTTAGAGCTTTCTATGGGTCAGGGGCTGCTCCAGACTATACCACCTTAGACAAACTGATTAATGTCGAGAAGGTCACAGACACATTTTCATAGTCTTGCCACTCTGTTTTTTCAGACTGATCTAGGGATCAACTAAAATCCCAAATATCTTTCACATGAACCACTGCCAAGGCAGGTCTTCATCATTATATATTTATGGGATTGTTTCTATGAAACCAAATCCTGATGCTCTGTTCACAGTAGATCTCCAAGTTTTACCGTGGTCATCTTTTAACATCGGTATTTGGGTTTGTCAACAGAATCCAGTACCCAAAAAAAGAAAAAAAAAAAAAATTGTAGGACTTACAGGTTAGAATTTTATCTACTTAAAAAAAAAAAAAAATCCTTCCCTCCTTTATACACCTCTCTTTCCTTAAAGCAAATAAAAAAATCTTTGCTCCCTTTTGTCATGCTTTGCACCTTATGATCATTAACACTTCTGATTTTCAAAACACAGTATACTGACACAGGGAATAATTAAAAAGAATATGCCAAGAGGATATGTAATGTTTCTTTAAACTGAAATCTTTTCTTTCCTATGTGCTAAAAATGGTAATTGATCTGACTTCATTACAATTTTTCAAAACAAAAACGTAGTTCTCAAACACCTGAACAGTAAATGGGAATTTTTTATTATTCCATTAATTCAATGAATACAACTAATATTCATAAAGTATAAAGTAGTAGAGTAGCTAAGACAAATTATTATAATTATGAATTAAGGGAAAGCACCAATAACCTAAAACCAATTGCATCAAGAGTAAAGTTGCCAGATACGGCAATAAAAATACAAGGCACTCAGTTAAATTTGAACTTCATATTTCATTTATAATTCAACTATAACTGCGGTCCAGTTATCTGGCAACCCTATGCAATGACTCTGGACATGGCAATTTTTAATTAACAAGGACATTAATACCAGAATTATTTTTTCTACCAGAATTTATTACCTGTGAAAAAGGTAGCTAATGTAATTTAATATTTGACTTTTAGAAAATAAGAAGGCAGAAATTTTTGTTTTGTTTTGTTTCTTTCTTTGAAATTGCTTTAAAATAGAAGGGCATAATGAGAGCTTAGAGATGCCAGATATTATTTTTCCTATATCCAGTCATTTCTTAAAATTATATAGACAGAAAAAGGTTACTTAGTAGATGTGTACATACACACATGCATACATAAATTTTGTTTATCCATTCATGGGCATTTGGGTTATTCCACCTTTTGGCTACTAAAAACAGTGAGGCTATCAACATGGGTGTGCAAGTATTTGCTCCAAGTGTTTGCTTTCAATTCTTTTGAGTAAAGAGCTGGATGGAGATTGCTCGATCATGTGATACTCTGCATTTACATTTTTGAGGAACCTCCATACTGTTTGTTTTCCACAGCAGCTGCAAACCCACCAGCAATACAAAAGAGTTCCAACTTCTCCACATCCTCATCAACACCTGTTATTTTCTGGTTTTTGTTTTGTTCTGTTCTTTTATTTGATAATAGCCATCCTAATGGATGTGAAATGGTATTTCATGGAGGTTTCAATTTGCATTTCCCTAGTGATTAGTGATGTTGGAGTATCTTTTTATGTGTTTATTGGCCTGGTAATGAAGATCTCAAAGTTAAATTTTATAAACATAGCAACAATTTCAGCAGGCCAAAGAAATATTTGTAAAGGCAAAAGCTAATAAAAGAGGGGCGCCTGGGTAGTGCAGTCGGTGAAGCAACAGTCTCTTGGTTTCAGCTCAGGTCATGATCTCAGGATCTTTAGATCAGGCCCGCATCAGGCTCCGTGCTCCGTGGGGAGTCTGCTTGGGATTCTCTCTCTCCTTCTCCCCCTGCCCTTACTCCCCACCAAATAAATAAGTAAGTCTTTAAAAGAAACTAATAAATTCAAATAGGTGACTTTTTAATGACATTTATCACTATGTTATGTTTAGTAGTGAAAAGTTGAAAAAGAAACTTTAAAATCCCAATACAGAGGAATTGTGCAAATATGTCACAAAGCATTGATTCTATGAAGTACTAGATGGCAGGAAAATAAATCTCACTTTCAGTGGATATTAACAACATGGGAAACTAATGTAGCAATAGAATGCTACATGATCAAAGTGTGGAAGACAAGAAAGAGATACACCAAAATGTTTATTGTGATTATTTTTAAGGTTTCATGAATAAGTTTAATTTTATTCTTTACATATTCTTCATCATGGGACTTAGTGGATATTTATCAACTAAACACTGAATTTTAAGTTGTTTCAATAATGTTCACTTATATAATAAAAAATAATACTACATTTTGTTTAAAATTGAACTCTTAGTAAAGTGGTTCTAAATTCTGGCTATGTATGAGAATCACTCAAGGACCTGTGACAATAATGTAAATGACCAATACTTCTCCTAACCAACTAGCTCAGAAGTGTCAGGGTGGAGCCCAGGCATCTGGGATGTTAATTCACAATGAGAGTTGAGGACAACTATCATGGAAAATAAGCATGAATGAGTCTATCTTGGAAGTGGATCCTCCAGCTTTGGTTGTCCTTGTTGATTAAAGATCAACCACACAGCTGAATCTAAATCCCTAAGCCACAAAATCAAGAGCAAACTAAATCACTTATTTTAATGCTCTAAGTTTTGAGGTCATTACTTAAGCAACAATAGATAATTAAGTCACTTAATACCCTCACCAATAACAATGTGTCAGGAACTATGCAAATGGTTAACATTCATTACCTTGTTAACTTCTGATAAAAATCCAATAAGGAAAATACATTTATCCCAAATATAAACAGTCATGGGATAGTTAAACAATTTACTCTTGTAGAGCCCAATCCAAATCATTAGTATATTAACATTTGCCTAATATGAAGTAGGGTAAATTCAGGTAGGCAATTATGCGATAATATACTGTAAATATATAATCATTCACCTTCATCAGCATGCTTCTTTTTCAACTAATTTAAACACTCAGGATTTACACTGTCGGTTATGCCAAATAGGTTATAGATTAGTTTCAATTTCTGGTGACTTTCATTTTAATAACAAGAAATAGATTTCATTTACCCATAAAATACTTTATTATATCCCCCAAAGTTTCATTTTATTTATTTTAGCCTTGTTTTTTGAGTTAGTCACCAAATAAATATAACAAACATAAGTTATGAGAGACTATCCCATGAAGGCTGGCCACTGGGAAAAGTAGGATAGGAAATTGCTGGAATTCAAAAGAATAAGGATGATTTTGGTAGTCCCCAAACTCCAGCACTCTCTAGCCCTGTGGCTTCTGGTGTATCACTTAATTTTTCCGATGGTTGATTTTCTCATTTATAAAATGGATATTCTGGGAATTAATTAAGTTAATCACTAGAAAGGCTTCATCATAATGATTGATAGATCAGTAGATATTCAATAAATACTAACTTTTCCATTCTATATTTTATAGATCTGTTACAACAAAATCCATTGAGCAAATCACTATATATTTCAGTTAAAACGTACTAAAAATCATCAAACATTTGAAAGTAACAAATAATATGTACCAATATCCTCAAAAGGATCTTTACTAAAAAACAATACAAAAAAATTTTCTACTTTTGTATTTACTAGTCCCATGGGACAAATATCTATATCCATGTCTATATCTATATATCTTCATCTCATTTATCTGAAAAATGGTGACTATTTAGAAGGATCTATTCCATATAATGAGAGGCATTCCAAGAATCTGGATTGTACTGGACATTCTTAAAGAATATTGGTACATGGGAGCAAATTGCTTCATTCATGAAAATTTATGACAACTTCCACATTATAAGACATCTATATCTAAAACAAACTATTCTCATATAAAGTAACAGAAATGTAAATAAAAACTGCACTTCTGCTAGACTGACTGTCATAATTAAAATATAAATGGCATAGTAGTACTACTTAGAGAAATAAAACATAAGTCCTCCCCATGACTCAACAATCCTATTATTAACTACGTATCACAGAAATTGATGAATAGCGTAGAGAACCCCAATAAATAGGCAATAGATTCCAGACAAGGGTGAAAAGGCATTTCAGTGGAGAAAGTCTTCTCCATAAATGGTATTAGAACAGTCAGGCATCTATATGCCAACAAAAAAACACCAATCAAGCTTTGATACATACCAAGCATGATACACAAAGATTAATTCAAAATGAATCAGACCTCCATGTAGTAGGTAAAACAATAAAATATTTAAAGAAAATGTAGGAGAAATTATTTGTAACTTTAGGATAGGTAGTTCTGACATATGGCACCAAAATTATTATCCATTAAAAAAATTATAAATTGCATTTAATAAAAAAATTAAAAATTCTTCTCATTGAAAGATACTATTAAAAGAATGAAAAGATAAAACAGACTGGTATCAGGCGCCTGGGTGGCTGTCATTACGCGTCTGCCTTCGGCTCAGGTCATGATCCTGGGGTCCTGGAATCGAGCCCCACATCAGGCTCCCTGCTCAGTAGGGAGCCTGCTTCTCCCTCTCCCACTCCCCCTGCCTATGTTCCCTCTCTCCCTGTGTCTCTGTGAAATAAATAAATAAAATCTTAAAAAACAAAACAAAACAAAACAGACTGGTATCTGTTATGATAAAACTTTCATATCTGATTAAAGAAAAAAACCTTTCATCTAGAATAAAGAATTCTGAAAAACTCAATAATAAAAATACAAACAGCAAAACAAATGTGTGCACAACATTTCAAAAGAGTTCACCAGAGAAGATGTACATATGGCAAATAGGTACATAAAAAGAGGGCACCATCATTAGCCATTAAAAAAAATGCAAATGCAAATTAACACCGCAAGACACCACTACACACCTATTAGAATTGCTAAAAATGAAAGACTAACCATACCAAGAGTTGGCCAGGATGTAAAGTCGTTAACAGTTTAGCACTTCTAGGTATTACCCAAAAGAAATGAAAGCATATTCTGAAATAGTAGAAAGCTGAATAATACATTTCTAAATAACTCATAGGTAAAAGAAGAAATCACAAGAGAAATTCTGAAATGAATGAAAATGAAGTCAATCTATATCAAAATTTATAGGATGCAGCTAATGATAGTTTCTATATGACAAAACACCTATATAGAAAAAAATGAGAAGTTAAAAATCAATGACTCTAAGGTTCCATCTTAAGAAACTAGCAAATAAAGAGTAAATGAAAAGCAAAGCAAGAAGAGAAAAGAAAACAATAAAGATCAGAGTAAACTACCAATGGTTGAGAAAATAGAAAAACAATAGGGAGAAGTCAATGAAACCAGAGGCTTGCTCTTTGAGAAAATCTGTAAATTTATACATGTCTTGTAAGACTTATCAGGAAAAAGAGAGAAGATACAAACCACCAATAGGAAGAACAAGAGATGCTGTGGCATCACAACATATTCTACGTATATTAAAAGTTTAACAGAATATTATGAACAACTTTATATTGAAAAATTTGGCAACTTAGATAAAATGGAAAACTCTTTGAAAGACAAAGAAAAACTACTAAATCTCAAGCAACAGAAAAATAGAAAACCTGAATAGTCCATTAAAGAAAATAAATTTGGCAAACTGGTACTGCCAATCTGGAAAACAGTATGGAGGTTCCTCAAAAAATTAAAAATAGAGCTACCCTACGACCCATCAATTGCACTACTAGGTATTTACCCCAAGATTTGAATGCAGTGATCCAAAGGGGCATGTGCACCCCAATGTTTATAACAGCAATGTCCACAATAGCCAAACTTTGGAAAGAGCCTAGATGTCCATCGACAGATGAATGAATAAAGAAGAAATAAAGAATACACACACACACACACACACACACACACACACACACACACAGAGGAATATTATGCAGCCATCAAAAATGAAATCTTGCCATTTGCAATGACATGATTGGAACTAGAGGGTATTATGCTAAGCGACATAAGTCAATCAGAAGAAGATAATTATCATATGATCTCACTGATGTGAGGAATTTGAGAATTACAAGACAGAGTATCATAGGGGAAGGGAGGGAAAAATGAAACAAGACAAAACAAGAGAGGGAGATAAACCATAAGAGACTCTTAATGTCAGGAAACAAACTGAGGGTTGCTGGAGTGGAGGGGGTTGGGAGGGATGGGGTGGCTGGGTAATGGACATTGGGGAGGGTATGTGCTATGGTGTGTGCTGTGAATTGTATAAAACTGATGAATAACAGACCTCTACCCCTGAAACAAATAATACATTATATGTTAGTTCAAAAAAAAAAAAAAAAAAAATAGAACTATCCTATGACCCAGAAATTGCACAACTAGGTATTTATTCAAAGAATATGAAAATAGTTATTCCAAGGAACATAGGCACCCCAATGTTTACAGCAGCAAGTCCACAATAGCCAAAATACGGAAAGAACCAGATGTCCATCAATGAATGAATGGCTAAAGAGGATGTGGTATATATATATACAATGGAATATTACTCAGCCATCAAAAAGAATGAAATCTTGCCATTTGCAATGATGTGGATGGAGCTAGAGGATATTATGCTAAGGAAAATAAATCAGTCAGAGAAAGATAAGCATCACATGATTTCACTCATATGTGGAATGTAAGAAACAAAACAGATAAACACAGAGGAAGGGATGGGAAAATAAAATAAGATAAAAACAGATAGGGAGGCAAACAATAATAAACTCTTAACTATAAGGAATAAACTAAGGGTTACTGGAAGGGAGGTGGTTTGGGGGATAGGGTAATTGGGTGATGAGCACCAAGCAGGGCACATGATGTAATAAGTGGTGGGTATTATATGCAACTGATGAATCACTAAATTCTATCCCTGAAATTAATAATATACTATATGTTAATTAACTTGAATTTAAATAAAAAACAAAAACAAAAAAACTAAATTTGTAGGAAAAACGTCACACAAAGAAAACTCCAGGCTCAAGTGCCTTCAGTGGTAAATTCAAACATTTAAGGAAGAAACAGTACCAATTTTACACCAATTCTTGGGGAAAACGAAGATAAGAAAATATTTTGCAACTCATTATCTCCAGCGAATATTACTTGGATGTAAAAACAATACAAACATAAGAAAACCAACCAATGTTAATTCATTCTATTTACAGATGGAAAAGAGAAACTACATGATCATTTCCATAGATTTAAACTAAGTATTTGACAAAATCCAATATCCACTCCTCATGAAATCTCACAGCAAGTTAGGAATAGAAAACTTTCTCAACCTGGTAAAGAGTGTCGATGAAAATCTATAGCTAACATCATACAAACATCATACACTTAACGATGAAAGACTGAATACTTACTAAGATCAAGGCCTTTATGTTCAATCTTATGACTGTATTCAGCATTGAACGGGAGGCTATGCCCAGTGCAATAAGGCAAGAAAAGGCTGACAGAAAAAATAATAAAAGGCATGAAGGGTGCCTGGATGGCTCAGTTGGTTAGGCATCTGCCTTCAACTCAAGTTATGATCTTGGGGTCCTGGGATCGAGCCCCAAATCAGGCTCCCTGTTCAGCAGAGAGTCTGCTTCTCCCTCTGCCCCTCCCCCTGCTTGTGCTCTCCCTCTCTCTCTCTCTAATAAACAAAATCTTTTTTAAAAAAGGTATAAAAATTAGAAAAAAAAGTAAAACTTTTATTCCCAAAGACAAGATCGTCTCCATAGAAATTACTATAGAATCTACAAAAAAGCTACCAAAATTAAGTGAATTTATAAAAAATTTAGGCTACAAAGTCGATATATAAAATATCTAAAATTGAAATAAGTTAAAGAACACCATTTACATTAGAACCAAAAATATAAAATACTCAAGAATAAATTTGACATTTTATAAGAACCATAACTAAAAAGTATAAAACATTGCCAAGTAAAATTAAAGATCTACATAAGTGATATGATATACCATAATTTAGGACTGGATGGTGCAATATTGTTAAAATGTCAATACTTCCCAAAGTACTCTACAGACTCCCAATCAAAATCCCAAAAGGATTTGGTAGAAATTGGCAAGTTAATTCTAAAATTCATAAGGAGGACAAACAATATGTAACCAAGTCTTATTAAAAGCTACAGTAAAGCTATAATACCTGTTATGGTATTAGCATCAAGATATAAAAATAAATCAGTGACACACAATGACAGTAAAGTCACAGATACATGGACAATTGATTTTTAACGAAGGTTGAAAGGCAATTCGACAGGTAAAGGGCAGAGAGGCAGGGGAAGGAAGAAGCCTCAAAGAGGCACAAGGAACTTCAGGGGTGAGGTCTTTAGTCACGGTCTTGCCTGCGGTGATGGTTTCCTGGGAATATAATATGCTAAACTTATAAATGTGGATACTTGAGATACGTGGTTTATTGTGTGTCAATCATGCCTCAGTAAATCTATATTTAAAAAAAAAAAAGCCAGTATCCATTTTTTTTTATGGATAAGGCATGTATAGTAAACGCAGGCTGATAGGAAGAGCCTAGAAATCTTTATCAATATCAGCAAGGCTTTGTAAATTGCACGGGGAGTCCACAGGTGTTCAATTCATTCTGCTTTACAAATATATATATATGATAGAAACTTTTGTAAGTATAAAATAATAAGTATAAAAATTATTGATCCTGTATACAATTAATACAGTCACCATTTTACAATGGTATGCGTATGTATATATGAGACTATAGAGCTGGGATGAAGAGAAAAACACAAAGAACAAACAAACAAACAAAAATGCCTTGCATAAATTAATTATTATATTGTGCTGTGAACTAATAAGTCTGATTAATGCAACTCTTTGCATCAGATATAAAACAAAGAAAATCACTACTGGCTTTTAAATCCACTAGGTTATTTCTCAGTAATTTAATTTTAAAAACAAAATTAGCATGCAAAATTTCATTTTGGGCAAAAAGTATCCATATCTACGTAAGGACAAATGTTATTTTTAAATTAAACGATGATTTCCAAAGGAAGTTTTGTTTTCAAAGACTTGACTAGTGACAGCTGAATGACGCATTGGCTGTAGACCTCATCACAGCCACTGAAAAGGTTGGGGCTCTCCATCTAAGCTTCCTGAATGGAAAGAGCTCTAGAAAAACAGCTTTTCTTTTCTAACACTCCATTTGGCTGGTTAACACAAGTTATTGATCCCGGGATTTAGGGTCGCCGACTACTTTCTTAATTAAGAGCTCCAAGTTATTGACTATCCCCATTGCCCTGTGCCTCTTTTCTTAGTCTTAGGTGAGATTAAAAACTCTGTAACATTTCACGACTCATCTCAAGGGAAGCACCTCAATTTACTATAAAAACAACAATGGCTTGCTCGTGACTTCATCTCAGTGGGTTAGGAACCCTGCTCCCTACATCTCTCTTCTATGTTCCCAGAGTCAAGCAATACCTGCAGTGGGATTTCACAGCCACCATGTAACCCCCTGTGGGACCAGGGGATGCTCCTGGGGACAGCACCAGACTGAGCCGGGAGCACAGTCCTGCAACTTTCCTGTAAGGTTAGCCTGACAAGGCAGCCAGCGTGAAACACTGTTCTGAGTCTGCCAGACTCTGTATTCATTCTAGACAGCCATAAATATTAGTGGCTATTTTTAAAGTACATTAGAATATTTTGAGAAAAGTCATGTAGGTATTGCTGCTAATTTTGCCATTTAAACAAATAATTAACTTTGAAAGTTACTCTAGATCCTTCAGCCATTCAGAATGGACCCTATGACATTTTTACTTTTATTTTTTTTAAGATTTTATTTATGTTGGGGCACCTGGGTGGCTCAGTGGGTTAAGCCTCTGCCTTCGGCTCAGGTCATGATCTCAGGGTCCTGGGATCGAGCCCCGCATCGGGCTCTCTGCTCAGCAGGGAGCCTGCTTCCCCCTCTCTCTCTGCCTGCCTCTCTGCCTACTTGTGATCTCTCTCTCTCTCTGTCAAATAAATGGATGAAATCTTTAAAAAAATAAAAGATTTTATTTATGTAGTTAGCTAAGTATTCATTCATTTATTCATCTGTTCATTTGTTTAATTAATTAATTAATTAATTTGAGCGGGGGATGGGAAGAAGCAGAGGAAGAGGGAAGAGCAGACTCTGCGCTGAGCAGGAAGCCAGCCCCACGTGGGGCTTGATCCCAGGACCCTGACATCATGCCCTGAGCTGAAACCAAGAGTCACTCAACCAACTGAGCCACCCAAGCACCCCAACCTCATGACATTTTTAAAGATCATTTTCTTTAGGGTAAAAATCACATTTGAAAAGGATAAACCAGACTTAAACTGTACACAACTTTAAATTAAATTTAAACTGTACCATTTTAAATTGCTTGAAAACCTTATTTTCAGAGCCGCTAAACTGTGAATATCTTTTCAGACACCCATAGTGATAAAATTAACGTCCACGTATAAACCCGTGATGTCTACCAGTGACTGTACAAGGCAATAGCTGTCCAAAGCTCAGTGACATGCAAACCACCAAATCAGAGACGGCCGACAGTAGGAAGTTGGCAAGAAGAATAATTTGTAAAGTCCAAAAGATAGGAGTACCTTCAAATCCCCTGAATAAGGTTGATAAGGAGTAGATAGGGATGAGAAGCATGCTTATATCATTTGAATTGCAGAACTGTTGCAAGTTATACCAAATTAGGATAAAGACTCATAGTTATAATAGAAGACAACAGAAACACATGAATCATAATGTGGAAAGAATTTTTTAAAAACAACAATATTCAAATGTTCCCAGGGATTATGAGTCAGATGAAATTAGGTTGTGCAGTATTTTTATGTAATGTTTTGTGTGATACATTTACCTAAAGGCTTATCCTAAAGCAATATGTTTCTGCTTTTATCAATTGCCTGAGGATGAAAATGTATCAATGATTTTAGAAGTCTTAAACCTCTTTAATATTTTCCTGATATTAGATGAGCTATAATCACATATAAAGCTACCTCCTAGAAAGCTTTTGAGAATTGCTTTTGCCTGTAGTCTCTGGCACTCATACTTCCAAAGATTAGAAATACCTTCCTTAAAAAGGGTTCTCTTTTTGCCCATAGAAATCAAACAAGCTTTGTTAAACAATAAGGCAGAAAAGGAGCTGTTATAAATCAGTGATATTCTCCTTAATTGCCCAAGTTACTTATCACAGGTTAAAAACCAATCTCAGAAATTCAAAAGCCACATGGCCACGTGGTTGTCACAACACTGATATACTAAATTCAGGGAGGAAATCACATTCCCATAGATTGAAATAGTTTCCATGCAATGCTCAGTGATTGGGTTTACTGACTTGATCAGCTTCCATGAGGACAGGGGCTGCCTGTGAACATAATCCCATGTAAAGAAAAAAGGCATGGTTAAAAAACACCACACAATTTTTACACTTTTTTAGAATAATTTTGCATCAAAATTTTCCTCTAACTTCCGTCCCACCATCACACATTTTCTTGCATTCCTCTTAGGTATAATATTATTTCTCTGCTATAAATAATCTTTCCACAGTTAAAGTAATCTCCTATTTCATGATTTAACAAAAACAGAATTTAACTTATGGCCATATTCTATGAAACGGTGTCCTGCCATTCTAACCTTTCTATGCTTTGTTTCTTTCTTTTTCCTCTGAACATGGAAAATTAGGGCCATTTATATGCTGAATATTGATCAGAAGAGAAAAATATGTGAGGTCTGAGTTATACTCTGACTAGTGACTTCATATTTGCTCACTATTACTTACCACATCGATCACTTGATCCTGTAATCTAAGTTTCTTTATTTTATGAGGAAAGTGTTGTTGTTGTTGTTTTGTTTTTTAAGAGGAATGAGTAATTGGATTTTCTTCAAAGTTCACAAAATCCAAGAAAGAAGATATACTACAAACTGCTTGCTTAAAAATGTCAGAGTTTTGACAGTGGTTTCCTTGATGGTTTTAATGCTAGGTTTGGGGAAACTCTGAGTGCGTACAATAGGAATGGACACTTTTTTGAGAGATGGGATAGTTCTAACTTTGAAGAGTATTTCATGTCAGACATAAGTACACGATCTCGAAGGCCACATCTCCTTTCTCACTGGTGGATGTGGCCAGGAGAATACAAAGCATCAGCTGGAATTCCATCCAAGAGGATCACCAGATTCTACCCTCGAGCTTCTAAATGGAGTGCAGACCAATGTGGGTGCTTTGGGGATGGACACTCATGCTTCAGTGGGCCCCATGTGAAACAGAACGCTCCTTCACATAGCCCCCTACGACACTGGAGAAGCACTGCTTGTTTTATAGACAGAGCCTCTCCGTTCTTCCCTTGAAGTAATTCAAAAGCATTGAACTGCTGTGCACTGGGCCTACAGAGACACAGGTGAAGAAAAGCAACTCCTTTAAAAAAAAAAGAAAAGAAAAAAACAACACCTTCCTTCAGTATTCTCCCAATCTAGAGAAGAAAAGAGACTGGCAAGTAAAAGACTTTGCAGATGGACTTTTAAGTGCCGAGCCAGCAGCAGAAACAGGAATAAAGGAACAAGTGGGGACTCAGCCTTAGTTCCTCTTAGACGGAACGGAGCCTGGGAAAAGCTTCACAGAGAGAGAACAGTTGAAGTTGGCCTTGACGAATGAGAAGCACGTGTCAAGTGGAGGAGGGGGGAGTGAGGAACTGGCACAGAGGAGGGTGGAGGGTGGAGGGTGGAGGGCGGAGGGACATCCCAAGCCCGGAGAAAAGCATGGACAAAGGCACAGACCGGAACAAGTCCAGTCCACCTGCCCCAGGAGCACAGGGCGTGTCCCAGGAGCTCCTCCCCCTCGACAAGGGTGTTTTCTTTCCTTGCCCACTGGATTATTCTCCAGCCTCTTATCCATAACAATTCACATTGCCCACAGGTGGTAGGACCAAGACAATTAAAAGGTCTCAGTGAAAAAGGCCAAATTTGGTAAAATGCTACTTTCTCTATCAATATGTGTGTGTGTGTGTGTATGTGTGTGCATATACTTGTGAACATGGATAAATCTCCCATTTCTTAAATTCCTAAGTATGGAAGCTAACTCCTTTGTTATTGGCAAAATAACTAAATGATTACCCAGACACAATGAAAAATAATGAGCTTCGTTTTCCTAAGGGTAAAACAACTCCAGCCTGAATAAAGATAATGTGGGAGTGGAAATAGGGGAGGGGATGGCACCGTGTGTCCACAGCTGGCCTTCAGCCAAGGCCCAGAAGAGAAGGCCTAGACACGAGCCTCAGGTACGGACTCAGAAAAGCAGCTGAAGTGGGAGGTGGTAGTTTTGATAGCTACTGGGCATCTGCATACTAAGAGTTCCAATCTCTCACCTCAAACCTTCCCATACATACGTCTCCTTCTAGAGGAACTAAAGGGGAGGTATAAACAATGTCTAACACCAATATGACGTTACCCGGGGAGAAGGGACTCTGACCGCTGAGCATCAGCCCTGGCCTTGGGTGATGTTTTTTATCTCCCAGGGTGATTTTAAATAATTATATTAAATTAATTTTACATATTAAATATGTCTTTATCTATTATTGCTTTATTTTTGAGGAGAAATATAAAGAGAAAGAACAAACTTTTGCTCTAGATCCTTCTCAATACAAGGACAGAACACTAGAGTAACAGAGTCTCTAAAATTCAAAGGAATGAGGGGGCCTGGATGACTCAGTTGGTTAAGATTCTGACTCTTGATTTTGGTTCAACCCCACATGGGGCTCTGCACTCAGCACTGAGCATGGAGCCTGCTTAAACACTCTCTGTCTCTCCCTCTGCCCCTTTGCACGTGCGCACTCTCCCTCTCTCTCAAAATCGATCAAAAGAATTAAAAAAATTAAGATAAAAAATTCAATGACGCTCTGCATTTTATGTATTCTTTGGCAGAATAAAGTAAATCCTCCAAAATATTTTAGAGGTAATTTTAGGACTTAAGAACTATCAATGTAGCCAAGATAATGGATGTAAAAGTCACTAGATCAGAGATGACAGTAGTTGGAGAAGCCCTCAAAGGCTATCTTGCCCACCTAATCAGATACAGGAATCCCTTCTCAGCAGCTAGGCAAGCAGACAACCAATTCCCTCTTAAACCCTTCTGATGGCAGGAAGTTTACCGTTTTATAACATAAAAACCCATCCCATGGTTGAATAGTTCTGGCTCTTACAAAAGAGATCTGCATCTTCATAGCTCCTATCCTTCAATCCAAGCTCCATCCCCTGGAAAACAAGTCAGCTGTTTAAAAATTGATGTGTCTTCCCATATTTTAAGTACTTATCATGCCCTTCTATTCTCTAGTTCTCTATTCTCTAGTTCTCTTTTCCAGGCTCCATAACCATATTTCCATGTGATGTGGTATCCACTCAGGACTTATCCTCCACACTTGCTTTGGAAGCGGTATGGTGTGACAAAGTCCTTTGAAATTGCAGAGTCCAGACTTGCATAGACAGTGGCAATGGGACCCAATTTATTTATTAACATTTTTTCCTGTACCTAAAAAATGTCTTTCTCCTATTTTATATTGGTGAAAGAGCTTTTTATAAAATAAAGAAAAACAAAGAAACAATGGCTTTGAATGACACACTGGAACAGATGGATTTAACAGATGTATTCAGAACATTCCATCCTAAAACAGCAGAATACACATTCTTTTCAAGTGCACACAGAACATTCTCCGGAATAGATCACATATTAGGCCACAAAACAAGCCTCAACAAATTAAAGATCGAAGTCATACCATGTATCTTTTCTGACCACAACACTATGAAACCAGAAGTCAACCACAAGAAAAAACTTGGCAAGACCACACATACATGGAAGTTAAATAACATGCTACCAAACAATGAATGGGTTAATCAGGAAATAAAAGAATAAATAAAAAAATGCATGGGAAGAAATGAAAATGAAAACTCTGTGGGGCAAAACCACTGGGATACAGCAAAGGTGATTCAAAGATGGAAGTTTATAGCAATACAGGCCTATGTTAAGATGTAAGAAAAATTTCAAATAAACAACCTAACCTTATAGCTAAGTCTAACAGCAAAAAAAAGAACAAAAAAAAAAAAAAGGAAACCTAAAATCAGCAGAAGGAAAGAAATAATAAAGATTAGAGCAGAAATAAGTGAAATAGAAACTAAAAAAAAAAAAAAAGCATAAGAGATCGATGAAACCAGAAGCTGTTTTTTTGCATAAATCAATAAAGTTGATAAACTTCTACCCGGATTTATCAAGAAAAAAAAAGAGAGAGAGAGAAAAGATTAAAATTAATAAAATCACAAATGAGAGAGGAGAAATAACAACTAAGATCAAAGAAATGCAAACAACTGTAAGAGAATTTTATGAAAAATTATATGCCAAAAAATTGGACAACCTAGAAGAAATGGATAAACTCCTAGAAACATATAAACTGCCAAAACTAAAACAGGTAGAAATAGAAAATTTGAACAGACCGATAACCAGCAAAGAACTTGATTAGTAATCAAAAAACACCCAACAAACAAAAATCTAGAATTAGATGGCTTCACAGAGGAATTCTACTAAACATTTAAAAAAGAGCTAATACTTATTCTTCTCAAAGTATTCCACAAAATAGAAGAGGAAGGAAAATTTCCAAATTCATTCTATAAGGCCAGCATTAGACTGATACAAAACCAGATAAAGAGGGGTGCCTAGGTTGCACAGTTAATTAAACATCTGATTATTGATTTTGACTCAGGCCATGATCTCAGGGTCATGAGATTGAGCCCTGTGTTGGGAAAAAGCATTTGACGAAGTACAACTTCGTCTAAGTTGTACTTAAATGTACTAAAAATCCATTCATGGTAAGAACCCTCAACAAAGATTTAGAAGAAATATACCTCAACATATTAAAGGTCATGTATGAAAAGCCCACAGCTAACATCATCTTTAATGGAAAAATAACTAAGAAAAAACTTTAATTTCAGAAACAAAACAAGGATGTCCACTCTCACCACTTTTACTCAACATAGTACTGGAAGTCCTAGCCACAGGAGTCAGACAATAAAGACATATAAAAAGCACCCAAACCTATAAGGAAGAAGTAAAACTTTCACTATTAGTAGATGACATGATACTATATACAGAAAGCCTGAAAGGCCCTACCAAAAAACTGCTAGAACTGATAAATGAATTCAGTAGTCATGGGATACAGAATCAATGTACAAAAATCCATTGCATTTCTATACACCAATAACAAATCAGCAGAAAGAGAAATTAAGAAAACAATCTCATTTACAACTGCACCAAGAGTAATAAGACACCTAGGGATAAACCTAGCCAAAGAGATGAAAGACCTGTACTCTGCAAATTATAAAACACTGATGACAGAAATTGATGATAATACAAAGAAATGGAACGACATTCCATGCTCATGGATTATAAGAACAAATACTGTTAAATGTCTATACTACCCAAAGCAATCTACACATTTAATGCAATCCCTATCAAAATAACAACAGCATTTTTTCACAGAGATAGAACAAACAATCCCAAAATGTGTATGCAACCACAAAAGACCCTGAACAGTGAAAGCAACCTTGAAAAAGAAAAGCAAAGCTGGGCATCACAATTCTCCACTTCAAGTTATATTAAAAGCTATAGTAATCAGAGCAATATGGTACTGGCACAAAAAAAAAAAAAAAATAGACACACAGATCAATGTAACAGAATAAAAAACCCAGAAATGAGCCCACGACTCTATCGTCAATTAATCTTCAACAAAGCAGAATAGAATATCCAATGGGAAAAGGATAGTCTCTTTAACAAAAGGTGTTGGGAAAACTGGACAGTAACGTGCAAAAGAATGAAACTGAACAACTTTCTTACACCATACATAAAAATAAATTGAAAATGGATTAAAGACCTAAATGTAAGACATGAAACCATAAAGACCCTAGAAGAGAACACAGGCAGTAACCTTTTTGACAATGGCCATAGCAACATTTTCCTAGATATATCTCCCGAGGCAAGGGAAATTAAAGCAAAAATAAACTGTTGGGAATTTATCAAAATAAACAGCTCTGAACAGCAAAGGAAACAATCAACAAAACCAAAAGGCAACCTAGAGACTGGGAGAAGAGATTTGCAAATGACATATCTGATAAAGGATTAGTATCCAAAATATATAAAGAACTTACAAAACTCAACACCCAAAAAAAAACCACACAAATAATCCAATCAAAGATAGGCTGAAGACATGAAGAGACATTTTTTCCAAAGGAGACATATAGATGGTCAACAGACACACTGAAATGATGCTCAATATCATTGATCATCAGGGAAATGAAAATCAAAATTCCAATGCCATGTCACCCCACACCTGTCAGAATGGATAAAACCAACAAAATAAGAAACAACAACTGTTGGCAAGGATGTGGAAGAAAAGGAACGCTCTTGCACTGTTGGTGGTAATGCAAACTGCTGCAGTCACTGTGGGAAACAATATGGAGGTTCCCTAAAAAGTTAAAAATAGAACTACCATACAATCCAGCAATTTCACTACTGGGTATTTACCCAAAGAATACAAAAAACACTAACTCAAAGGGATACATGCACCCCTATGTTTATAGCAACATTATTTACAACAGTCAAGATATGGAAGCAGCCCAAGTTTCCATGGATTGATGAATGGGTAAAAAAGATGTGGTATAGGTATACAGTGGATTGTTATTCAGCTATCAAAAAGAAGGAGATCTTGCCATCTGCAAGGACATGGATGGAGCTAGAGGGTATTATGGTAAGCAAAGTAAGTCAGAGAAAGGAAAATGCCACATAATCTCACTCATAGGTAGAATTTAAGAACCAAAGGAATATAGCTGGGGGCGGGGGGGGGTGAGGGACAGAGAAAGAGAGAGGCAAATCAAAAAACAGACTCTTAACTCTAGAGAACAAACTGGTGGTTACTAAAGGGGAGCTGAGTGGGGGATGGGAGAAATAGGTGATGGGGATTAAGCAGTGCACATGTCGTGATGAGCACTGGGTGTTGTAGAGAATTGCTGAATCACTATATTGTACACCTGACACTGTGTTAAGTGTGGAATTAAAAATTAAAAACATAAATAAATAAAGAGCTTCACCCTTGTCCCTGCTAATTGTCAACCTGTTGCCCGAACTCACAATTCCAACTGCAAAGGCTTACCTGCATTCTAAATATCGAGAAGTCATCCAGTGAATCTGTTGTTCCTGCAATCTCAGAGTCAGGTCTGTTAATCATTCTTCCTGTGTTTTCATACAAGCAGACGGAAAAGGTTTGAAACAAAGAAGAACTAAACAGGAGTCCTGTGACATGCCACTAGAGATTTCCCTCTATTTCAACTGGGCCATTGTATTTAAGTGAAGTTGTTCCCGGAGCTATAAATCCACCCTACACTCCTCTTCGTTCTGAGAAAGATGGGCAGGGGAACATGCGCATGCTGATGGATAGACTCTCATCTAGACAACTCGAAGAAGAGTTTTCAGTCCCACTTTCCCCATAAAGACTATGAGTTGTGGAGGGCATCAATATCTTATCGCGAGCCACAGAGCCAGGTGGTAAGTAGGGGGCAGTGACTGTGATACAGGCTTGCGTAATCCCCAAGCCCACACTCCGAGTCTTCGTTGTCACTTGCTCACTGACACATCAAGAGAAGATTCAACACATGGTGAAGGCGGATATTCCACTCCAGGCTTTCCTTTATCATTGTGCTAACACTGAAAATTATCATTATTAGACAGTCAATCAGTCTTCCTATTCATCATCGCGACCTCCTCTCAACACTCACAAACTACTGCTCTGATCATTCCACAGTTTGCCAGATGCCGTGACTCATTCACCAGCTGGCAGCTGCCCTGAAAACAGGAAGGACATCCATTCACTTCCAGCTTCCCACCACCCTTCCCAACTTCTGGGCACACACAGATCGCCCGATGCCCACCCCTCCTCCAAACATGTACGTCTGCAATGTTTAACAAACACGTTAAGATACGCTAAACATTTCATATCTGTCTTTTAAACATTTCCTATCTTCCTCCTCATAAAAATGTGCATGATTAAAATGGCACTTTCTCCAACTATACATCATACGTCAATAGTTTTAGAGCTTTTGAATTTCAAGGATTAAATAAAATTTCAGAAAACAAAACAAAATGAAATGACGAACCTACAAATGGAAATGTAGCAGTAACATCATCGGATTACCAGCTTTGATTTTTACCAAAGACATATTTAAGATGACCCTCGTTTTACACCAACAGAGGAGAAAATGCACCGTCCTAGAGTGAGACTGAATTCTTTAAAATAAGATAACTTTTTAAATTGAATAAATTTATTATATAATAATTTCTTCATAGCCCTCTATTTATTTTTTTATGACTCACTGGTGATTTAGATAACGCCTCTTTATCCTCCCCTGCAACATCGTTTAAAGCGAGGCCCAGCATCTGGCTGGCCTGCCCTTCATTCAGACGGAGAAAGCAGTACAAATGGTGAGTCCACGCGAGGGGAGGCTACAGTGCCCATCTCCCCCAGGAGCATGGGCTGCTGGGACATGGGATTTTGAGTGCTAGCAACAGAAACGTCCTAGAATAAACCAGGATGAGCTGGTCACTGGGGGCAACTGGAATCAAGGGAAGGCAGCAATTCAAACAGGTCTTGGCATTCTCTGAGCAGAGCTGCCCGTCCCATCCTGTGACCCTCGGTGCTACCAGGAGCTCAACAAGGGCAGCGCCAACCGAGACAGGACAATTTCCAAATCCCTATCTGTGAAGTGCTGGAGAAGCAACCAGGAGCAGCATAGGTAAGCTCTGAGCGCGTATGCCTTCTCCTGGTATCTACTCCAGTGTTTCCGTAAAACAACAGAGAATATATATCAAAACTTTTTGAAAGTATAAAAGGTTCATGTTACTCTATCTTCTACATTTTTTTTTTTCTGGAAATGTGTCTCCACAGACTCTCCATGCCAATTTCAGTATATGTTCTGACTACAACTATCCCTCCTCTCTGGATGCCTCAGGGGAATGTTTCAGTAATGGAGAGTACTGTATCCAAACAGTCTTTACAATTCTAAAAGTTGAAGCCGCCCATCTGCTGCTGACGGCCGTGCCAACTGCAAAGGACTGAACTGATAAAGATGCACTCCGTAATGCTAGCGCTCTGCACGAAGGAGGAATGGAAAGTATGTGTCAAACATCTGAACATGATTGATGCCTGCCACCTCATCAAGGCTGTCTCTCACACTTAATTTCACTTGATGATTTCAGATTACGCATGGAATGGGCAGCAGGTGTTTGAGATTGCCTAACTAGCAAAACACTTGTTTTCAGCGAAGGTGAAGCAGATGAATCTCTGCCTCTGAACATGTTCCATGAAATTCACTAGGCCTTGATGTGACTTAAGGAAGACTCGGGTGGGGGCACCTGGGTGGCTCCGTCCGATAAGTGCATAATTCTTGGTTTCCTTTCAGGTCATGATCTCATGGGTAGTGAGATCAAGCCCCAAGTAGGGCTCTGCATTCAGCGGGGAATCTGCTTGAAAATTCTCTTTGCCCCTCCCCCACTTCTCTCTGTCTAGAATAAATAAATCTTAAAAAAAAAAAAAGACTCGGGCACTCGGCCCCATTCCTAGAGATACGAAAACCCTAACTGTAGGGTATGGCTCAAGCCACTTTTTTTTTTTAAGTGGGAAATATACTTTATTTTTTTTTTCCCCAAATACTTTTATTTTTTCAGTGTTACAAGATTCATTGCTCAAGCCACTTTCAAAGGCACTGGTGGGTCCACGAGGTGCTAAAATTTGAGGACCACTGCTCTGGTCATTGCTACAGCACTGAATTGTTTCAATCAGTGATAGAAGAATTTACCTACACTTAAAAAAGGATATCACTTGGTTTTCTCACTCTCTGGTTGAGAATGCTAAAGAGTTAGGTCAGAGGTTTTTAATTAGAAGAGCAACACTTGACTTACATGATTATTTCTAAAGCACACAATACTTATCAAACATTACTCCTATAAATCGTGTGAGTACCAATATTTAATTAGCAAATTCTTATCTCTAAAAAGGAACCACAGATGTTGACTTGAAAATAACCTCTTTCAGCCGCAAGACGGTAAAACTCAACCTGGCAAACCATTTAGTATGAACTGACCTACTTAGGCAAGAGCCTTTCAAACATCCAACCAAATATTTCTATTACAAACACCACTGAACGTACGGGCTGGGAAGAGTTACCTGATCTCCCCACTTCTGCCCAGGGTGTTTGGAACTGTGTTAATGTTTGCATAAACATTTAAAGTGTTTTACCTTCAACACGACAGGTGCTAAACACTTTCTCATCTTTTCTCAGAGTTTTCAACACATTTGGGTCCCTTCCTTAGACAAATTAACTTACTTATAAAAATGTGCTATTAATGCTGCTACCTTAGCACGGAATGGATAATCCCAGTTATTTTTGGACTTAACTGACACCAAGTAAATTGTGAGGGATTTGAGATGAACAGAGCAAGGGCGGGCGGCTGCGCGGCTTCTGCCCAGCCCTTCCACGGAGCGGCATTTCCTGCCGAGCCCCCGGCCCACTGGCAGCTGTGGTACCAGCAGGTCCTGATGATCCATCATCATCACTCCCCGGCCCCACGCCGGCTGCTGGGACACGTGGGTCTACGAACAACAGCTAATGCCTTACCATCCGCATAAGCAAAACACACGGGAACCGAGAGGAAATCAGGGAAAAGGAACACAATCAATGGGAAATTAGATGAAAGAGATTTAAGTTCAAGGGCATGGGATTACAGACTCTTAATGAAATGTGAGCGTATTAACTTTTAGGACAAACATAGCACCTCTCTCTCTTTTTTTTTAGTGAAAACCTTTCAATTTAATGGTGGAGTGGTTTTTTAAAGCAAGTACGTTAAAAAACCACCACCAAGTTTCTCCAGTCTTGAAACTGCAGTGTTTTGAATTATAAAAATATGTTTATGCATTGGGGCACCTGGGTGGCTCAGTCAGTTAAGTATCCAACTCTTGATTTCAGCTCAGGTCCTGAGTCCAGGGTCCTGGGATTGAGCCCTGCGTCAGGCTCCGCACTGGACACAAAGCCTGTTTAAGATTCTCACTCTCCCTCTCCCTCTGTCCCTTCCCACCTCTCTCACTCCCCTTCTCTCAAAAAAAAAAAAAAAAAAAAAAAAAAAAAGTTTATGCATAATTGACTATTGACTGAGAAGTTTGACACTATCAGCAATGAAATTTTATAATACACATCACACCACTTTTTTTTTTTTAATTCATTTATTTGTCAAAGAGAGAGCACAAGCAGGGACAGTAGCAGGCAGAAGGAGAAGCAAGCTCCCCACTGAGCTGGGACACCCCCAACACGGGGCTCCATCCCAGGACCCTGAGATCATGACCTGAGCGGAAGGCAGACACTATAGCCATAGCAGTCACACCTGGGTCTTCCTTGGGTACCATAGAAAAAGCCACCTCTCATAGCCTCTTACAGGAAGTAGAGTTGCACTGTTACCCCAGTTTCCCAAATACAAAAAAAAAAAAAAGTAGGAAGTATGACGACAGAGAACCTAATGGCATTACTGGTGGGCCAGGTGATGTATGTATATTGAAATCTGAAACTAGGTGAGGTTCTTAAAGGCTCCTTCATTTGAACAATTAGCATATAATTTTGTGAATATGAACTTATTAGTAAGTATAAGGCATGTGTTATTTCTGTGCATTCATTTTCATAGAAGGTGTATGCATGTGTGTATGTGTGTACAAGACAGACATTGTCAAAGGAGAATAGTAATATTATCAGACATGTGTAAAATTTAGATTGTTGACATTTTAGGAAGCCTAAGTAATCTCTAGAGCAGTTGCAAGGCTAATATAAAGCTTCTGCTGTTAAGACCCATGTACCCAAATCTATTATTTATGAAATACGTCCCCAGAGAAGTATTGTAGCGATGTCACCCATAAACATTACAAGAAAAGGAAGGCTCTATGATCAAACTATTAAAAACCTGGTCTCATGGTCACTCACGCTTCTGGCACCTTCACAGCAGTTATGACTCAGAACTGTGCCGAAGTGCATTTCCGTGCCAGCTGAGCCATCTGCTGCTGTCTCACAAACGGAATAACAGTCTAAAAGGAAAGTTTGTTTTAAGGCGCCATTCCCATATGCATACAATCCACAAACTGCCGTGTATAACTGTGGTATAGCATTACACCAAGCAAGACTTCATGTTTTTGGAAGAGAATATTGCACAGCATTTTCTGGAAATGCTCCCAATATTAGCTACATGTCACATTTGCATTGAAACATATGGTCTTCAGTGTGCAATCTCAAATCATCTACAGAGACTTTGCAATCAGAGGTTCCCTGTATTACCTTCCTTTTATGAGTCAATTTTCACTTAGCGAAGTATCACACTGGTGATTTGGAGGCATTATCTTAATTCCTAATGTAAATTTATTTGCAGCAGATGTGGTTCTGTGAATAATATAAAGTTAATGACATCTTATTAGTTATTAGCTGAAATCATGCCAAGGGGTGGTAGGTTTTAGATGCTAGATCAGAGGAACAGAGCCAAGCACGTGATCCACCTCGTCCTCCACCCTTGGGTGAGGGGAGGTCGTGGCTCTTGAACATTCATGTTGAGAGTCAAGAGGATGGTGACCTCTCTTTGGCTACCCCCACACCCCAATGCTCAGACATATGCCACCCTGTCTTTGAAGCAGCCTTGCTCCTAGGAAAACTAGTTCTGAGGATGGCAGGGTGAAGGAAAGTATCTAAGACGATGTCCGGGAGCATTTTGTTTCTTCTGTTCCTCTACAATGGATGAAGCTTCGGGGAACTCAAGGACCGTGAGTTCACACACAAGTACAAGCAAGTGGGTCTGACTGGTTTTGGTTTGAGCAGTTGTTTAAACATGACAGAGATAGAAGATAAGGATTTCACAGGATTTTAACAAAATGTATCCATGGTAATCTTCCCTTATAAGTATCTCAAATAGACTGTTCTGCTAAAATTTTAAACAAACACAAAACGGACACAGGAAGGTAAATAATTTCCCTCGGACAAAACTGGAGTTCCACTGGGGACCCAGGGACCAGGTCAGAAACATCACTCACTACCGCTCTTACACCCCTGAGTTCAGGGCCTTCCATTTCAGACTCGGAGAGGTGAAGGCCAAGCCCATGGTGACTCAGAACACAACAAAATTCCCCTCCACATATCAGTTCCTTCTTCTTCTTGTCCGCTACTGAGAAAACAGATAAATCATTGCCTTTTCTTTCCAGCAGCCAAACTGGTCATTTCCAGAATAGTAGCAGATGTTGGCTACACACACAAAAAGCTGCCTAGGTGGAGGATAGAACTTCAAAGAAAAAAAATAAATTAAGAAAACCACAATGTACTGTCAGTGGGAGAAAACAAACTGATTTTAGCAACAAGTATGTGTCCCTTCCAAGTAATGAGATAATGAGTCAACTTGCTGATTGCACATTGTGGCTGTTGAATGCATTCTGGGATGGTTAAGAAAAGGACTGATTGCTCATAATTGAAGGTATATCTCTCCATTTACTGAGGGCTTATTTAACCTCTAGCAATGAAGTTTTGTCAAGTTATTCGCAGAGGTCTTATAAATCTTTTGTTGAATATAAAGGCTCGATATATTTTTGATGCATGCAATTATAAACGGTAACTCAGAAAAGCCACATTTTCTATTTGTTGCTGGCAAATAGTAATGCAACCGATTTCTGTATGTTCAATTTTTTTTTTTTTTTTAAGATTTTATTTATTTATTTGACAGAGAGAGAAAGCACAAGCAAGCAGAGTGGCAGGCAGAGGCAGAGGGAGAAACAGGCTCCCTGCTGAGCAAGGAGCCCAATGTGGGACTTGATCCCAGGACCCTGGGATCATGACCTGAGCCGAAGGCAGCTGCTTAACCAACTGAGCCACCCAGGCGTCCCATGTATGTTCAATTTTTATACAAAAAAGCTACAAATTCTCTAATGAATTTGTTTGACATTAATTGTATATAGTTTTGGGCTTTCTACATAGGTAGTCATGTCAGCCATGAACAGAGACAGCTGTGTCCCATTTTATCCAACCGTGATATTTTTTGTTCTTTTTCAAGCCTTATACTTTATTATACAGTTTATATTAGATATAATTGTGATTTCTCTCAGTCTTAAAGGATAACTTTGAGTATTCTGTCGTATTTGTTACATGTTTTTTAATAGATCCTTTTTATTATATTAAAAAATTCTCTTTTATTCATAGGTTGGTAAGTTCTTAAGCATGAAGTTATGTTTAATCTTGTTAAATAATTATTCATCATCTATGAGATCATATAATTGTGTTCTTCTGTTAATACAATGAATTACATTGTTGATGAAGTTGTGTTAATCCAAACAAGCATATCTGGAATTAACATGATTGAGTCGTGATTGAGTCTCAGTGAGACTGACCTATAATTCTCCTTTCTTTACTGTTGAGTAATTAAGATAATCAAAATACCAGTTGGAGAATAATGTCTCTTTTCAGTATTGAGCAAAAATGTATTCTTTAGAGGAAATATTTAGATAGGAATTAGTTCCTTGAATATTTGGTAGAACTCACTCATGCCTACAAAACTATCTAGGTCATTTCTTAATGGGAATATTTCTAAATAGAGATGTAATTCCTTTATTAGAGTATTCAGAATTTATCAGATTGGTCTTGATAAGTTATACTTTTCTTAATAACGATCCTTTCATACAAGTTTGCAGATTTACTAACTGAAATTGGTTATATACCCTCTGGCATCATTTTGATCCCTGAATTAACTCAGTTATATATACTTTTCTATTCCTGATATCATTTATTTGTGACTTGATTACTCTGTTCTGAATCAACCTTATAAGGCATTTATCAATTTTCTTTCTTTTAAAAATCCAGTCACTAGCTTTCCTTCTCACCTTTATTTTACCTTTGTTTCCTTCAGAAATCTCTGACTTTTATCTTTACTATCTTATTTATTTTATTGTATTTATTCTGTTGTTCTCTTTTGATATCTTATATTGGATACTTAGCTCTCTAATTTTTTCAGCCTGTTCTTTTTCTAATTAAAAAACCTTAAGGCTATAAATTTTCTTTGGAGAGCCATTATAGCCACACACCCGGGAGTTTTAATGTGTAGGATTTTTTTTTCATTCTATTATTGTTTTATTCTTAATACCTTCTGGTTTTCTTTGTGGAGATGGAGCTGTAGTTGAGGAAGACCAAGGAAACTGGAATTTGCATGAGGAAGTGCTGGAAAGCAGTGCTCAGAAAGAGTACCAGAGATCTGCAGAGAATCCCCCTCATATTCAGCTTATACACCTGAGGAAGCTATCTGAGACACTAAAAAAGAACTTGAAAAGACAAAGACAACAGGGCCAAGCATAGTGCCCATCCCCACCAGCCAGACTAGAAAACATCCTGATTGACACACAGGGCACTGGGAAGAGCATGCCCCAGTGCCCTGCCTCACTGGTGGGGAACAATGACCGCCCCCCCACCCTCCACCCCCCCCACCTCACCCCCCGCCTGAGTGATGCAACAGTCCTGCCTAACCAATGAGCACGTGACTTGGAAGGGTCAAACTATTCCCATGTAAAACATCTGTGTTCCAGAACAAAGCTCAAACATATTTACAGAAAGACAAAAACATCCCAGCCCTAAACAACATATAAATGGCAATATCTAGCATCCAATAAGAAATTACCAGGCATTCAAAAGAGCAGGAAAAGAAAACCCATAATGAGGGGAAAAATCAGTCAATATAAATTGATCCAGGTTAGCACAGGCAAAGACAGTAAAAGAGATATTATAATTGTACTCCATATGTTCCGTATTTTGAGACACAGAACATGTTAAAAATCAAAACATTTTAAAAAATTTTAGAGTTGAAAATTACAATGTAGGAGATCAAAAGAAAAAAATGTACTGAATAGAATTAAGGACAGAAGACGTACAGAATCTAAAGATACAGCAATAGGAACTCTCCAAAATGAAAGACAAAATGGAATCATAAAAAAAATTAATTTAATTAAATTAGATTAAAAAATACAAAATATAAACCAAAAGAAGGCAAACAGGAAAAGGGGTGGGAAAAGGAACAAATATAAGCAATTCCTAAAGGAAAATTTATTTCAACGAATGCCTTTATTTAAAAGAAGATCTCAAATCAATGGCATTTTTTAATGAAAAGCTAAATAAACAAGAACAAATTAAACCAAAGTAAGTAGATTATAGCAGAAATCAATGATATAAAAATGGGGACAGGAACACTTTTTATGTAAAAGGCCAGATAATAAATATTTTAGTCTTTGTGAGTCTCATATGGTCTCTGTTTCATATTCTTTTTCTTATTTTTTTATAATCCTTTAAAAATATAAAAATCACTTGTAGATACAAGGCCTTACAAAAATACAGCTGGATTTGTCTACAGGTTGTAATTTGCTCCACAAATAATATATAATATAGAAAAACAATATAGAAAAATCACTGAAATAAAAAGCTGATTCTTTGAGATCAATAAAACAGATAAATGTCTACCCAGAGAGAAGACATAAATTACAGTATCAGCAATGACAGAAGTGACATCACTATAGACATACAGATATTAAAACAATAATAAAGAAATATTATGGTCAGTTTTATGCCAGTAAATTTGATAACCTGTATGAAATGGCCAAATTCCTTTAAAGATGGTCTACTAAAGCTCAGTCAGGAAGAAAGAAATAACTTATGTGGATTTATTACAATTTACTGAAGAAACTGAATTTTTAGTTAACACCTTTAAGTAAATTCTACTAAACATTTAGAGAAAAAATAATATTGATTCTATACAAATTTCTCTAGATAATTGAAAAGGAGTGACTACTTCCCAACTCACTCAGTGAAGCCGGCATTGCTGTAATACTAAAACCGGGTAAAAACATTACAACAAAACTACAGACTAATACAAATTTTAAACACGAATACAAAAATAAAATATTAGCAAATGTTCAGAAATTAGAAACAAAAATGGTTTAAAAATTTAACTGTATATATAGTTATATATAGTTAGGATAATTTGACCAATTAGCATTTATCCTAGAAATACAGATCTGATTTTACATTGAAAAAAAACCACACACTGGGGCGCCTGGGTGGCTCAGTGGGTTAAAGCCTCTGCCTTCGGCTCAGGTCATGATCTCAGGGTCCTGGGATCGAGCCCCGCATCGGGCTCTCTACTCAGCGGGGAGCCTGCTTCCCCCTCTCTCTCTCTGCCTGCCTCTCTGTCTACTGGTGATCTCTCTCTCTCTGTCAAATAAATAAATAAAATCTTAAAAAAAAAAAAAATCACACACTGTAGTAACCATATTAACAAACTAAAAAGAAATAAAAGCAAGATTATATTAATAGACATAAAAAAAGCATTTGACAAATATCTAATATCTACTTCTGATAAAAACCTCTCAGCAAACTAGAAAGAGACAGAAGTCCCTTAACCTCATAAAAGCACGTACAAAAAACCTACAGCTAACACCTAACACCATACTTAATGGTAAAAGACTGAAGGCTTTCCTCACCAAAACCAGAAACACTGTGAGGATGTCTACTCTTAACACTTCTATTCAACACCATATTGAAGGTTGTAGCCAATGCAAAAAATCAAAATAAAGAAATAAAAGACACCCAGATTGGAAAGGAAGAATAAAAACCATATTTATCCATAGACTACATGACTGTCTGTGTACAAAAATCCTATAGAATCTATAGAAAGCTATTAGAAGTAGTGAGTTTAGCCAAGTTGAAAGATACAAGCACAATATACAAAATTAATTCTTTTGATATACTATCAACAGTTAGAGATTGAAATTTTAAAAATACTATTTACTGTATCATTATAAATATGAAATACTTGAAATAAATGTGAGAAAAGGTAGGAAAGACAGGTACATTGAAACCAAAAAAAAAAAAAAAAAATTGCTGAGAGAAAATAAAGATGACTCAAAGGGAAAGGGAGATTGTGTTTATGGATTAGGAGACTCCATATTGTTAAATGTCAATTCTTTCCAAGTAGATCTAAAGATTCACTGAAATTCTAATCTAAATTATAGCAGGATCAACTGATTGGTGGATTTTAGAAACTCACAAAGTCTAAAATTCATATGGCGATACGAATGACCTAGAATATTTAAAACAAAGTTAGAAAACTCACACCACCTGATTCCAAGAGTAATCAAGTTACAGCAATAAAACAAGTGTGTTATTGGCGTAAAAAGAGACAAACGGCTTAATCAGCTTAATCGAACCGAAGAGTCCAGGAACAGACAAACATGGGTAACTAACTGACTTTGACAAAGAATCAGAGGCAGCTCAGTGGAGAACAGACAGGTTTATTGTTTTGCTTTATTTTGCAAGATATCATGCTGAAGCAACTGGAAATCCATCTGTAAAAAAAGAACATTGATTCTTTCCTCACACCATACACAAAAATCGACACACAAATGATCATAGTCCTAAATGTAAAAGTTAAAACTATATAATTTCTGAAGAAAAACAGAAGAATATCTTTATGACTTTGGATTAAGAAAACATTCTCTAGCTATGGTCTCAAAAGCATGACCATAAAAAAATATATATATAAATTAGTTACATCATTTTTTAAAATTTCTGCTTAATAAATGACACTATTAATATAATGGCAAGTTAAAAACACGGGGCAAACATTTGCACAGTGTGTATCTGATAGACAGTTTGAGTTCAAAATACATGAAGTACACTCAAAACTCAAAAGTAAGAAAAAAAACAATAAAAAGTAGGCAAAAGATTTGATCAGACATTGCATCAAAAAAAATATGTGGATAGCAAATAATTACATGAGAAGATGATCAATATCATTATCTATTAGGGAAATGCAAGTCAAATATCACAGTAAGATATCACTAGACACCGATTAGAATGGTTAAAACTAAAAAGTTGACCAAATCAAGTGCTGACAAAAAGGTAAAACAACTGAACTCTTCTATTTTTCTGTGATGTAAAATGTTACAACTACCTTAGAAACTAATTTCACAGTTTCTTCACATTTTAAACATACACTTAATCATATGATAAGATCATTTCACAACTAGATATTTACACAAGAGGGGAAAAAATTACTACACAAAGATTTCTGTGTGGATATCTGCAACAGCTTTATGTATATTGGTCAAAACCCGTAAACAACCCATATGTCCACCCACAGGAGAATGAATAAACAAAGTGTGGCATAGGCATGCCCTGGAACACATCTAAGCAATAAAAAGGAAGAAGCCACTAATCTACACTACAACATGGATGAACCTCAAAATGACTAAGGTGGATGAAAGAATTCAATCAAAAAGTACATACTGTACAGCTCCATAGATATAATATTCTAGAAAATTCAAAGTATACTGACAGAAAGCAAACCAGTGTTTGGGCATAACTGCAGAGTGGGGTGGTAGGAGAGCTGAGAAGGGGGATTATGTATGAAGGGGCTGAGGAAATTTGGGGGGTGATGGATATGTTCATTATATTGAATGTGGCAATGGCTTATTTTATACAAATTGTACCAAAATAAAGCTGTTAAAAATGACATTTATGTGGGATTTTTTCTCCTCCTTCTCCTCCTCCTTTGCCTCTGCCTAGTCATGATTATTGCCGGGCAGTAAAATCTACTAGAACTAAGTCAGGTCACACCTAAATTATGACAGGACCAAGGGTAATAAATTGCTCACGGTTTCTATATTCTTATAAAGTTGCATATAAAGTTAATTTTTATTAAGCCAACTCTATTTTGCTATTGTCTCCATGGTCCCCGCAGGGGGAGACTGCTTACATTTCATTTTTGTTCTTGCAACATAAAATGACTAAAGCAAACACAAGCCACTGGAATATTTCGTTGGCTACAATACCACTGCTAAAAGCCAGTCTGAAACGGACTGACTCAAGAAGCACCTAAAACCACGTCTTTCTACAAAATAAATTGTGGTGTAGTGATGTCCATGGCTGGCCCAGGGTTTTCTTTCAAGTGTGGTTGCTAAAAATGAAGCAGGAACATTCAAAAGACTTCAGAGTGTCATTAGGATCACATAGTTGACTTGACATTCAGAAAGAATTAGCAAAAGTATCTTCAGTGTGATTTTTCAGGTCTAGGGAAAGCTTCCCTGATCACTAACTTTGCTAAATTCTTTCCTGGCGGGGATAAGAATGAGAAAATCAAGGCATTTTTCCTGCCACCTTTCAGCTGCACTTAACATTAAATGACAAAGCTAGATCCCCAAACTATCCTGAGTCATCCCCACCACCACTGGAGTGCTACTTCTTATAACACAGCCCACTCCGTGGGACAAAAATGAAAGGGAGGTGGCAGCAAGTGACATGTGGAGCTCAGCCATCATGACGGCATGATTCAAAAGTATTTGAGGCTTGGACTTTACGAACAGCAGCATCATTAGATCTTCCCAAAGCACAACTCCCAGGGACTCTGCAGGGATGGGGCTACCTGAAAGAGCCCTGCAGCCCAGTTCACCTGGCAGGTAGCACTGGGAACCACAGCTACTCTCCAGAAGCAAAGGTAGGCAGTGGACTGGAAGCCAAGGTAGATCACCGGAAGTGGCCACAGCCAACAAGGTAGATCTAATCTTTTACTTCTATCTGTGACAGAAAGGCCTCTTCTTCAAGGATTCTGGACCCGTCTATCTTTTGTAGGATGCAAAAGAGCTAATGTCCTCTCTTACTCCAAACTGCTATTTTAGGAAAAATGGTCTACATAGTAAAAAGCCCAGTCAGGTGTGAGTTTGGCTCCTGGTACCATCTTGATTTATGGAAAACTATTGTTTGGGAGGAGAGAGATTTCTAGTACAGTTACAGGTGGAAAATAACATTGTCAACATGAAGGACGTGGCTAAATAGATAGTGAAAGTAGGTTAAAACACAACAGTCATATTACTATAAAAAATCATATTCATCTCATGAATGCCTAATTATGTTCTTTTCCACTGCTCTTCTAAAATTAGTACTTGCTTAGTAATAGAAACATCAAGAAAGGACACAGGGGGTATTATAGTTCTAGCAATTAAAAGCTGGCCTCTTCATTTTCTAGGTTTGATTTCAGGTCTTGAAAGTATATACTTTTTTTCCAAATCTAAATGTCACCATAATGGCACAATTTAAACTTTAAGCAGATAAGATAAATAGATGAGAACTCAACACAGCATGCTTAATTTAAAACTAAAATGTTTTCTTTTTTTTTTTCTAAGAAAAGAACAAAATTAAACTCACTCCATAATTTAAAATGCTCTATTTTATTTTTATTACTTTTAGTTCTTTGTTGGGTGAGGAGTTTTTCGTATACTCATGCCCACTGCAAGTGTTTTTAAAGCCTTTACCCAGGGGTAGTGCTGAGCCAACATCACCATATTGCCAACCTTGTAGTTTTGAATATTTTTCCAAAATGTTTCTTTTTTCACTTGCCTTACTAAAACTCATCCAGCATTATTCTTCCTATTCCTACAGGTTCTCAAGATTGCCACAACCTGATTCAATCAGTTTGATAGTTCACTATACGAAATGCTTAGAATTATTGGCAGATTTAAAAATTTTGTGTCTCCTTACTTTTGAAAAATGGTAATTAAAATGTTTTTTTTAAGTGGTGCCTGGGTGGCCCAGTCAGTTAAGCTGCTGCCTTCGGCTCAGGTCATGATCCCAGGGTCCTGGGATCAAGTCCCACATCGGGCTCCTTGCTCAGTGGGGAGCCTGCTTCTCTCTCTGCCTCTGCCTCTTCTCTGCCTATTTGTGCTCTCTCTCTCTCTGACAAATAAATAAAATCTAAAAAAAAAGTTTTTTAAAAAGCATTTCTGGCCAGGAGCTTCTAAGTGCTATAAAATTATATTTGTCTATTCATTACAGGATCTGTTTACTTACTTACTTACCTACTTACTTTATTTATTTATTTAGGTTTCTTACATTTAAACCAACACCTGTTCATGATAAAAATATAGTTCATTATTTTGAAATGATTTCAGTATATACTACTAAAGATCATTAAAATTCTTTTTTTTAAAGATTTTATTTATTCATTTGACACAGAGAGAGAGAGCACAAGCAGGGGGAGAGGTAAGCAGAGGGAGAAGCCGGCTCCCCGCTCAGCAGGGAGCCTGATGCGGGGCTCGATCCCTGGACCTTGGAATCATGACCTGAGCCAAAGGCAAACACTTAACCAACTGAGCTACCCAGGTGCCCCAAGATCATTAAAATTCTTAAGTAGATGTTACTTGGATCTTTGCAAAATCTACAGAGTAAACTTATTCTAAAGCATCCCCTATCCCCTCATCTCCCTACCTCATACTGTTGGATTTTTTTTTTTTCATCAAAATATTGATGACTCTCAGAAATTGTGTCATTCATGTATTTGTGTACTTTTTGTCTAAATCATCTGTCTTTACTTCCCTATGCCATGCACCCCATTTGAGCATAGACTTGGTGAAAGGTCCATTAAAGAGGATTAGCACTGGACAAAAATAAATTAATAAATATTGCTAAGTGACTGGCTGAATAAAATACCTAGATTTAGTTGTCAAAGACATTCAAAACATTTGGTACAATTACACTATCTGACTAGCTCTATGACCTCATAGACCTTTTCATGTAAATTCGGACTAGGGATTTTTGAGAGCCATAAACTGGTCACTTTATTTTAGGGAACCAGAAATTAAGTCTAATAGATGTTTGGTGGCCATGTCCAGAATCTTCGTGATGAGACCAGAATAGAATCCAGTCACTTGACTTCGAATCCAATAATCTTTTTACTAAAAGAGTTAAGTTGCTAGTGAAATCTCACCATTTTCTCAAAACAGAAAAAAACAAAGCATGAGTTCTGTGTCTTTGCTTTTTCTTTGCTATAACTAAGTATACTTTCTACATTTAAAAACCATAGTTTTGAATGATTTCACTTCCTGCCTTTTGAGGTACCTAAAGCAGTATCTCTCCAAACATGTCAACACCAATGGACTTATGTGTCCTAAGGAGAAATAGTATCTGGTGGCCAAAAAGGATTCAGAAGCACTGAATATTATGTAAAAAATAGAGAGCCTGGGGCACCTGGGTGGCTCAGTGGGTTAAAGCCTCTGCTTTCAGCTTGGGTCATGATCTCAGGATCCTGGGATCAAGCTCCACATCAGGCTCTCTACTCGGCAGGGAGCCTGCTTCCCCCTCTCTCTCTCTGCCTCTCTGCATACTTGTGATGTCTCTCTCTCTGTCAAATAAATAAATAAAATCTTAAAAAAAAAAAAATAGAGAGCCTATTAGTAGCATGGAAAAGTCCATGGAAAAGTGAAGATACCTGCTAAAAGGGCTCTTGGGTGTCTCAGTGGGTTAAGAGTCAGACTCTTAACTCTTGATACAGGCTCAGGTCACAATCTCTTGGGTCCTGAGATAGAGCCCTGCATCGGGCTCCGAGCTCAGTGGGGAGTCTGCTTGAGGAAAGGCTCTCCCTCTGTCCCTCCCCCAACTCACATGCATTCTCTCTCTCTCAAATAAATAAATAAACCATTAAAAAAAAGCTACATGTTTAAAAAGAGTTGGCTAGACCTACTTCATTATCATACTCTCTTCCAGAACCCATCAATGTCCAACAGAACAAATACACCACAGAACACGCTTTGGAAAGCAATGATTTAAGAATCTTTATAAGTATTTCAAAAATATATCGCAAAGTATTATTGTTCAAAAATTTTCCTAAACAGTCTAATTTCTAGTCTTTCTATGTCATATAATATGTAACAAATTCCCCTATCCTCACTAATTAGCTTCTCACTTAGTAAACTATGGCTAGACATAATGCATAGAGAACAGTACCTGGCATGAGATGAGAGGGAAATAAAGGTTGATTGCCTCTCTTTGCTCCATTACTTTAAAACAAAACAAAAGAAAACAAAAAGTATTCTTTCCAATAGTACAAATTACAGTCGATTTATTTTTTTTTTCATTATTTTGATCCATGATGCTCATTTTTTTGTCTTTCCAGTAAGGTAGTCTTAAACACCTGCTATTCCTGTGAACCCCTTACTCGGAAAATGCTTCGCTTACATATATACTCTCTAATATCTGCATTTATTCAGAATCCTTTGTAAGTAAGTGGAAATAAATTAACGGATTTGAAGGAGACAGAATTTTGTTGCCAAAGACTTTCAACCTTTATGCAGTTGTGTTCGGAAACGCCCTAAAAAGCATCTTTTGACTTAGATAGAGGCAGATGTATTTCTGAATCCTAAAAATGGCATTTACAAGAAGTTCCTTCTCCTTCTAACAAGTCCGGTTCGATAAACACCAAGTAAGCCAGACAACTGACAGAGCCGGGAAGTCGAAGGAGCACAACAGCCATGAGGCCATGATGTGGCGCCAGAAGCTCCTGCTGCGTTTCCTTGCTGAGGTTCCTGCTTCCTTCCTCTCACCACAGGCCGGGGCTCTAACGCGCGACCTCTGCCTCAAGTTGCCGAGTTTCCTGGCCTGTAGCTCTGGTTTGTGCTGGGTGTGTGAAGTGTTGATGAAAAAACAGAAAAGGAAAAGGAAACTGGCCTCTGGAGGACAATGTAGATAAATGGGGATTTCTCAAATGAAATTTTTTGACAGCTCTGAGATTTTGTGAAAATTTGAATGGAAAAAACAAAACCAAAAATGAAGTCCTAGCATTTAAAAGCATCTTTCATCTTCTATGGAATATTCTTATCAGAAACTTGGGCATCTTATCCGGTGCCTTTGATGCTGGCTCTTAAACCAGAGGATCTGAATTATTAGCCTGGGGAAAAAATGCCCTTCACCAGGAGGAAATTATAACTTTTAAACATCAGTTTACAAGTTTGTGATGATGTTTGTAAGTAAACATCAGTCAAGTTGATAGGATTAAATTTTCACTTCAGGAGTGGGTTTAGTATTTAGAACTGATTCAGTATGAGAGAGAGAGAAAGAGTGAGCAAGAACACGATGGAATGAATTGTTCCCCCAAAATTCATAGGTTGGAGCCCAGAGCCCCAGTGTGTGTGGGCCTTTTAGAACTAATTAGTGTTAAAGGCCTGAGGGAGGGGCCCTCATGATGGGAATAATGGCTTGATAAGAAGGGGAAGAAAGAGAATGTTCTCTCTCTGCCAGGTAAGAGCATTTTGTAAGCCAGGAAGAGGTCCCTCACCAACTCTTCCAGACACCTCGATCTTGGCCTTCCAACTTCTACGTGTGAGAAATAAATGCCTGTGGTTTGAGCCACCAAGCCTATTGTACGTTGTTACCACAGCCCAAGCAGAGTAACACAGACGGACAAAAAGACTGAGAAAAATGTTCTTGCCTGTCCTTTTAACTGCCTATTCCTTATTTGTAAAAAGCCATAAAATTTTGCAGGAGTGACGCAAGTATGGTGTGCATGGATTTGATATTCTGTTCAAATTAGGTTTAAGTTTTTCCACTACAGGGAAATTTATAGTAGTAATATGTCAAGGGTTCTATTTGCTCCTGTACTCCCAATCACTGTAACCAACTGTAACCTGGTATCAAATTGAACCTCAAGGCCACTAAATATCATATTCTAGGGGAAACTGCTAAAGACCAAATAACAAATAAGGGTCAGATACCCAGAGCTGGAAACTACAATTCCACCTGATAACATGGAACGCATTTTTATGAATTATGAAAAAGGACTCTGTTAACTCTCAAGTTTTCGACTGTGAATCACTCACATCCTATACCGTGTGTGATAAATGTTTAAAAGTGAAAAAGCCAAAAACATTTTGCCAAATAAATCTTGCAGTGCCCCAAAAGAAAGCATCAAAGGATATTCATTTATAAAATTATAGTTCAGTAGATAAATTATGAAGCTTTAAAGAACCCGCTGTTTCTTCTATTTGTCAATGTACAAGTTGACTCAACAGGTCTAAGCTTAATTTATGAAAAATCAAGTTATCTCAGGAATGCTTTTTTTTTTTTCTTTTTTTCCCCTCCACCACATAAAATGTATGGTTTAAAAGTAGCATGCTATAAATTTTGTGTCTTAGCTATATGGAATGCATAACTCAAAATACCATGATGCTTAGTTACCTATCTTTAAGAAAGTAATAGTGAAGCACTGAGACATTTGGGGGAAGGAGTTTAACTATAGGAAATAAGTGTCTTTTAACATAACTGCAGTATGGTCCTATTTGAGATAAAATTGAAGACAAAAAAAATCAATAATACCCAAACCTTTCTCTGTTTAGTCTTTCTTCCTTTCCTGAGAGAAGAAAATTCTGTCAACTAAATTAGATGAATTTGGAGGATATTTTAAGTATTGGGAAAAAATAGTAGAAGCCACAGGTCCGCATTCAAACAAGTATTCATGGTAGTCAGGCACATGGCTAACCCAGTGAAAACATTATTCTGTGAAAATTGTCCTTGCTCACAATTAGAGGGATTTTTCTACAAAAGTGGTTTTCACTGACTTAATGGAGCTCTAGTCAACCAGTACCCATGGTAGTAGTCCATCCCTGTGGGCCCTGTGCCCACACACATGCCCATGTCAGTGCCCTGAAGAGATAGTCAAAGTACCTTGTGCAAAAACAAACAATGAAAGTCCTTTTTTTTGAGAGCAAGAAGTGTGTGCACCTGCAAATGATGGGGGAGGGGCAGAGGGACAGGGAGAGTGAGAATCCTAAGCAAGCTCCATGCCCACTGCAGAGCCCGATGTGGGGCTCAATCTCACAACCCTTAGATCATGGATATCATGACCCGAGCCGAAAGCAAGAGTCAGATGTTTAACTGACTGAGCCACCCAGGTGCCCCTGAAAATCCTTTATGCTACCTTAATTTAATCCGGTTTCTACGTGAAGCTGAAATTCTGAGTTACCACTAACCTTATTTTTTCTACATAAATCCATATAACTCCAAAGCAGTCTGTATTTTAATAAATATAATAAATAAAAGTAATAAATAATAAGTGAATATACCTATCTGGAAATTCTGTTTATTCTTCCACACTTTGTCACAGTAACTTGACTGCACAAGAAAAATGGCCATGGGACGGCAGCTTCTTTCATCTCTATGCTATGTTCTATGCTATGTTGTTGCTGCTGTTGTTGTTTTTAGAAATAAGCATGGACACCGCTGTTCACAGTTATCCCATGAGTTTAAAAAAAAACTTTTTAAAAAAACTTTTTAAAATGCATATGTAATATGCACACATATATAAAATTATGTTTTTGTTCCAAAAGGGCCCTCTGGTCCTCTTGCTGGGCATGCCAAAGACAGCAAGATCCCTGCCTACTTTCTATGCAGGCCATTTGTCAGGATTACTTAGGCAACTGGTAACCTTAAGAGGTAAGGTGATGTCTCCCCCAGACAAAAAGGAGGCTTGCTCACTACTCATTATGTAAGCAGTGGATTGCCTCAGCTCGCAACCCTCAGCTACACTGCAAATCCCCTTCACAAGCAGTCACCTCCCCACCAGGGGACCCGGAGGGACAAGACCTTGACACAAACCTACGGTGCTCATGCTGACTCCGTGTAGCATGTTAATATAGGGCGTCGCCTTTGGCCTAAAAGCTCATGTCTTCTGCCAACTTATTGGTTTGCAAGTAGTGTAAAATCAAATCCCAATCTGACAATACTATATATGCAAACATTCACAGCTATGACTCAAGAATATAAATAACTGATGCTGTGTGTCTCCGAGAACAATCGTGATGAACACTTGGCTGAAGCACTGCTCTTTGAAAAAATATCAGAACAATGACTTCTATTATCTTCATCCCTTGACTGTTTAACTGTTTTTTAAATCGAATTTCTGTGAGTTGCCATCAGTTTCATGATATAGAAACCTGCGTTTTCAAATCCCACTGCAATGTTCAAATAAAAGAAATCCCTAACCTTTTTTTTTTTTCCTTGTGATGATAATTAACCAGGAATAATAAGTTCCCAGATATTAAAAAGGCATCTACTTTGGCAAGTGGGGAACCAGAAGAAAAGGGGTTTCAAACATCAAAGGAGGCTCTCAAAATACTCTTTTATATGAAGAAAGCCCCACTCTCAGTACCTTATCTTGAAAGCCACATTGGTTAGAGAGGGCCCTTTAAAGGATTACCTTAACATGCAAGAAATCAGCTCCTCTGTGATATGTTCTGAAATTTATACTAAAACATAGCTGCATGACTGATGTGGTTGGGGGATACAAAGTGGGTCAGAAAGCAGGAGGAAAGGCTTAAGTTTCAAAAATGAGCCAGAGTTCAGATAAGCCATTTGTGGAAAAACACAAAAAACATAACAACAAAAAACCCCAAGCAAACAGGAATATGACAGTTGGTTGTCAGTTTGTAAAATGCCATCTAATGCTTTTATCCCGTAAGGTAGCCATGCAAGGCATAATAAGAAACTACAAGTCCCAAGGCATTTTTAAAAATATAAATCTCTTTTCTTTGCCATCATGTGGAAAAGGATATTCTTCAGCTAAAACTGTCCCAATTTCCCAGTTTCTAAATATACTTTCCTAAACAGTGTATTTTTATAGGCATGATTGTTTTTATTTTTCCAATAATAAAACGAATGCACAATCATACACCATACACCATGCAATCACCTTCATCCACTGCTACCCACATAGGATTTGGTGTGTATTTTCCAACTCTTCTTCTGTGTGTATTTTGGTACTTTTTTAAATGACACATTGCATTCAGTGTCCTGAAACATGCTTCCTTTTTCACTTAATAACATATGACTCATATGGCTGGATGTCAGTAAACACAGTTTTCCCATTTTCAAACATCTAGGTAGTATTTTACAGTGTGACTTTTAGAATTCATTTAACCCTCCCCCAAATGACAAATGTTGAAATTTTTACCCCTAATTTTCACTGTTTCAAAAATAAAATGATACATTTAAATTTCAAATTCTTTATCACAGCCTATGGGTTCCATGCAATCTGGAGTCTCCCTTCCCCTCTTGCTGTGTGCCAACCTGTGCCTCTACATGGAGGACCTGTCCCGAGACCTTGGTGTGTTGGCTCTTCCTGCTTCCCTAGCTCTAAGCTCACAGGCCACTCCCTCGGCACAGTCTTCCTACAACTTCCGACCTGAGCAGTCTAGTCTCTCCTTCATCAGTAGTTATCGTCCCTTCTTGGTGTCCTTCCTTCACAAGACTCATCACTCCCGGACATTATCTTGTTCACGTATTTGTTTACAGGTTTATTAGTTCCCCTCGCTAAAAACTCTTTTCTCTGTTGTTCTCCAATGTGTCCTTTACTAGAAAAGTGTCTAGCACCTAAGGGGCTCTCAGTAAATGTCTGCAGAAAAACTGGATGGTGGGCATATCCTTCACTGTGTCACAGCACATCTCCACAGGCATTTCCACAGACGGTGACCTAGAAGTGAAACGCCTGCCCAACCACGTGTACACAGGAAACGTTCACAGGCACGTTCCAAGTGCAGTCCCCAAAAAAGCTGCAGTGGCAATTTATACTCCCTCCAGTATTAGATAGGTAGCTCTTTCTCCTAAATGCAGTTTCTTTTTTTAAGATTTTATTTATTTATTCAACAGAGAGAGAGAGAGATCACAAGTCCGCAGAGAGGCAGGCAGAGAGAGAGGAGGAAGCAGACTCCCCGCTGAGCAGAGAGCCCGATGTGGGGCTCGATTCCAGGACCCCGAGATCATGACCTGAGTCGAAGGCAGACGCTTTAACCCACTGAGCCACGCAGGCACCCCAATGCAGTCAGTTTCTAATGCCAATCTCACAAATTAAAAAAAAAAAAAAAAGAAAGATTTAATTTTTGTAAATATTATCGTGACTTTGAGAATCTTTTTACGTGTTTACTTCATTTGTGTTTCATCTACAAATACATCATTGCTGAAAATATTTCTATTCTTTTTTTTTTCCCTTTGGTCATTAAGAAAATAACACTTTCATTTTCTTCTTTTTTTTTTTTTTAACATTTTATTTATTTATTTGACAGGGAGAGAGAGAGAGAGAGCACAAGCAGGGGGAGCAGCAGGCAGAGGGAGAAGCAAACTCCCCACCAAGCTTGGAGCATGATGTGGGGCTCGATCCCAGGACCAGAAGACAGATGCTCAACCATCTGAGCCACCAAGACATCCCTGTTTTCTTCTTTCATCGTACAAGATCAGAGGGAGTTTTTGTTGCCCTATTGTTATTGTATTTTTTTTTTTTTTGGGTTGGTTAGTAGAGATCTTAAGTCTATCTGGAGTTATTTGTGTATATGGTATGATAAAGACTACTTGAAAAATGTACAGGTCTTTTTATTCTTATTAGAAAATGGTCTTGGTAGGCATTTCAGAAATTTTCAAAAAAAGCATGGCAAAGAACATAAAAATCACCCAGAGAGAATCATCATTACATATGTGATTTCTTTCAAATGTTTTTCCTGTAACCATTGTTCCATAGAAACATTTATTCATTCATGCAGTGTATACACTTTGGTGTGCTGTTTTTTTTTTTTAATCATGCTATAAACCTTGTTTTTGTCAATATTTTTTAAAATATGATTTTAATGATAACATAATATTTTAATGTATAGGTATATCATAATTGTATGTGTTTTAATAGTTCCTATTGATCAGTAGTTAATTCCCACTTCTAATATTAAAAAAAGTAATAATAACAACCCATCAATGATAACCGTTACTCACAAAATCTCCAGGACTGTCTCTGATTACATTCCCAGAATAGATTCCTAAATGTGGACTCACTGAGAAAAGGAGTGTGAATTATTTTATGGCTCTTTTCAGAGCTTTCCAAGACAGCCTGTACTATGTTATGCATTTATCCCACCAGGTACCAGGCAGGATCTTATCAGGAGAAAAAAAGCCATACTAAATATTTCTGTAAGAGCACACTGCATAGGGGCACCTGGGTGGCTCAGTGGGTGAAGCATCTGCCTTCGGCTCAGGTCATGACCCCAGGGTCCTGGGATCTGAGCCCCACAGCAGGATCCTTGCTCAGCAGGGAGCCTGCTTCTGCCTCTCCCTCTGCCATTTCTCCTACTTGTGCTCACTTGCTCACTCTCTCTCTGTCAAATAAATAAAATCTTAAAAAAAAAAAAAAAGTGCACTACATATAAAAAGTTGGTTATAAAAGCGCTGGAAGGAAAGCCAAGAAAAAGAGTAGGGTGAGATTTGATTGACCTGTAACTGTAGAAAACAGCCACTCCCCTCAGGATTGGGGAAACTCAAGGGAGGCGATAGTTTTGTCGGAATTTATGAATGCACTGAGAACCCGCCACCGTGACAGGTGGCACCAAGACTGATGAGAAAACACGAAGGATCTGCCATCTAGCCCCAGAGGAGTGGAGAGAAGAAGGACCACAGACACTACCAGAAGCAGGAGGGAGTTGGAAGAGAGACACAAGGTGGGATGAGGAGGACAGAGAAAATTTATTCGATCTGCTTTAAGGAGTGAACAGGAGCTAGCTGTAAGGGAATCTGGGATTCGTGGTTTGCCACCACCCACGGCGAGGGTGACAGAGCACAAAGGGGATAAGTGTAGGCGGCGCCACAGCAAGGGCATCCGGGCACGCCCAAGAGTAGACAGAGCATATCTGGGTGTATACTTAGGAAGCGCATGAGGGGGCAAAACTGGACTTCAGAGGCTTCTAAAATACTCTTCCAGAGCAGTTGGGAGAGTTAAGGATGTCACTGTGCCTACGTGACACACTGCTTTTTATGGCTGTGTAACTTGTCGTGGCTGCTGCAAGCCACACACATATTGAATGTGATCAGGACTTACAACTACGGTTATTCCCTAAAACACAAGTACTTTTGAAAACATTAAAGGTCAAAGAGCCACTTTATTTCATATTTTTTTCCTCTGGAGGACTGTCATAACAATAGAACAAAATCTCACATTTCCGTGCAGTGGCAGGGAAGCATAAACAAATGTAAGCTGACTTCTACCCAAAATTATACAACATCTTAAAAACAGAAAGTCAAAAGAGAAGCAAAAGGATTTCTTCTTAACATAATCAGTAGCTGGAAGCTTAGCGCCCACCCTTCACTTTTCAATGCTCGTCAAATACTTTCTCCAATTGAAAAACACAGCGTGTTATGCCAACAACCAAGTGATTTTTCTCAGTGATACTGAGAGCCAATCCTGTTCCTCATTCAGGCTACTTATAACACTAGCCTAGTTCCAACAGATTTCAGCACAATTACTTCACCACTAAAAAAGAAAACATTACTGTGAGTTTCTCCTTTAGCAGCTGGGACAGTGTTACATGGACATTGGGAATGGGCACAACTTCTTATCCACCCCCCCAACACACACACACACACACACACACACTTTACAGGATTTCTTCCATTTCTTTGATTTTCACAGAAGCTTTAACCTTCACTGGAAGCTTTAACAATCACTGGAGTAAGCTTTTGGATTGCAAAGGTAATTTATAATCGGCCAAATCAACCTGTAATAGTTAGGTTTATATTCTAGTGTAGCTTCAAAAACTAATTTTAGGACACATGCGAAATAGAAACAGATCACTTTTTAGATTAAGTTTTTGTATTGATATCTTTATATTTAATGGGCAAATCCTATTTAATTATGTCTGTGGCCAAGAAAACACACAAGAAAGACAATTTTAGAATGTGAAAAGCTGTAGGTGTTCTCTCTAGCATAGGAAATTCTGAAAGATGTAGGAAATATGTTCTGCTTGAGCAAATTTTCTGGATGATTCGAAGCTATAAGTACCATCATTTTACCTTAAACATTAGGTGTGACTCTTATACTACCCAGTACCTTCTTAAAATATTTGGATCATTAGCCAACTGATGTGGGCAAGATAATTACACACATTCTATAAAAATATTAACCATTTGTATAGTTTAGCATCTAATAAAATCAATTAAGTTTATTTATTCACAAAGAAAAAAAATAGTGAATATGTATTTCAAATTAAAATGGGCAGCCTAGTGACTATGTAATTTCAATGTATTTCAAGTATTTCCCACCTCCAGTGCCCCAGGATAGAGATCACCTACAGACATCAACATTCAGGAACTGAGAAACCTACAACAGGAAAGTTGATGATATTTAAGTAAACTTCCCTTCTCTTCCATAGCAACTGGGAAATAATCTCTCTGCTCCTAGAAAGCCTGTCTGTATTTTGAAAAGACAGCTCAGAGGACAGGAAGACCTTGAGACACTGATTAACTGACCTCGGAGATGCCCTATCCCAGGTCCCGTTGTTATAGGAGAAAATACATACACACTGTTATTTAGGTCAGTTGGTGTGGGGAATTCAAAGTGAAAGCTTCCTAATCACGTAGCCTCCTTGACATTCATAACGAATAAACACAGCCAAGGCTTCTCTCTTTCCCATCAAATGACCACCTACTCCTTTGGGATTGTAACACTTAAAATAGATACAAATATTTCATCTATTAAGAAGGCTTCCCTCTCCTTACAAAAAGTTTAACAGCAAATTTCAGTAGAATTGGAATATTTTGTCTATTTCTTTCCTTTCTGATGTGATCTTCAGCTCTTGACTGAATCTCTTGTTCTCATGCTTGTTTGTTTCTGCTTTTTTGTTTGTTTGCTTTTCTGCTGTTAGGAATGATCTTTCATGACAAGGGAAGTTCAGTTGACATGATGTCTGGATGCTGCCTCTCCTAGCGATGTATCTTGTTGACCTTTTCAGATTCAGGTTGTTGTCATTTTAATAGAGGAAGATAGAAAACTGGGATAGTTTTTAAATATAAATTTAAACTAAAAGTGAATGGCTAGAACATGGGATTAAGAAACCAGACATTTTAAAAATATCTATCTTTGTTTCATTATTACGTTGGCTTGGGGTCTAGGAGACAATTTCAGTTTCCTAAACCACATTCCACTACAAGACAGAAAGTGCTGAACGGTGCCACTTAGTACTTACCCATTAGGATAACATAAGGATTACTGTAAATCTTTTTGAGGGTGGGGGAGAAGCAGGTGAATTTAGATTACTTGCAGAAATAAGAATATAAAAAAGAAAGCCAGTGTCAAAGCCAAAGTAAAATGTGCTTTTACTCATTCTATACAACATTTCTCTCTCCAACCTACCAAAAGCAGTATAAATGAATATAATTATAGCAACTAATTGAGTTATCAGCATCTCCAGAATAGATGTTACATGTTTCGGCATACTAATAGCAGCTATTTGGAATATTAGTAGTTCACAAAGAGTCCTATAGGACTGCTTGTCTCTGGAAAAATCATTTAGTGAATGATACTGAAACCAACAGCCTGGCTCATGGGGGTCATTGAGCAAATGCTTCTGAGCGCGGAACGCGGCTGCTCTGAACTTAGGAGCCTGATGGGTACTCTCCGTACACGGGCTTCTCCTCCACATCACCAGTGCTCTTGGCCCAACAGCCGTGACTAGTTATCAGACATCCTGACCCAGGTCGTTACCAGACCAACACAGATGGCCACCCAGGGAGGGGGAGTCATTTCACGCTCAGGCCGAGATAATCACTTGGTGTGCTTTCAACCCATTTGTCTGACATTTGCTCCTAGGAGAGACAGAGCGCTTCCTGGGGACGGCTGAGACAAGAAGGGACACTGAGAAGCACTCCTGTATGATTTCCAGCAGTTCAGCTCTGGGCCTGAACCCAAATGCTCATTCAACAAACCCACACCCTGCAGGTACCGGGCACCAGGCTCGTTAGGAAGCAGTGCAGGGACCAGGTGCTATTAATCACACGTGTCCCTCGGTGACTCTGAGCCCATTTCGGGCAGCTTTGTGAATTCTGACTGCCAGCACATCCGGGACTCCCCGTGAACGAGCTGCTGTAGCTCGATGCTGGCCTCAGAATGGGGGGATCTGGACCTCGGCTCTCTCCCTGACACATGGCGCGACCCTTGATACAAGTTACTTAGCCTCGCCGACCTCACTGTCCTCATTTGTGAAAATGAGAATATACTATTTCTTACGTCACAGGCTGCTGTGCAGACCAGGTCAAAGCACCCAGTTCAAGGGTCACTTGGGACGCAGTAAGCACTCGGCTGAACTCAGCGACTCCTCCTGGGAGCACCCCTTCTGCCCTGGTACTGGGCACACTCCCGGAGTGGCCTCTCCCCGTGGTGCTCTGCCTGTCACTTTGTTTCCAGTGCTGCCAACAGGGGAGGTGACTGAGCTTCAGCGTGCCCGTAGAATTTGTTCACTTTCCTAAAAGCCGTCCCTCCCTCCCTCCCTCAAACACAGCATCTCCGCAGGCTCTTGAGACCCCCCATTTCTAAACAAGGGAGCTTGCTGATGTGCAGACATGAGTAGGGCATAGGGCATGATGGATGCTGTGGAGTGTTTTGTTCCAGCACTTTCCTGATGGGGGCCTTAATGCAGTGCCCATAAAGCCCTCCAAGGATGCCCGGTGCTGTCAGATAGCCCACCCCAGCCCCCCGCTGCCTGGGGAAATGCTGGGACAGACTGCAATCTTCGCGCTGCCCTCGTGAAGGACATGCTGGCTTCCTTCATTTGTTTTCCTCTGTTCTGTCCTTCAGTTTATTGACCTAGCACAGCTATGAGAAGAAACTAGGATGACAGATTTCACATCTTTTGCAGCCAGTGAAAATCTTTGGCTAAAGATTTGGCTGCGGCCAGCGCCAAGTGGTTGTGACTCTGCGGGTGGTTCATTATTTAATTTCCTATTTGCATGCAAGCCTCTAGGCCAGAGACATCCATAAACATTGAGAAATCTGTCCCTGTAGACTCTGGGACACTCATTTTTTGAGTGCCCACTGTGTTCCATTCATTGGGCTGAGTTCACTCACATATGTTACACATTTAATCCTTACAACTCTGTAAAATATCATTATCCTTGTTTATAAGAATAAAAATCACGTTCAAAAAAGGTTTTGGAAAGAGAATTTGAAATCTGGTCCAGCTGACACTAAAGCTCATGATTTTTCTTTCATCACACTGTTTGAAAGAATAATGTTAGAAAGAAGCAAGAAATCTGAGCGGCGCAAATACTATGTTAAACCAAAGATTCCCTCGGTATGCTAATTTTGTTTATTTGGCTGCTAACTATTATAGGAGTAAGGAATTATCCCTACGTAAATCATATATTTTTATCAGAAGTTTGGGGGCTTTTTTGTTTTTGTTTTTTTCCTACCCCAGGTCAATTTCCTTGTCTATCAGCCGACATAATAGGTCCTGAGAGACTAACACAGTCAGGAGAAAGTATGTTTACCCAGTAACAGCCAGTGAGACTTGAATAACAGTATATTTTGAAATAACACTGTAACATTTTTGAAATAACACTGTATTTTGAAACAATAATGGTTCAAATAGTTAAACCATGTGTAAGTAGTGATGTAATAGCTATTTTCATTGAACTTTCATTTATAATTTCACTGCAAGATTAGTTTTCCTTAGAGAAAACAACCCTGGCTGGGTAACCAAAAGTGAATGTAGCCACTGGGAAAGCTTACAGCTTATTGGCTAATAAGTAGCCAGCATTTCTGTGTGTTGGCTCAGTAAATAAACTGTGGTTCTCAGACAATGCATTTCCTAGTTGTGTGCTGATAAATAGCGCTTTTTATACCTTTCTTATTTGATATCACTGACCCCCTCTTAAACATTGACCAGAATCTCCATTACTTTTTTTTTTTCCCTAATATTGGCAACTGATTTTTTTTTTTTTTTTTAACTTGAGAACTTAGAAGCTAAAATGTGTAATGGTTTTACTTCAGTGAATTAGGAATCCTTGTTGGGATCTGAAAAAAGGAGGAGGAGGAGTTTAGGAGAAATTGAAGCCAGACTCTCCAGGCAAAGCTCCATTTATAGGAAGTACTTAGAGAGTTTTGACACTTTTGTTATATATCCTTTGTTCTGGTGACAAAGGAGAAAGACTGTCTAGAGAAAATTACGACATAGCTGCAGTCACAGACCTTCAAGGACAAGCAGAGGTGGGAACCAGAAACTGAAGGATGGTAGTTGCTAAAGCAACAGGTAGTTGGAAAAAGCCATTTGGGCTAGTTTTCTAATATGGAAGGGCGGGAGTGGGGGTGTGCAGGGGTAGGAAGGCCCACATATCAACTTCCAACTGGCTTTGTCCGTTTCTCCGTGTATCCCGTGCTCACAAAAAAGCCCTGGCATGTTTAACACTCACGTTCCATATACTGCACAGAATTATTGGTTTTATTCTCTAGGGAGTAGTTGTATCAGTGTAAAGAATACAAGCCCCCTGGCCCAGCGACGTCACAGAATGACCTGTTGTAAATGTTTTACCCTCTGGTGCCGGCACACACGTTTCTCCTAAAGGAGTTAAAACACAAGAAATGGAGCACTCAACACTTACAAAATACTTTTGAAAAATTTTTAGTCTAAGAATTGAAAATCTGATATGTTACAGGCCTTCTACATACACACACACACACACACACGCACACACACACACAGATATATAACATATACACATGTAACTATAATTTTGTTAATAATCTTGGGCGGACAAGGACTTGAATTTCATGTCCGGTCTCTACCTCCAAGGTGGGAGTCCCCACTCTGTCCCCTGTGTGTCTGGCAATGTGTGCCTCCTCTTCAGAGCTCTTACGAACCAGCATCCTCCCGGCAAAGCATCGCTGCTACCCCAGCCCCACCCCGGCGTGTCCACAGCCTCTTCCTCTAGTCTCCATTTTAACACTTAGCACATCTGCAACGTTTTGTTACTTGGTTGGCAAGATTCTGTTTCACTTATTTTTCTATTCTTAATGCACAGCACAGTTCGAAGCGTATGGAAGGTGCCATAAAAACTTGCCCAATTGAAAAAAAAAAAAAATAGATAAAATTCTTGGGTTAACAAAGGATTTTTTTCCCTAATTACTCTGCCTTCCCTAAAATATGCTGAACTTAACCATAAAAGAAGTTGGAACTGTTAAACACAACCTACTTACGAGGAAGAAAGGAAGAAAACTAGAGGCGCAAGTTGCCTGACGCCACCTATTTTCCACACATGGACACGGATCCTGGTGTCCCTGGAGACCCAGACTGATTGCTGTCCTCCCTGCCACGCGCATGCCCCCACGCTCTCTGAAAAGTGGCACAGTGCCTTCCTGCCCTGCATTTTGATCACTCTTCGCACAGAGGACTGCACTCTCCTTGGCACACTGCTTAGACTAATTCACCCCGAGTCGAAGGCAGCCTGGGGCTAAGGGCCCTGCCCATCAAGGGCACTTCAGAAAGGAGAGTTCCCGCACCGAAGAATCTGAGCTTCACTTGAACAGGGTGAATGTGAAATACCTGAACACATAAGATGAGCAATGTAGTGCAGAAACGGAGAAATGGACAGAGAGCGCGCGAGGAAGATGGAGACCGCACACACGCACACAGCGGGGGAAGACCGCGAGGTCAGAGAGGAGAGGAAGGAGGCAGGAAGTGGAAGGTGAAGAAGTCCAGGCAGGGGAGTGGAGACCGTGAAACCCAAGTCACGAGCTTGATGAAGAACCCGCTTCTGGAGGGGGCCACCAAAGCCAAGATGGTCCTAAATAGTGAGCAATGATGGTCCAGCCCTACAGAGATCCCAGCAGGAAGCGAGTGGGGGGAGCGTGGTTCCCCCTTCTTCCTCATTTCCCTGAGCATCCATACTGGGAACCTCCTCCCCTCCAAGGCAATGAAGTACATTTCAGCTCCTTGTAATTCAGCTTAACTGACACTCGAATCCAAGTCTGTATCACAGTAGGCTACTCGGGCTTTTCCTGAATTTGTGATAAACACAGAAGATGTGTCCAAGTTCTGGATAATTAGAGACGATTGGGGTGGTCACTACAGGTCCCATGCCAGAGCAACACCTGACAAGCCACGGTTTCTAGCCCAGGAAGCAGATATTCTTTGCTCCCCATTTGAGGGTCCCAATGGGGGCCACTCCCCGTGTCTACTTCTTCAGCCTTGCCAGGTGCAGGCTGAAGTTCTCTCTGCCTCTAGTTGGAACTCTCAAGAGACTGGATCCATTTGGTTCAGTGAGTCACGCTGGGCAGAGGTCTTGCACCGGCACCCATTACAGGCTCCCTGATCACGTGTTTGGAGACAAGGAAAGTGACACGGCAAATTTCTTATCACAACTCATTAGAGACGGGGCCACCAGCGTGAGGAGGACAGTCATGCTCAGACACCTCAAAGGCATGTAAGTCCTATTAGAATATTAACACTGGTAAACTAGACATTGGTGTTGGGGGAGTTTGGGGGATGAAGAAGAATTTATCGAGCAGAAGTTTCCTACTTCCCAATGTGTACTGGCGCTGGCCTTTGTATTTTCACATTTATTGGTTATTTACACGCCAATCTATAAATGCTTGAGAGAATGTGGAAAGTGGAAAGCCGGATGGTTTGGGGGCAAGAAGGGGGAAGGAGGTTCACTGGAAGTGAAGCATCACGTATTTGGAAAAGAAAAGAAAAGAAAAGAGAAGAAAGAAGAGAAGAGAAGAGAAGAGAAGAGAAAAAAGAAAAGAAAAAAGAAAAAAGAAAAAAGAAAAGAAAAGAAAAGAAAAGAAAAGAAAAAGAAAAGAAAAGAAAAGAAAAGAAAAGAAAAGAAAAGAAAAGAAAAGAAAAGAAAATCCCCAGTCTTTCCGGGGCAGAGTATGCTTATCAGCTACTCCCCTTTGGGTAAAATTCATTCCTTTCTTCAACTGCACACACACGGCACTTTCAGATGGAACATTCTCTGCATCATGAGTCAAGCTGTATTTCAAATGCACGCTGAGAGGAAGTAATGGATGGTCCACCTGTAGTGTTTTGGTTTTGCTTTTCCTACTTGTGGACTGAAAGGCCAGAAAAGAGATGGAAATTAGAAGGGAAACAAGAAAGGGCTGAAATGAATCCACCGGTCCATTTTTGAGAGAAAAGGTCCATTTGGTTTGTCAGGGCAGCTGTCTCTGTCTCTCAGTCTTTCTGAGCCCGATTATCAGTCTCATCTGAGATCATCAGGGGAAGCAGCAGAACAACCATCAAAGAGGAGACTGTGTTCAACTTCGTGGCAACTAGTGAACAGTGAAGGAGCCGGTGGGTACTTAGGGGAGCACCTCCGCGGGCCTGAACGTCGACAAGCCACAGAAGCTTATTTGCAGCAAGAGCAAACAACATCACCAGGAGGAATTTCCCAGTCCTGTTAACCTAGTTTATTTTCAGACAGGATTATTCAAGCTTTCATCTGCTATAATTAGTCTCATATTTTCAGGATAGTAAGATCGGTAAGTGAGGCTGGTTACCCAGTTCCTTTCCCCTGTTAAAGGGGCTTCGGCTTGGTTACGAGCAGCAGAACAGGCTGAGGGAAGGGTCTGCTTGTAAAACTGTAGGTACTTGACCACGTGAGGCTTCCCAGAGCCTAAACTTGGAGGAGCCTCGGGGTCACTCTTGGATAGCTCCTCAGAAGTGCACCCAGGTAAGAGCTGGGAGGAGCCGGGCCGCTATCGCCATGAGGCCACACGCAGCCAAACCCAGAGGAGACCCTATTGCTCCCATGGAGGTGTAGCAGGAGGTGGACGTGCAGGGATCATGCGAGGACCCGCGTTCTCCAGGACAAAGCTGACAGGACATTTATCTAGGTAATCTAAATAAATCATAGCTCTTTGTTTCCTGTCCCCCTCTCTCCTTCTTACAAATTTCTAACCAGGTAGATGTCTTCCTTACATTTCTCTCAGACGTCTAAATGTGGGGTCTCTGGGTAGACTTGGCCTAGTTTTGCTTGACCACGTAGCATTTAAACAATTATAAATTCGAAAGCCATGAGATCAGCAAGCTCTGAAGACAGCTGGTGGCACAACTTCCAAAGTTTCTTATGACTGCAAAATTCCTAAAATTCTGTTCCCCATATGGTTCCTCTAACCATGAGCAGGAGTCCTCAATCTATCATGCTTTTGAAGGGCCCTGACCTAGGGATTGGAAGCTTACGTGTACTCAGCAACTGCATTCCCTACTTTCTGTGTGCTTTAAGGAGATTATCAGGGGTAGGAAGGCTATTTGGTGTGACTTCTCTTTCTCTACCCCTCAAAGCTAAATAAATACTAATTGAACTATCTTACTTACTTGGGAGTCCCTAAATAAATCTTCCACTCAGGGTCAGGCTAATCCCTTTAGCTCTCTTCTCCAAGACCAGTCTGATCCCTGTCCTCCTCCTCCCTCGCCAGCCAGGAAGGCCCTTCCTGCAGGCCACCCCCACCCAGCCTGCGCGGCTAACGGTTCCCCTAAAGGGCTCCCTTCCGGGTTCTCAGGAGGCTCCCAGCAGAGTCCCACATTACCTTCCATTCCAATTGCTGTGGTACCGTATGAGGGGGTAATGAATTTTCAGGCACTTGAAAAACCATGCTTATTATGTAAGACTTCTCGTGAGATGGCCAGACCTTCAGATTAACGATCTTGAGCAGAGGAGCTTAATTCCAAAGTGAACTTGTTCCAGTCTGAGGGAGACAACGTCTGGGAGCTTTAATTTAAACAGAAACCCTGCAGGACTCACTTGTGCATACAGCTGTCAAAACAATTCAATATCCAGAGATAAATAGAGTATAAGATACCCACTAGTACATTGTACTGGAAGGCAACGTCTTCTAAAATTATGTTGCCATACTCTGCACTTTATCGGGCACACTCAATTTTAATATTTCATCTAATAGAATATGTAACTTGGCATTTTGTGTAGTAAATAGTGAAATAAATGTTTATGTGGTTTATTAGGGCAAGTAAATTCAAAATAAGGGATAATGATACCATTATAATATGACATGTCATCAGTTTACAGGAGAAATTTCTCTAAGGAGCACAAAATTCTGCATACAGGAGTATCAGTATTATCAGAGAGAAAAGCAGATATTCATTATTCACTTAGGAAAAGCAAGGGATACCCTTTGTAATAACTTTCAAACACAGGTAAGCAAAATCAAGGTCTGGGGTAGAAAACGCTTTGTCCTCTGTCTTCTTGTAGGTGAGCCCCCCACCTGCCCACCACCCTCACCACCACACACTTCTACTCAGACATACCCTTAGACACCACATCCACTCTTCCCACCCTCCCTTTCCTGCTCACATCTCGTTTCTCCACCTTCTCGTTTTCCCCACGCCCTCCCCTCCTTCAATCCACGACACCAGAGCTGGTGAGTCTCACTCCTAAACATCGGCTGGGCCTGCCCTTCTCTTCACTGACGCTGAATATCTCGGTGCTCCTCCGCACCTCTCCTGGGGATCACAATCGCCAACTAACGAGTCTTCCCCCACCCCACTCTTGCCTTCAAGTAGCTCTGTCTACCCCAAGGCTAGAAGCATGGAGGTATCATTATCAACAAAGCCAGGATCTCTCACCATGACCTACTCCCAGGCTTCCCACTTTCTACTTTCCAGGGTACTTTTCGCTCCTGTGACTAAAGCTACTTCAAAAAACCAATCCATTTTGCACAGAACCCCAGAAGAGGTAGGACAGGGCAGCCGCAAGGGCAGTGACCTTGTAGTTAAACACACTGGCTGAAATCCTGGCTCGATCACTTGCCAGATACCCACCTTAAGAAATAAACTTCTCTGAGCCTGAGCCCATCTCTACTGTAAAATAAGGGTGATAAAACCTCCCTTGCAGCATTGTTTTCAGTTGTCAATAACAGCACCGTTACCCTCACTGCATAGGGAGGTATCAGAAACAAGACATTTATCACACAGGGAAGTAAGGGACGTGTTTATGAGTCTGTGGCACCACGCGTGTGGGCAGTCTTCCTGGGCCACCCCCAGAGGCCTCTTCTCTCAGAGGCGCTGCACTAGCCAAGCGTGAGCCCCCAGCAACCAAAATGACCTCGTGGTTCCAAATGACCTGTAGCAGCACAGGTACATAGTTCTTCCCACCTGCTCCCAGGTCTGGAGAAGCGCACTGGGTCTCTAGACTCTCATGTGCTTAGAGCATCTTTGAGGCCCTGCCTCCAGGTCCTCCTCACCCTTCCCCAGCCTGGCTCACTCCACTTCCTTTGACAGACAAGTGTTTGGGCGTCGGCTCCCTGGGGAAATATTTCCTCCTGTTTCCCGATGTTCGTCTTACTCCCCATCCCCCCACTCAGCTCATAACAAGCAGCAGTAAGTGGCAATCACTCTCCCGTTCCATTTTATTTCTGTAACTGTTGTTGCCCTCCTCCCTCTCAATAATGTAGCCAATTTTTCACAATTTCTTCTGTCCTAATTTTCCTTACTTAATTCCCATTTTTTGGATTACTGGTGGCTGACTATTAACTTATACTCTCCCTCTCTGAGTGATACTTTTAGTAAGCAATTCACTGCTACCTCCAAAGTGAACTTGCTTGTAATATAATTACATCCACTTATACACCCACTATAATTATAGCAACTTAAAATCCCATCTGTGGAACAAAAGAAGTGTTTCTACTCATGTTCCTATTGTATATAAGCGATCCTTGAGTATCATGAACCACAATCCTCTCACAAGAAGAGACCATGATAGAGGCTCCCTCCCCTATCGCCCCATATGCCTTCACTAAAAAGGATGTGTTTTCTACTGTTAAGCACTCCCGTTCTGATCCTTTTGAGCTTTTATTGTAGTCAGAAGAACTACAATGCTAACAAACAGCCGGATGGAAGGAAGTATGGACCCAGCAGTCCACTGCTTTTCTACACTGATAATTCATCCACAATCCAATCTTCAACAAGACATTAGGAGACTTCAGATAGAGACCCGGATTACAACTCACCGCATTCATCAACAGAGGTTTTTCGTTTGTACCTCACAACACAGTAGAAACACAGGATCTATAAGGAGACGTGCGTGGGGACTCCCGGAGATCTATGTCATGCTTACGATCTTACTGGTCAAATAGCCTGGGATATCTACCTTCTGAAAAAGTGGCAATGTTTTAAAGATTTTAAATTAGTATAATTTTTAGAATAAAAAATGAATTTATGTTTTAGCCTATAATTAATAACATTTTCCCCACTTTTTAGAGTTATAAATAAGTTCAGAGGACAAACAAGTAGCCACTGACGCTAACGACTGACCATCAACATCAGCCAAAACAAGCGAATCCTTACAATCGGGTGAACCAACATTATTTTATAAAAGGACAACTGTTAACAAGGAAAGGAAATCCAATTATATACATTTCCTGAAGAAATAATTAATTATGGAAACACAGGGGAGATATAATAATACCAGGAAAGATGTGTGACATTCTGCATTTCTTAATACTACCCTGTGTGGTAGGTATAATTTTTCCCCCATTTCACAGACGAGAAGAATGAGGCTGAGAGAACAAATCTGTTTAGAAAAGTAGAGTAGGTACTGGAGACAGAATTACAACACGGAACAGCTGTGAAGTCACCCTTTTCCACTAAAACACTCTGCCTTCCCCTCTTTTCCACTACTTTGGTTCTAATGTTACCACCAAGGCATCCATATATCTATCATAGCGAGGTTATAAATACTTCTGGACGTGCAATTCCCGCACCCTCACCCCCCGGACTGTAGTTCCTTCAGCCTAGCCTGTCTCCATAATGAGAAAGCACAGTCCATGCTAATTGTCTGGGAAAGGACTGAAATGCCTCCAGAGATGCTCATAGAACTCACCTGAAAGTGAAATATGGATGAGCTCTGCCTTCCCCTCCAGAACTGAATAATAAATTACAGTTGTAACCTTCGATGCCAATAGGTTTGCATGCCACTTTTCTGAGATTGTTGAAACCAACCAGTTACTTGCAACGTGAGTCGCCCCTCCATGTCATTAAGCAAAAAGATAACCATTTAACAACTTTTATATTAGCAAGAAATGCCAGTAATAAAAAGGACAATCATACATAAACAGAAGCAAAAAAAAAAAAAATCTTTCTCTATTGCTTATTAATAACCATCAAGCCTGATAATATCACTAATGGCTTATAGAGCTAATTGAAGTAACTTTTTACTGCTCTCTTTGATCAGCTCTGTTATTCTGAGGAGGAGAACATCTGTGAGATTTAACTCGACTCAAACATCAAATGTGACACCACAGTGTGTAAGGAGCTCTGCTGCACACCTTTCCAGCAGGTGCTTCCACCACTCCCCCTGTCTCATCTTCACAAGACAGATGAAGGCGTCAGCCTTCCTGTGCTCGTTACCGAGCTGCATGCAGACATGATGGGGAGGGAGGGAGAACTTAATACTGGCTTTCTTCCTGGAGCCCCATCCCTGCCTTTTTGTCTTTCATAGAATTCTTTGGAAAAATGGTATCTTGTTTTCTGAACAGAAGGAAATTATTTTTCTAATCTTTTAAAAACAAACTTAAGGGGTGCCTGGGTGGCTCAGTTGGTTAAGTGTCTGACTTCAGGTCAGGTCATGATCCCAGGGTCTTGGGATCGAGTCCTAGGGCGGGTTCCCTGCTGAGCAGGGAGCCTGCTTCTCCCTCTCTCTCTGCCTCACCCCCAGCTCCTGTGGCTTGCTCTGTGCTCTCTCTCTCTCTCATATAAATATATAAATCTTTAAAAATTTTTAATAAAAGAAATACAAACTTGAATTTTACTCAATTTTTCTTACTAAAAAATAAGTTCGAGGTTCAAAAGTTTCTCAAAAAGTATCTTAACATTTTATATAAAGATAAGTAAAAAAGAAATAGTTCCCTGTGTTATTGAGAATAACGAGTTCCATACAACACTGGGGAAAACAATGTCTATAAATTACTACTTTATTTTTTTAAAGATTTTACTTATGTATTTTACATAGAGAGAGAGAGAGAATGAGCAGGGGGAGCAGCAGAGGGAGAGGGAGAAGCAAGTTCCCCACTGAGCAGGGAGCCTGATGTAGGACTCAATCCCAGGACCCTGGGATCATGACCTGAGCCGAAGGCAGACACCTAACCGACTGAGCCACCTAGGCACCCCTGTAAAACGGTACTTTAATCTCCTGACTAAATCTTGATTTTAAAACGTGTCCCACGAAGATGCAGTACACATATAAACATTTGATAACTATTTCCTGGTGACTCCCAAGCATTAAATATTTGCCTGACTTAAATAAATTAAACTTTAGTAAAGGAACAAAAACAAAAAAACAAACCTCTAAGGTGTTTTTTTTTAATCTGCAAATAAATGTTACATGAATTAAATATTTTCACCTATTATCTTGCAGCCTGTGTTCTTGCCACAAAATGAAAATACCAGAAACTCCACTAGCGCTTTTGAGAAGTGGGTTCTTGGTCTCGGTCCATTCTTCTGGCAATTCCCTTTCACACCTTAGGCTGCACTAAGCGTCCTTGGTGCTTCTAGAATATTCTGTACCTACTGTTATCCTGGCACCCAGGAGACTATCCTAACTGCCATACCTGCCCTGTGCTCCTCCCAGCCCGTCCGCATGCTGTGTGTGTGAGAGAGAGACAGCGAGAGACTAGGACACATACAGGAGAGCCTGGGTGGGTCTGTCTGTTACGTGTGCGACTCTTGATTTCGGCTCAGATCATGATCTCAGGGTCATGGGGTCGAGCTTCACATCGGGCTCTGTGTTCCGTGCAGAGTCTGCTTGTCCCTCTCCCTGTGCTCCTACCCTCACACCCTCTCTCCCCCCAAATAAATAAATAAAATCTTTAAAAAAAGAAAAAGAAGACAGATACAGATTATATCGAGATTCTAGTCAAAGTCTAAGGTATGATTTTAGAGTTCTAAACTCAAACTAAACCTTTTTTGTGGGATAATGTTTGCTATTTAGCAGACACATACTGGATAAAATTACCCTCAAATAAATAAAGAACATGTAAATATGATAATATTATATTAAATTATTTCTCCAGGGCAGAAGGCATGTCTTTTCTAAGTGATATAAGTGCCTTTTACCCTGTGTTTGTGATCAGGAATGTTATTAAAATGTCCATTTGAAGACAGCCTCTTCAACAAATGGCTTTGGATAAACTGGACAGCTACATGCAAAAGAATCAAACTGGACCATTTTTTTACACCATACACAAAAATAAACTCAAATGGGTTAAATTCCTAAATGTGAGACCTTTAACCATAAAAGAGATTCAGCCATAGCAACATTTTTCTAGACATGTCTCCAGAGGCCGGGGAAAAAAAGCAAAAACAAACTAATGGGATTTCATCAAAACAAAAAGCATCAGCTCTGCAAAGGAAACAATCAACAATCCAAAATGCAACCTATAAAATGGGAGAAGATATTTGCAAATGACCTGATGAAAGGTTAGTATCCAAAATATATAAAGAACTTATAAAACTCAACACCCCAAAACTAAATAATCCAATTTAAAAATGGGCAGAAGACATGAACAGACCTTTTTCCAAAAAAGACATACAGATGGCCAACAGACACATGAAAAGATGCTCAACATCACTCATCGTCAGGGAAATGCAAATTAAAACCACAATGAGATGTCACCTCACAGCTGTCAAATGGCTAAAATCAACAACACAAGAAATAACAGGCATTGGTGAGCATGCAGAGAAAGGGGAACTCCGTTGTATTGTTGGTGGAAATGCAAACTGGTGTGGTCACTGTGGAAAACAGTATGGAGGCTCCTCAAAAAGTTAAAAATAGAATTACTCTATGATCCAGCAATTGTGCTACTATGTATTTACCCAAGAATACAAAAACACTAATTCAAAGGCATACATGTACCCCTATGTTTATAGCAGCATTGTCTACAACAGCCAAATTATGGAAATAGCCCATGTGTCCATCAGTTAATGAATGGACAAGTAGGATATATATATATATATATATGATGGACTATTATTCAGCCATAAAAAAAGAATGAAATCTTGCCATTTGCAAGGACATGGATGGAGCTAAAGGGTATTATGCTAAGTGAAATAAGTCAGTCGGAGAAAAAGAAATACCATGATTTCACTCATATTGAGGAATTTAAGAAATAAAGCAAATGAGAAAGGGGTCAGGTGAAAGAGAGAAAGAGAGATGCAAACCAAGAAATAAGCTCTTAACTATAGAGAACAAACTGAGGGTTACCAGATGGGAGGCGGGTGGGGGGATGGGGGAAATAGGTGATGGGGATGAAGGAGGGCACTTGCTGTGATGAGCACTGGGTATTGTGTGGAAGTGCTGAATCACTATGTTGTACACCTGACACTAATACTACAGTGCATGTTAACTACTCTGGAATTTAAATAAAAACTTCAGGGGGGCCTGGCTGGCTCAGTCAGAAGAGCATATGACTCTTGATCTCAGGCTCATGAGTTCAAGCCCCACACTGGGTATAGAACTTACTTAAAGATAAACTTAAATAAAAAGTTTCTTTAAAATGTCCTTTTGAGCAAGCACCCTATTCAGGTTGTTTATTTATTGGTAAGTTACAAACAGGTATATTGCAATTCTGGTGTACACATTATAAAATATGCACAAAAAGAAGTTTCAAAAGAATGGTATGAATGAAATAAAAGAAATATTTTTTTAAGTACATAAAGAACAATAAGAATCAAAAATCCAGGAATTTGGAACTACAAAAAAGAAACAAAAAACTTTATTATGTGTTTATTTTCCCAACCCACTATTTATTGGAAGTTTGTGATAATTTTTTATGCTAAAGGTTATTGTTCTAAATGAAAGTTGTTTTTCTTTTTCCTTAGTGATATTTCTGGAGCTCAGTTCATAAACACATATCCTCTTAACTTTATTGTGAGAAAGCCAGTATAAATGTTACTGTGATTCACAAAAAGGAACTGATAGAGGTAAGAAGAAAATAAAATTAATGATCTAATGTTCCCTATAACCTCCCACTATCTCTCTCTCTCTCTCTCTCTCTTTCACACACACACACACACTCAAAAATTTTGTCTTCAATTAGTCCCTAAGCTTATGAGCCGAAGTGTCTACCACAAAGCCCAAGGCATGAACTGAGGACTTAGAAGTGAAACCAATAGCATGTTTCATCATCAAAGCTCTACAAGCATGGCATCAGAAATGTGTTCTAAGTATCTTTAGAATGCTACATCTTACTTTGATTGCCAGGAATAGCACAGAAGAATGAGTCAGGTGTAAACCCGCATGGGAGGAAACGTTAATCAAAACTGGTCCCTGGCTTAGTAGATGCATTTATTCATTCCTCCAGAAGTTCTAAGTCCAGGCCAGTTCCTCCAAGACTTTCTCTGAGTGCTGAGCACAGCAGTGGGCGTGACAAACAAGCCCCTCTAAAGCGTTGAATCCAGTGGGGGAGATGGAGCCAGAACATAAGAATCTTCTTTTTATATATTCTCTGTAGAGCAGAGAATTTAGGGAGATCCATGTAGCCAACAGTGACTGGGGTGCTGTTTTAAAGGGTACTCAAGTTAACTTAATTCTCGAATGAACATGTGCTTTGAGCTGGCCCAGGGGAACACAGGAGAGCTAGCTAGGTTTCAGTGTGGTGGGAGCAAAGGAGAGGGCAGTGCTGGGAGCACAGGGATAGGCTTGGGCGCCTGGACAAAGCACCCAAAATCTGCCAGGTATCCTACTCTCCAGCCCCCGCGTCCAGGTTCTCAAGACACACCATACAAGGAAAGTTCCAGCGGCCATTTTCAATTTCTATCGCAAGTGGCAATTAGGGATCTCTAGCAACGTCTCTGTGCTGATGGAAAAGGCCAGAGGGAGATGCTCCCGCCCCACTACCCAGTGAGAAAAGGATGGTAAATGCAGGACTTCCCCCACCTGGCACGCAGAAAGGTTAGGGGCAGCTGCTCTGAGTCTGAAGCTAGAAGCCTTGACTCTAGGTCCAAAAGTAACTCCAAAGCAAAAGATTCCCTCCAGACTGCATAAACTAGATATTATTACTCACAATTTACATATTAGGAAACAGAACCTCAGAGAAGGTAAGTCACTTATCCAACATTATGCTGTTATTAAGTGGTAACCCCTGCATTCACACAGAGGCCTACATGATTCCAAAGCTTTTCCTGCTACTCAATACAAACCCAAACACGCTTCATTTTCCGAACTTCCTGCATAGTTCATGCTGGGAGAACGGTCCGGTGGGCAGCGTTATTACAGTGCTTCTCTGACCTGGAAATGGACCTTTGTTTTGTCTTCTACCCTCTAGTCTTGTGAGATCGCCTCTCACCAGAGAAAGCCACATCAGCTGCCACGTCCTGCTTCTAACAACTGAAAGAGGCAGTGTCACCGGGGATGTCGGGCGGAGAGTTACTGTCACGTTTTTTATTGACTAATGTTGCCAAAGTTCTGCTGAATCAAATGGAACCACATCCCGTGGACCCAAACTGTTAGGGTGATGATGCTCTTCCACGGAGGGTACCCATCCACAGAGGTCCCATCATGGGCCAGTTTCCGGAAGGAAATGTTCCCAGGTCCTCGAGTTGAAAGAGAGATACCTACAGGATACGGTCTGAGTCCCCACAGTGGACAGAAGCCAGGAATTCACTGAATGGAACCTTTACAGTTGAAAGAAAACCAAAGGATTCAAAGAAATACTGTTGTGCTGACTTATTTACTGTGAAAATAAAATGGCAGTGTTATGTAGTCACGGAATCAAGGCAACCATTTTTCCTTTCTGTTTATTTTTTTTAGGATCATTTTGTTATATGGCATTCTTGTTCAATGCAGGCCCAAGGTAAGACTATACTCACCTGCTTTTCTGAGCCTTGTCTTTGAGCTCTACAAATGCTTTGGAAGAGCAATCTGTCATTAACCTAGTAATGTCTGGGTAACTCAAGGGCTGGATAATAGAAAGGAGGCCTAATCTCTACATTTCCCATAAATACTGGAAACTTCTTTAATCTCATGAGATCTTACATAACATGTTGGAAAGGATCTCGTTCTGACTCCAAAATCTTAACGATTACTCTCTTTGCTTTTAAAACTACATTAAAAAAACTAAATCTGTCGTTTCAAATAGTGAAAAACCGCAAAAAACTGCTCAAGCCTAAATTTCTTAAAAAATCTCATTTATATTTGTTCTTCCAAATGTTCTGGCCTTTTTTTGATGGAGATGCCAAATGCACGATTAAACTGCTAGGGCATATTAACCATTGGATTAGTATTATTTATTTATGAAAAAAAAATTCTTAAGAGTAAATTTTAATGCTGTTTCTATGGTAGAGATAGTACAAAATTTACAGTAGAGAGTATACAATCCTACAAAAACAGAAGTTAAATAAGAAATGCACTTTTGAGGAAGAATAAACAAAAAAGCAGAGATTATTTTCAATATAAATCCAATATTTAATAAACACCATAGGCATCTCCTTCTAATTCTAAATATTGGACTCATTAATTCCCTTTTTAAAATGTTAGAATTCCATGGATATTCCCGTAAAACTTCCCTGTTAATACACGTAAGAATTGTTTTAGTGGGCACAGATGTAGAACTAAAAACATTTAAGTAGTTACTTCGGGTGGACTGCGAAATCTGCAGTATGAGCTTATTACAGAAGATCATTTTCTTACTGTATGTAAGTGGCGGCCGGGCCACCACACGGCACCACGTCCAGACTCCCCTCACGCAGCCTTCCTGACATCCTGCCTGGAAGTATGGAATGCAGCAAGGTTCACATTATCATTTTTTTTTTTTTTTTGAGACTTTATTTATTTCTTTGAGAGAGAGAGAGCGCGTGTGCACAAGCACAGGGAGGGGAGAGAGAGAGCGGGAAGCAGGCTCCCCACTGAGCAGGGAGCCCCATGTGGGACTCGATCCCAGGACCCCAGTATCAAGACCTGAGCTAAAGGCAGACGCTTAACCAACTGAGCCACCCAGGGGCACCAAGATTCACATTTTTTTCCATATTTATAAAAAATCTTAGGTTAGTGCTAACCTAGGATTAGTGCACTGTTTCTAAAAAGCCAATACATTACATTTTTTCCTGTGAATAAATATTGACAACCCTAGAATTTAAATAGCACACTTGGCTAGGGTTATGGATTTTAGGTAGTCTGTACATCTTCACAAGAGCATTCTATATGTAACATCTTTCACTTAATGCTGTCATTTTATGATTTTTTTTATTTTGGATGCTATTGATTAGTACACAAATTTCTTTGTTGTATGATCTTTTCAATGCTGATCCAGTAGAAGAAAAGTAATATGCCTACTTCTTCTACAAAATATGCTTTCACGTGCTCGCTGTTTGCATTTTTATATGCTACAGCCCTCTGCAGCTAGTTCTTGTGGGTATTCACAGATGACAATGTCACAGTCCAGTCCTCATGGAGACCACATAGTCTTTCCGGCAGCTCAGAGGAGCTCCTTTTGCTTTCAGCAGTTTGGGGTTCTTATCTCATGCCTTTTTTGTTCATCTCATAGGTGACCACCCATCTCTGTATCATGACTCCATTATAGCCGATTGTGTGTCTTAAATTAATCTTTCTCTCAGGTCAGTCCAGGAGATGCACGGTCTTGTTTGAGCAAGATCACGTGCGGCTGCTTACAGTACTACGATGTGTACTATACGTACAGGTGAACAAGACAAACCACGGAAGGAGTAAAGCACGTGGATTCGTCAAGTCCAACACTTACCGTCACGTGATAGGGTGGATACAGTCGCTATCTCTAAGTCTTTGGCTTGGGCTGACACCTAATGCTACGCTGAGGTCACAGAGTTCCTTGCAATACTTCTCTATGTATTTTAGACTCAAAACAGAATTCTGGGGAGAGTTTGCTCTGTATGTCTATTACCTATAGAGATATTTGTATTTACAAACCCACTGTAGAGGAGAGTTACACACACCACGTGGATGTTTGGCTTCAACGGTTAGGATCCTATCGGACTCAGACTTACTGCTGAGAGTTCTCTGACTCTGCACGTGATCCAGAATGTAGAGCACTTCAAGGGTGAAGGCTTCCACGCACAGCAATTGCACGGAGAGTATATCAAGCTCTGACTGTGTGTTTCACACTTCTCGTCAAGCCGGCTCCGTATGCAGTTCTCAAACCTTAATTGTGCTGTTTTGTTTATATATGTACCAAGCTGGTTGGTGGCAGAGATGTTTAAGAAAAGTTCCCCTCGAGGCATATCATGGGCTGGACGATAAGTCATAGGTGGCTTCAGAGTATTAGGATATTCTTATAGTCTGTGGACCAGGGGGGCAGTCATCGCTAGCCCTGCCTTCCCCTCCCCCCAAGGGACACAGACTTCTGAACTTGCTAGCCCATTCACTGTGGGACACCAAACACCCCTAGTTCTGGCCCAGGAGACGCGAGCACAAACAGCAGGGGCCACTTCCAGGCTCGACCGTGAGAGGCCCAGACAAGGATCTCTAACATTCCCACTTCCCTCCTGGGTGATGGTGCAGACAGGCACATCGTGGGGGAACCTCAGTCAGCCTGGACCCCTGAGCGACCACAACAAGCAGACCCATATTGCACTCACAGCTTGTGTAAGAAACAAACTTTTTTTATTATGTTATGTCCCTGGGGATAGTAGAATATTCGTTACAGCATTATTACTGTCTATCCTGACTTACGTAAAAATGGCAAAGTGAGATCTAGATAATAATAATGAGAATAGGGGAGCCTGGGTGGCTCAGCCAGTAAAGCATCATCTGCCTTTGGCTCAGTCATGATCTCAGGGTCCTGGGATTGAGCCCCATGTTGGGCTCCGTGCTCATCGGGGAGTCTGTTTCTCCCTCTGCCCCTCCCCACCTCGTGCACACTCTCTCTCGCTCTCAATAAAATCTTTAAAATAATAACAAGAAGAAGAATCTCCTCTGCCTCCTCCCTAAATATACATAATATGCATGTATACACAGGTGTGCACATACACACACAGATACACGCATCTGCGTAAAAGAGGCAATCATAGTTAGTATGCTTTTATCTGCCCAGAATTCTTTCTTTAGTAAGAACCACCAAACAGGCTTCTAAGAAACCACAATTCTACTACATTTAGGCCATATGGCTCAAGTGGGGGGAAAGCAGCCCATTACACATATATACATGGGTACACAAACACATACACACTCTTTGATACTTTGGGTGTAGGCTTTCACTAGGGTTGGCCAACCCACACTACTACCACTACATGCGGTAGGTTTCAGAATTGCTGTGCCACCAAAGAGGGTCTGATGAGTGTTATTGCTAAGACCTTTGAGGCAATATTAAGTAAGAGGCACTCTTTCCATTAGGTTGCTAAGCTGGTAGAATGTAAGCCTATTGCAGGCTACTCAATGAAGTAAACTCAGGAAGAACTGCGTAACGACTGTTGAATAATTCAGTGAGTTCTTTCACGTAGCAATTGTTCAACAAGTTAAGAAAAGGAAGCAAACTCAGAAAGGCCAAGGAACAGATTCCGTATGTCTGAATCTAGTTTAAGCACCTGGATCAGGTTATGTCTGAGGCCAAAGTTAATGCCAGTAATTCACAAAAATTTGATCCAAGAAATTCCCTTTTTTGCTTTAACCAGTTTGAGGTGGCTTTCTGCTTCTTGCAATTTAAAGACCTCTGGTTAATACACTTTGTAGGTGCACATGGCTGGGTATTTTGAGGTAGATGGAAGTGCAGAAGCAAAAGACAAGCAAATATAATATGGTTCTTGACTCTGGAAATTTAAAAATTGATGAAAGAGATAAGCTATAACATAGAAAAATCCAAAGACTTCAAGCCATGAGAGCTTTCCATTGCTGTCAAGCAGGCCTAGGACAGCTACTGATCCTGCTAATGTTTGGACGTGATCACTGACCCTCAGTACTAGTGAAAGCGCACCCCACCTCCAACTTTTACTGAGGCAGAAGAGTAAATCCTGCAGTTTACAAATAATTTTTTTCTCAAATTAGAGGAAAACAAATAAAACAGAGCATAATTCAACATGCAATCAATTTACTATAAAAATTATACATAATACTTACTGCATAAATAATTTAAAAATAAAGATTCCAGAACGCTATGTAACACAAATATAAAAAGCATATGAAGGGTTTCTAATATAATACTTTTCTAATACAATTTTCTAACATCAGATTTATTGAATTTTTTTTCCTCATATGGTTAAAGCTTCATAATACGGACTCCGTTTTTTGAAACTTATTCTCAGATGGTAAGTAGTTATAATGTTCTGAAAAAAAAAAAAAATCTGCATATACGTTCTGGTTATAGGTGGGCTATCCCCTAGTGGGCAATCTTTAAAGTAAGTGAAAACTAGGACTCCTGGATGGCTCAGTCAGTTAAGTGTCTGCCTTTGGCTCAGGTCATGGTCCCAGGGTCCTGGGATCAAGTCCCATGGGCTCCCTGCTCAGCGGGGAGCCTGCTTCTCCCTCTGCCTCTGTCGCTCCCCCTGCATGTGCCCCCCACCTGACAAATAAATAAAATCTTTCAAATAAATAAATAACTAAAAAGAAATTTTAAAAGACAATTTTTTTTTTTTTTTTAATTTAGGCAAAAAATGTTCTTCACATGGCAACATAAACATGACTACCAGGAAGGAGCACGGAAAGTGAATGGAACAACAAAAATGCTCTGAGGGAACTTTTGTGAACAAGAAGGTGCAAAAGCAGCATTTTCCCTCTCCAGAAAAACCATTCTAGAACAACCAACGAGAGAAGGAAAACTAAACTCAAACTATTTCTGCTCATTTTGTTGGTGACACTCAGGGACAGTTCAAGTGCTAACCTCCAAAATGCATGTGAAGGCCACAAAGTGGTAGGAATCAGGAAGCAGCCCTGCGGAGGCAGAGTTCTGCTGCATGAGGGAGATCCTCCGGAAAAGAGGGAAAACACCGGTCTCAACCGTGGAGGGGCTGCAGCACGGGTGGCAGCCTGCCTAGACCTGGTTTGGTTTAGGCAAACAGAGGAGGCAGGTGGAAATTCATAATTACACAGAGAGGCCATAATTCAAAGAAGATAAAGAGGGGTTTTTGGGGGGGTTTTTTTGTTTTTTGTTTTGTTTTGTTTTGGTTTTTTGGTAAGAAAAAGATAAAAGGAGACTTGAATCTGCATATTGATAGGACACAGGGTAACCATGGGAAAATGGCCTAGCATTGTTAACACCAAGATACAGCCAAAAAACGCCAGTGATGTGTGGGGCTCCCGGAGCCTCTCTAGAGCAGCCAAGCAGAAAGACAGTCACTTATATGGGAAAATAAACTGGACGTACTTCCCATTTCTCTGTATAGACCTACGATGTTGAAATATAGGAGAATGATACCAATAAAAACTTCAAGAAAAGAGTGGCCCAAGAAGTTTTACTGAAACTGGCCTTCTGTTGTGAGGTAACATGCTGTGCTAAATATGAAACGCTCCTGAAAAAAGTGGTAGAGAAACAATTTCTACCTAAGAGAGTACCGGGGGAAAAAAAAACAGCAAAAGCAGACTGACATAGGAACTGAAGATATTTAATGACAAATGGTAAGCAAGCATGGGTGTGAGATAACCAGGAGAATGCACCATGTTTTGTGGTGACAATATAAAACAATGTTATTTCTTTACATCGGGAGATGAAAGGGGGAAGGCAAGTAGGCAGCAGGGGAAATTCTAAAAAAAAAAGGGACTGACTCTTTTCCCAAGTACTTACGGAATAGTATTTGAAAGAGACTGCACTGTAGGTCATAATAAAACATCAATGAATTTCAAACATGAAAATATTACAAATACATTCTCTAATCATAAGGCAATGCACCTAGAAATGCAATGAACAAAAATAAACTACTGGCTATTACTTTTAAGTTATTCTTTTAAGTAACTCGTGTATCTCACAGGAATCCCGGATGAAATCACAAAATATGTTAAGAACATTGATAATGAAAACAGTACATATCATAATCCATGGGATAGAAGTAAAGTAGTGCTTAGAAAAAAATGATAGCCCCAAAAGCAAGTATTAATTAAAAAAAGGAATAAAAGTTATCACACCAAGGTATTATAAAAGAACACAGAACTATGATTAAGGATATGTAAACGATAGAAAGCTTTCTTTAAAAAGCAGAAGGAATTTTAAGATAAAGTCAGAAATTACTAAGGTAGAAAATTAATAAAAACAGCAAAAACAACAAATGAAAATTTTAGCTCATTCTTTAGTAGGAAACAACCTATAATCAATAAAATTTAAGCTAATGTTATCAAGAAAAGGGAAGAAAAATGCAAGCATAAAATCAAAATAAGGCCCAGTAACACATACAAAGGACCTAGGGACATCAAAAGCAAATGTTTTGAACAATTCTTTGTATGTAAATATAATAACTTGAATTAAATAGACAATTTCTTAAGAAAATAAAATTCACCCAAACTGAATAGTTACGAAATCTAAATAGACCAAATTCCGTAAAAGCAAATGCCCATTTTTGATATAATTCTGTAACTAGTTTTAAGTAAACTTTAAAGATCATTCCGGAGTATTTCAAACAATAGTACGCAATGTGTACACAATGTTCTCCAACTATATACAGGTACAGATAATTAAGGAAATTAATATCCATATGTACTCTTTTGTAAAACAAATCTCCCTGAGCACAAGCCCCCTTCTTCCCTTTCCCTCATTTTTTACCCCTTCTCCCTCTTGGTAAAAAGCAGGTAGATCTCTCACTTGTGAGGACTCTTGATTTTAATTCACTACCTCAGGGTAAAAGACTCCATAAGGTGACCAAAAACAGTGAAGAAAAGAAAGGGAAAGAGAAAGGGAGAGGGAGGGAAAGGGAAAGGGATGGAAAGGAAAAAGAGAAAGAGAGAATGAGAATGAGAAAAAGAGAAAGAGAAACAGAATGAGAAAGAAAAAAAAGAAAAAGAAAAAAAAGAACAAACTATAGATATCCACTCAGCCTCCCTGAATCAAAGCATATTGAATCCCTGGTAGGGTTTCATACCTTTCCCTGCTGTGTACACATTGCTGTTAGCAGGGTGGCCACAAAGGGTTATTGGCCAGTGTGGACATGTTCTAACTTCAGACACCCGAGGTGATCTCATCCATTCTCAAGGCTTGAAATACCGTCTCCACTGCAACTCTCAGATTTGTTTTTTCCCTGCTTGCTCCTCTGTTTTCCATGGAGCGGTCAGATTTCTCCTTCTAAACACTGAGTTACATCATGTCAGCAGAAGTGAAAACCCTTTCAATTCCTCTCAAGGCCCAACACCATCTGGCCCCTGCATCTCCCAGAACTCCTCTCCCTGCCCCTCCTCCCTGGTCCTACTCCCTGAACCTCTGCCTTGCTGTTCCCTTCGCCTGACCTCTCTTCTCCCTTGTAGCCCGCACACCACTCCCTCACCTTCTTCTCAGTGAGGTCTGCCCACACGGCCTTATTAAAAATGACCCCTTCACTTCCTATTCCCAGCATGTTTTATTTTATCTATAGCCTTGCCACCATCTGAAACGACGTGCAGTGTTTCAGATGGTGGCGAGGCTATAGATAAAAATAAATTTCAGGATTCATCACGTGTATTAGGTCCTCCTCTTTTAAAAGTATGTTCCAGGAGGCTGGGGATGATTGTTTTCCATTGTGTTTACAGCTGAATGCCCTGTGCCTAGAAAAGTGGCTGATAAAAACAGGTGCTCAAAAATATGTACTCAGTGCATATGGACTCACATACATATTTGCTGATCACTGTATTATTGGATTCAGGTTTTTGGAGAAAAAAGAGACTTGTGGCATCAGAGGGCAAACCTGGATCAAGCCACAAGACAGCCGCGAAGTTTGGCGGGGATACGGGGGTAGTCTGGGTAGAGAAAGTATGAAAACGTCACAGGGCTGGGAAGTCATTGTGGGCTTTTTGTTGTTGTTGTTGTTGTTTAGAGGATGGGAAAATGTCCATGGAACATCTGAAGGAATGAGTTCCAGATTGTTTCTGAAGGATGCATAGAGCTGACAGTGGGTCCATGAAAGCAATGGACTGGGGAAAAATTAGGAAAAGGTCACGAAGTGTTCTTCCGAGAAGAGCAAGCCTGGCTGCTAACGTGGTGACAAGCTGTCACTCTGTCCTTCACTCACCGTCTTTGAAAATGTTCATAACGTTTGACTTCTCTTTCTGCTTCTCTATCCACAAAGTCTCGGTTGCCAAGGCTTATCTATATTTTTTTTTGATGGCATTAAAAAAAAAAAGTCCACTCCGTGATTCTGCCTAGCATTCCAATAGGCTTCTCCTATCTTAATGGATAGAGATTGTTGGCAATTTGCTGCTTCATTTGTCATTGTAGAAATAATCCGCCTTTCCTTTTCCTCATTAGCAAAGAGCTCAGCGCTTCCCCCCAAGGATATTGTATCTGGAAATTTGCCAAATACCTTGGAGCACGTCCTTTAAAAGTCAATATAATACATTCATATTTCAAAATTTGGCAAAGGTTTGAAACCAACACTTAACGATTAAAAAATAAAAATACAACCGCACACAAAGTAATGAAATATCTTTAGAAGCAGAGTCCAGTGCTTGCTCCTTTTCATACATCTTTATATAAATAAATGGGAAATAAAGTTGGGGAACAGAGCTGCATTACTAATGCAAAAAGTGCTGTTTGTTTGGGATTGGATAAGTAAACGTGTGATAAAGAAAGAATAACACCAACGTGTCAGAATATGTCCAAGCACAAAGGTCAGCCACTACCTGTGTCTTGGGGAGTCGCTACAGCCTTGAAGAATCAACTTAGTAAAGGGGACAAGCTTGTTTTGACATTTATACCTAATCCAAAGGAGACATTCACTGTCATTTTAAAAATATCCTACACCTCTAGTTATAGCAAGGAATGCACTATTTCTGTGATGGTAAATCTCACAAAACAGAAATGATTTTCCAAAAAACTATGCCCTCGCCCAGAGCTTTTCTACAGAGACCAGGCATCAGAATCATCTGTGGGGATTTTTCAAAAGTAGTTTTCACGCATCCACCTGATTTTTTATGCATTCAGATCTATAATAAATACTCATTCAAGAGTCCCTTAATGACAAGGTTCTGGTGAGTAAATGTAAAAGAAGAAGAATATACAATATATGTGCTCAGAGAACTCACCATCTAGACCGTGATGTGTACTGGTGGGAAAAGCAGGTACCCCGTGTTAAGCGGACCCCCACCCCAAATTGATATGTTAAAGCCTAACACCCAGTATCTCAGAACATGACTGTATTTGGAGATAGGGCTTTAGAGAGGTGATCAATTTAAAGGAGGCCTTTGGGTGGGCCCTAATCCAAGCTGTCGGGTGTCCTTACAAGAGAAGGAAGAGGCACCAGGGATGTCCAAGCATGGAGGAAAGGCCATGTGAGGACACAGGGAGAAAGCAGCCAACTGCAAGCCAGGGAAAGAGAAACCAAATTTGCCAACACCCTGATCTTAGACTCTGAGCCTTCAGAATTGTGAGAAAATTATACGGCATTTTGTTATAGCAGCCCCTTTAAACTAATACACGAGATATGTAAATCTATGACTACAAAGCAACAGAGGACAATGTAAGGGGCCTGGGAACAACAGGCAAGCAAAGAGACTTTCCCGGTGGTTACAGATTCGAGATGGTGGTTTGAAATCAATGGACATGAATAATATTATTGTTTCCTAGGTAAGAATTTTACCTAATTCACCTTGATTGATAATAGCTGACATTTAGTGAGGCCTTTCTATGAGTCAGGCACTATACTAAACATTTTACATGCATTAACCTACGGAAGCTTCACTTCAACACTATAGGATCATTTGCCATAATTATTCCAAATTTACGGAGGCAGACACACAGCAGAGGTTCTATGCCTTTGCTGAAGTCCTAAAGCTAGGAGAGGTGGGACTGGAGTCCAAGCACAAGCAGACGGATGGGATTCCTATGCAGAACCACTGTGCATCCTGCATTAATGGCATTCTGGAGCTTTCTAGTGAAAGGTTCTCTGTGAATCATTATTCCAGAAAAGCATACCACTCTACTAGAAATCTTCAACAAACATAAAGAGTGGTCTCCTGCCAAGAGTTAAGAGATACAGAGTTTCTTAGCTACATGTGCCCATGGCAAATTGTCCATGAAACATAATTTCTTAATTATTGGACTAGTTGTGCCTTTGTAAGTGTAAGACTATACCATATGGTATTGGACTAATTTGCTTAGTATAAAACTAAAGTTAACAGCTTAACCCCAGTTCATACATGAGCAACACTCTATTTGAGAGAATGGGTAAAAACATACTGTTCACCATCAGGGCTCAAGAGAAAAAGCTTAGGACCCAAATCAGTACCTTTATTACCCCCTTCTACTTCTCCTCGCCCCTCCTGATGGTTGCCACCAGAGCTCAAGGCCAACAGTTCGCAGCAAAGACCCTCTGAAATGACAGATCCCACCCTACTTTCTGTCTCTCCCTCCCTTTCCCCCCATATTTTTATTTAGTACTGGGGTGGGTCCACCAATCTATTCTTTAAAGGTTCACAATGATTCCTATTCTCTGCCAAATTTTGGACATCATGAGAAAGCTGATCACAAAAGTAGGAGATTTTTGAGAATACTCCATGCTTCAATTATTTTGTGCTGATAGTTACTAGATCATATGATCTAAATCTGGGTTGGAAATGCACCCATTTATGCTCCCATCCAGACTATCCTTACACAGTCCCAAAGCAACCGACATAAAATCCCTTTATCTAAAACAGAGGGTCTAGATGCTTATCTGATTAAAGTTGAGCTGCCAAGAGGTGACTGAGCCTCAGCTAAATACTGCCAGGGGTTTATCTGAGTTTCAAAAACTCCCAAATTAATCTCCAAATGGGAACACTGTCCAGGGACATTTTTTGGCTCTAGGCTTTCTGTTATTCCTGATGTATACCAGGTTATTTTAAGTCTTTTACAAACTAGTACAAAAAAGCTCAGTTCATGAAACAGCAAGGGTGGCCTCCCGAATTGTGGAAACAAATGTAATAATGTACATTAAATAAGCTGATACTGTTATTATTGCAAATGTCAAGTTCATTACAGCAGATGTTTCAACTGAAGATCACTACTCATTAAAATCAAACAACCTGTATGCCCTGAATTCACCATTTCATTTACTGTGTCAGCTTCAATGCTCAAGGGAGTCAGTCAGAATTGTCTTCTGTGTAACTGTCATAGGATTATTATGTAACAAAGAATCAGGTTTCAGTTCTTATCACCCGCTAATCATGATAATTAAATTGTGAATGAAGAGTTAATCAGTGACACAGAGGCTACAAGATGTACTATAAAATACTATAAAATACTTTACAGTTTTATGCATATTGCTGGAGTAATTATTTTAATTCCAAAAATAGATGACATTACTATTAAGAAAAAAAATATTCAAAACTGAAAATAAGGGGGGAAAAATCAGTTTAGTGATTTGTTGATGTCATGGTAAAGCCTACACCCACTAAGTATCTTCTGACTCTCCAGAGAAATAGGACTTGGTTATACTTACTATGTTTTCTATTCCTTACGGCCCAGACATTTCATACTTTTCACAATTAGAGTTCTTACTCTTATGATTTACATGTTTGTCACATCGAAAAGACAACCCAAAAGTTAGTTAGATTACTACTCAGCATGGTTTATTACATAGTATGGTTTCTAATGCATCCTCAATATCAGAGCATACATTTTTGATCCCTGACTATATAAAATTCCTATTTTCATGTGTGCTTTTTAACTAGTTTTATCATCCTCTTTCTTCCCTCATTCATTAGTCATATAATTGATCTTATATGAATGTATTTAGTATTCCATTAGAAAAAAAAAAAATATATATATAATACTAGTCAAGGAATTGGGTAAAAAACTAAGAAGACAAAGTTTCAACCACTATCAGAAAAGGAGAACATGCAAAACTCCCTGAAAGTATCTATACTGAGAAAACAAAATTTAAGTGACTACTTACTTGAAAATGAAATTGTTTAAAGAATGTCCGGCAAAAGTTGTACCAGTAAGTGCCTTAAAAATATGGATTCTTTCAAAGAGGCATCTGTGAAATGCCCTCACTGTGATACCAAGAGGACGTACTAAGAGTGATATGTATTCCTGAAAGTCACACTTAGAATGCATCTTTAAAGCAGAATAGGCAACTGCAAATGTGTAGGTCATTAAAGGCCTTGGAGTCCCTGTTCTAGCCAGAATTTGCAAATACACCACTGTCCTAACCTAAAGGGGTAAGGCGGAACACGGTCTAATGGAAGCTATTTACCAATAAAGTCTTGAATAGGTTGGCAAACATACCTCAGAGTGGACAGTTTAATTTTTATGCGAAGATCTAGTAGATTACCATTTGTATCTGAGCCTGATCTACATAGCCCGGAAGGATCTGAAGCTGATGCCTCACCTGAACCATGACATGATCATCTATTCCTGCTTTAGCATCTTTCCCTTTCACTTTACCGGGTTCTCACTTCGCTGATGAATTACTATGGTAAAATTCTCATCCTCTCTCCTTCCACCACCCCAACGCTATAGGCTCTGGTGTGGGAAACAAAGGCAGAAGGAAGTGTAGATAAAATTAAATGTCCTTATAACCTGCATCCCATTGACAAATACTTGAGATAGGCAGAGTATAACATTCCCCCAGGAAACTTCTAACTATCTTAACATTAATGCTTTGCTAGAGGGAAAAACCTACCTTACCGTGACAATAGCAAGGCCACCAGTGTCCCGAGTCTTCGAGTCCTCTTTAGTATACGAAAGTCCTTTTGGACACCCACCTCCCCCAACACCCAAGTATATAATCAGCTGGTCCTCACAACCCTAGTGCAGCAGCTTTCTGCCCAAGGGTCCTGTCCTATGGTTTAATAAAATCACCTTTTTTTGCACCAAAGAGATCTCAAGAATTCTTTCTTGGCCGTCAGCTTCAGACTCCAACTACACACTCCAAAAACTACATCGGGTTCTATTCGCCAAGTCGGCTCCCTTTAACTCTTTCACGGATAAACGTGATAATTTGCTTTGATGGACTTTAATGCACCCTACATCACTTCTGATAGGAAACAAAGGCAAAAGAAAAATTAAATGTCCTTACTAGCCACAGCCCACTGATAAGTCCCTGAAACAGAAGAGTGGCATTCTTCTAGGAACTTAGCTACCGCAATGTTAACACTTTGCTAAGGGCAAAAGGCCATCTTAGCCTGACCCCCAGATCCTGTAAGTCTACTTAACATAAAAATCCCTTCGGAAACTTCCTTTATCTCTACTCCCAAGCATATGACTCACTGATATATATCTGAAGGGTCTCATGACTAAGGTTTGATTAGACAGTGCCAAATGACCATTTCCAAACAATAGCTAGCCCCTTCAAGGTCCTAGAAACCTTGCTTCCAAAATTTCTTAGAGACTTAAGTTATCCCTAACCCCCTTCCAACTTGCAAGTATATAATCAGTCACTACTCATAACCCCAGTGCAGCTCTTTCTGCCCATGGGTCCTGTCCCTGTCATTTAATAAAACCATCTTTTTGCACCAAAGACATCTCAAGAAATCTTTCTTGGCCGTGGCTCTGAACCCCAACATCATTCCTACATCAACTTCTGGTGTCTACCTTCCATCCCTCCCTTCTTCCAGGAACAATAACCTCTTCCCTTTATGCTGACGTACCCCCATCCCACCCCACGTGGTTTCATGATTAGCAACATTAAACCATCTGAAACTGTCAGTTCTGTAGGCTACACATGGTAGAATAGTAGCAAACTCGTGAGGTTCAACATGTATTATTCTTTTAATAACACCGACTTAATCCAATCTTATATCAAGTATGTCACTTAAAGTTTTATTATTACTTATGAATTTAATATTTACTTCTCCCAAATCAGAGCATAAAATATTTTGCTTGCTTAAACTGCATATGTAGGACAAAATTAACAGGCCACCTGGGATTCTCACCATACTGACTGGAAACAGCTTTTACAGAGGATAACTCAAAGAAGAATTTAAAATCAATCCCACAGCAAGCAAAATCAGCTTCTCTTCCAAGGGTTCAGTCACATGGGAGCAAAAGAAGCAGTGGCATTTTCATTTTACAGGCTATGTGCGACCATGCTGCTTTAAAGGGGAGAAATAAGATAAGCTGATTTTATTTTCACCAGTGAAGGAAGTTTTCAACAGAGCAGCTTTCATCGACTCAGCATGGCTAACAAAGTAACATTGCCAATGAAAATAAAATAATAGATTAGCTGCACAATCCAGGCATTTTGTTTTCTGAAGGACTTCTCTAACACTCTGACTTTAGAGAGCCATGAATGCATGTTTCCTGAGAAAGAAAACCTCCCTGCTGGTTTTTCTGCTCCTGCGGAGATGCCTTGCAAAGAATAAAGTCTTTTTCTTTCTTTCTTTCTTTTTTTATTTTTTCCTTCCAGCTGGAGATCAGTTGGTGTGGGGACTGCCCTGGCCACCAGGAAGTTTTCTTTCCCCCATCATCTGGGTCCCAAGCCCTGACCAGAGTTTATCTCAACTGGATAGCTTTCAAAGCCGAATTGAGAAATAAACTGAAAAATACGTCCCCAAAAAGCTGTAACTAGACTATAAGTAACTATTCAAATGGAAAGACCATCCCCTGCATCTAGCTATTTCCCACATCCGTGGAGAGAATTAATGCCCTTTCCAATTTGGGTCCTGATTGAAAGCGAGGGTTGTGGCTGTCCCCCTTGCTAATAACCCTCCTTTGGTTTTTCTTTTTTACTGTCAGAAAGCCTGCCTCAGAGGAGTGCACCGTGCATATCAATGAAGAAACAGGAGAGCAGGGGTGATTGAAACTGAAGATTATTTTTTTTCCCCTGTCATTTAAAGGGTTCTCCGTGAATCAAGCCCTCTTTGTGATTCCATTTCAAAACACATTCTTTGCCAGCTCCAAGCCAGGAACCCCTTCCTTAGTGATCTGTTCAGCTTTCCTGGAGTCTGGCTCTGTCCTCCCCTGCGGGGTTGAGGCATGTAAAGATTCAAGGAAGCCAGTTCTCTGCCCAAATCAGCAGAATTTAAGGCTCTGGAGCAGGGGAATGGGGAGATAAAGAGGGAATGAGAGGAAATGAAACATTATCTTAGCTCATAGTTGAATCGAACAGTTGAAAACAACAATTCTGGGGGCGGGGGGGGGGGCGCAGAGCTTAAATGTGGGGTCTATCATTACAGAGTCATCAAAAAATGTAAAGGAGAGAAATGAATATATTTTTATAGCCCTTTGAGGTCTTTCTTATAATAACCTACCTAAAACCACACATGATTTTAAATTCTAAACCTATCTACTTTAAGAGGAATACTGTGAAATTTGTTTTTAAGAAGTTAATCTTTCAGGGGTATTTTAGAAGGTAAAAATTACAAGACAATTGAAAGAAAATTTGTTAGGTATTCAAATATGTGTTTCAAACAAAGATCTTATTTTAAAGATATGATTAGGTTGGGGCGACTGGGTGGCTCAGTGGGTTAAGCGGCTGCCTCAGGCTCAGGTCACGATCCAGGGGTCCTGGGATGAAGCCCCATGTCTCTGGGCTCTCTGCTCCGTGGGGAGCCGGCTTCTCCCTCTCCCTCTGCCTGCCACTCACCCTGCTTGTGCTCTCTCTGTCAAATAAATAAATAAAATCTTAAAAAAAAAAAAAAAAAAAAAGATATGACTAGGTTAACCAGGAAAACAAAATATCTTAACAAAATAGAAAACCTTGAAACGTATGTGTGTGGTTTTTATACCAGAATGACTATTAATCATTAATAAATGTATTTTTATACAAAGGTGACTGCTTAAATAGAACTGTATAAGAAACAAGATACATATTTTTTTAATGAAGCTTAACATCATGTAACAGATGTTACAGTTCTTTCTTTTCTCTACTCCAAAGAGGACTGTAATACTGTTTGAGATGCCAGTTGTCAACTGTGGAATGTGGATAATAAATTATAAAACCTAAAACATAGCATTATTTAATAATCTTTTTTTAATATCCCTATCATTTAAATACTACCTGCAAGAAAAAAAAAATATATATATGACAATAAAATATTTACGATCAAGAAAAATACATAATCAAGGCTTGGAATTTTTTACTTAAATGTAATTGAAAAAAATCCCCTATCAATTTCATCAACTACATTATTAGGAGAGTAGGGCCAATACAATCAATGATGCAAAGTGACTTTATTTTAAGGACCATATTCATTCCACAACCTCTTTACTCCCACTTCCCCAGCCCTCCTACCTATGTTCGAATTACTTTAAAAACACAAAAACTTGGGGCGCCTGGGTGGTTCAGTGGGTTAAAGCCTCTGCCTTCCGCCCAGGTCATGATCTCAGGATCCTGGGATCAAGCCCCACATCAGGCTTTCCGCTCAGCAGGGAGCCTGCTTCTCTCCCCTCTCTCTGCCTGCCTCTCTGCCTACTTGTGATCTCTCTCTCTGTCAAATAAATAAATAAAATATTTTTTAAAAAAGATATATATATAAAAAAAAAAACAAACCACGAAAACCGTAACCTCTATTTGGTAATCGGAATCTGTTAATTCTGCCATTCATTTAGACCACGGAATTCCCTTTGCTTTAAATTAAACTGAATGTTTGACTATTGAGAAAGAAATTCCCTGTGAAGAAAATTATATTCTTCTTTTGTTCACAGCTGAGATGCATATTTTCTGATTTAAAAGGCAACAATCATAGCAAGGAAGCTGCTTACGAAGTGAGATCTTAATTTTGTTAAAAACAGAGGAAGAAGCTGAACGTGCTAAAGAACACCATACTACTGGCTACAAATGATTAACAGTTATTAAAATCAATGTCAGAACACTTGACCAATAAATTATACACTAAAAGGCTCAAAGTAAATTTCTGGAGCTGAACTCCCCTGAAGCAAATTGCTGAACTAGTACAATGTCCTGCTGGAAGAGAGTGTGTCTAGAGCCAGACTCGATCCAGAGTGGATCCTGTGCTGCGGATTCTGGGAAATAATGAATAATAAACAGAACAGTGGGGTGTGACACTCATTGTGGAGTAATATATACCACCACCTTCCTATGGAATGAAAACAGGTACACTTTCATGGCAGGTGCATGTTTGAACAACAATCGAAAGAACAAAGTGGGGTAGAAACTATGTAACTGACCTATACTACCTGACTTCCCATAGATTCTAGCAATAATGAGAAGAGAATCCATCCCCTTGGTCTTGAACACCTTAAACTAAGACAATTTAAAAAACCCTTTCTCACTACTACAAACATTCACAATGATATGTTAAGTACAGCTGTGCTTTCCAGACGCCAATACTTGATAGATAACCTCCTTCCAAAGCTGAATTTCAAATTAAATTTTATTGCCTATATTTTATTTATGTCCAACAAGTAAAAAATGGAGAACTGTAAGCTTACGAGTGGGTAACTAATGCACTGAACAGGAAATATGGATATCCGTATTTGGATTACGTTTGTACAAATGGAATACACACCTTTGTAGACATGGAATTAATAAAAAGAATCAACATTTTTGGATTAGAATGTTTTAAAAAAACCTATGAGAGGATAAGGGACTGGTGGTCACTTAATCAGAGTTTAACAAATGTATTGTTGGCAATATATTTTGATGTTTTCATGTAGAAAATTTGATACCAGGAGAACATGGACAGAATAACTAGAATGTTTCATAAGCACAATTTTCGTAAATAGGCGTATTTGGGAATTCTTGCCCATGAAGACTAGGAAAAACTGGTCTGTCTATAGCTCATGTCGAAGTAAATATTTCTACAATTCATGGCTATAAAATTGGTTAAGAAGACTGAAAAACCTCTGTGCAGCTTATTTCCTTGTCTTTTTTTTTTTTAGTCCTTGATATCTGGGAGTCAGAACAAATCAAGAATCCCCATCAGCTTCAGTGAGTGCGAAACACAGCTTGTGGCAAGAGCCACAGATATGAGCTAGGCACAGTCCACACATTTGAGCTAGCTAGCTTTGGGGTAGGGCAGGGGGCAAATGAGAGTCTTAAAAGGTTTGCAAAATACAGAGAGGAAGAAAACAGATCAAAGCTAACAAGCTGTTTCAGACAGTAACTAATTAGACAGCAAGGTATCACTGACAAAATGACACGAGAACAGAAGGCAACAAAAGTTGGCTTATGGTAAACTTCATATTTTGGCTTTTTGATTCTCCCCGGTTTCTTTTTCTATTTCATTCAAAAGACCACTGCCTAAGTACCCTCTCACTCCCTCATAACATGCCATGGCTCTTTTCTCTGGCTTTTGCTCCACGTAGGGATTAAATTCGAATTTTACTATTTCCACTGAAGCCACCCTTTCATGTTTTTTTTTTGCCTAAAGGAATAGATCTTCGACATCACCTACTGTAACAGCTTCATTTTGTCCAGAGTTGGCCCCACAGAGGTCCAGGCCAGGGAGGGGGAGAGGCAGAGGCACAGGCAGGATGCTTCGCGGGACCCCACAGGTTCAGGACCCTGTGGAAGGTCTGTTTCAGACGCAGGAAGTGGGCGGAGCTTGTTGTTCCATAATACAAACTTAAAACTCAAAAATCATCTTACATTAAGATGGTTTCTGTAATAGGTAAGGGCAAGCAGGTATGAACTACTGTTAGAACAAAAGTATTATGATTATCCTAAACATGATATTGTCTGGTGAACATCTGATGTTTTAAAATAATACTATCTTATAAAATAAGAGAGTGAAATAATCAGATTATACTATATAGATATAGACAGAATGAGCATTCTTAAAACTGTTACTGATGCCCATCTATGAATTAGGCTGTCTTCAAAAGCAATAGATTTTCTATCAGCGGAGATGCTCTATATGATTATTGTTTGTTCCTAAACTTTTGATTTTACAGAGCAGTAAAAACTATATTGTTGTATTTCAGAAGATGAAGGATATCGAATTCAAAGAAATAGTTAAAAATGTTCATTTATTTTACTTTCTCCTGTTCTTACTGTTTCTGAAATTGAGGATGTGGCCACCAATCAAGGGGAGGAAAGCCTTGCCAGCCATTCTGCAGAAGAGGTTTGATGCAGCTGCCATTACCTGGTCTGACAGAGAAACAGCAAAATGGAAAGTCGGTTGCATCTGCAACACTACAAATATTTAAATTTTAACATAAGTATAATCTCATTTTCTTCTTGCTTAAATATATTCAAACAAATGACACAGAGATGGGGCACGGATACGAAGCAATTGTGTGCAGGCAATCAAGTATCACAGCGAGCGGTGGGGGGAATTATATAAAGGCAATGGGAGTTGTCAAATTTTCAAAAGGTAGCAACAGTTGCCGGGAAGGCTAGCCTGAAAGATACTCACGAATGACTGTCACTCACAAATCTGAGTATCTTTATGTCCAAAGACAGTAGCTGTATAACACTCAGTGATGTGTAGCTTAATTAAGAGGTTAGAAAAAAAAAAAAAAATCCCTCAAATTTAACTTAAAGAGGAAAGGTATTTTTAGAATATATCATTCAGAACATTTTTGAGTAATGAAAGGTCTTCATAAATTACAGGGATAATGGACCTTTTTCCACTTGAGAGATTACAACACACTGACTCCTGTTGTTTGGTGACACTGAATTCTAAACATTAAAAAAAAAAAAATGAATGCCTTTAAATGGGCCATGCATTCTCTAGTTCCCCAAAGGCATCCTCACTTTCCAGGATTTTATCTCTAAAGTCATACACTTTAAATTACCTGCCTGGCAATTGAGAACCTGTGTGGTACTGGTCCTTGGTCTGTATTGACACGAGAGCTAACAACCACAACAAAATTGTGGAGGGCTAGTATCTGCACATTCTGTCCTATTTTTCTAAATAATATTTTTAAATTTAAAAATAAAAATCCTGATTTAAATACTCTACATTTTCCACACCGTATGATTCCCTCAGCCCGCACCCACGCCCAGCTGGTGACATCAAGGATTATCCTAGAGGAACCGAGCTAGCTCTGAAGGAGCCTGTCCTGTGCTAAGAAGTACCAAGGATGGTTAATTATCTGGTCAAGTCCACCAGTCTGCGCCAAGAAGAAAATTATGTTTCTGGCTATAGTTGGAAGCAATATCACTAAATTATTTGTTTCATTTTCTTTTCACAGTTATACACCTTAAAAGCAGCAGAATAAGTGTATTTTATTTAGAAGCATTTTGATAACTTAAATTAATCCTGCTCTCGGGCAGGAAAATTTTGTGTGTCTAGTTTGTGGGCAATATATCAATCAATTTTTCCAAAGTTTGGATTTCTAGACTTTTCCTGTAGGTAGATGAAGAGTTTATTTACTATATTTTCAAATCCACTTCATTTTTTTTTTTTCTGGTCTTATTCCTAATAATTTGAGTACTTATTCAGACCAGATTGAGGAAAATATTTTACATTTCTACAGAGCATCTCAGGCACACTCTTTACTTTTCAAAATGGCAATCTGAGTGAAAATGAGCCATGCTCTGTATGTAGATTCTGGACACAGAAGACTGAAAAGCTCTACATACTCTTAAATGAATCGACTTAAGAATCGACAAAATAAATTAGTTTTAAAAAGGATAGAAATCTTTGAAAATATATGTCCAGTTTTAAGAGCTAAACACAAAGCAGCCCTCCAAGTTAAGCAGCTGTTTTAAATATGTAGATCTTCCGCTCCGGTATCTTAACAGCTGGAAAAAATTACAGTCCAGAGAGACATGTGCATAATTTGAATTAAGCAGATGCAGGCTGTGAAGAAAATCAAACATCTCAGAGTAATAGATGCAAACAATGTTACTGAAACCCTAAGGAATTGTTATTTGTTTTTTCATAATGATGGCAATGGTGCCATTCTTATGATACAAACTACCTATCCTAGTTAAAAGTAGTCGTTCTTTTCTTTTTTTTCCCTTCAACAGTCCAAGAGAAAACATGCCAACTTCAAAACCAAAGCCACAACATGGTCATCTCTGGGCTCCTCATGTTACAACAGTCTTCTGAATCAACATATTGACTTGGTGTTGGTCTTGGCTGCCTTTCTACCTGCCGGCTGCCACGCCTCCTCGGGCGGGATCCGCATTGTGCGAAGCATGACCAATCACGCTGTCACACGTTGGGGCGGGGAATACGACCAAGGAGGAATGAGGAATGACAAAAAGGTTAAGAGAAATATTTGTTCTCTAGAAAAGGAGTACTTGAAATGTCTCCCAATTCAAAATGTGTCCGACCCACTTTAATGACCACGGGCTTGCATTTAAAGGCACAAGTTGCTAAACGCTTGGGGCCAGACGGAGCCCTCTGGAATGAAAGCACCCTCGGATGGAACATACCAGGAAACCACAGTGTGCCCTGACGCTAACAGCATTCCCACCTGATGATGCCCTTGACTTTTACGGCTTTTCATTTCCAGTTCCGTTTACGAAAGTGTGCACAGATCTTTGATCTAGAAATTAAGAGTTAGGATTCACACACCAGGTAGTCCGAACCCTTAGTATGAAAGTGACAATTATATTTTATACATCATCCCCTTAATAGTCTCTCAGTGCTCTTTCAATCTCTTGATTATTGATATGAAACAAAATAAATATAAATACTAACAGGCATTTAGAAAATAATCTGCCAGTTCCTCCTGCAGGCAAACGTATGTTACCATGTGTCCCCACATGACCCAGTAATTCTGCTGCTGGGTATATCCTGAAGGCAACTTACAATATATGTCCATGTAAAAACTAGTGCACGAATACCATAGCAGCATTATTTATAATAACCAAAATAAATTAAAAATTAATTTAATAACAGCTAAAATTGAGCACTTACTACATAGTAGGAACCGAAGCATTTTATACGTATTTGCTCAGTCTTTCTAAAAATACAATGAGGTTGCATAGATAAACAAATGTATAATAATACCACAGTTATTATTCTCATTTTACAGACGAGGGAATGGAGGCATAGGAAGATCAAGCAAATTCCCCAGCTTCATAGCCCGCACGTGGCAGGGACAGGCCATGGGGCCCCCAAGCCTGGCTCTTAACCTTGGAACTCCACGCCTACAGGACCCTGCACCAGCATCCCAGGGTGTGACCGACCACCTTCGGGAGGCAAGGTAATAGGTGATTTTCATTTTCATTTTCATGCTTTTGTCCTTTTCAAACTTCTCATGTAAACAACTAGGACCTCTATGAGACACAGAGACAGAGAGGGAGAGAGAAAAATGACTATTTTGCACAATAAGAAATAACTGCTTATTGCCCTCCTAATTTTGGAATTTTTTAGGAATTAGAGTATGAAGCATTACAGTTAAAATACCACAGCGGGAGGTTAAAATTTCAGGCATAAATTTAAATCACACTGAGTCCCTTATGTTTTATTAGTCAAAAGTTGTGCTGCTGAGAGACCACCCCTGAGGATGGCTGTGAGAAGGAAAATCTAGATCCCAGGGGCCCAAACTGAGCATGCACCTGTGGCCCGCAAAGTCCCCTGGGTGGCTGGTTAGGGGACCTTCACGCACCTGCCAGAGATTCAGGTAGCTCTTGGGAGGGCCACCCATTCCCTGTAAGACTTAAAAAACTGCATTTACAACAACCATCCCCACCTCTATTCCAGGAGATTCTGATCATGGGAGCCTATGGCAAATATTTTGGGAGAAAAAATTGGTACCTTATTATTTTTAAAAGAAAACATCCAAAGATACTACCTTAGAATTTAGGGAACATTAAACAGAATAAACCTCTGTAGTTTTGAGTTATGAAAAGTGTAAGCAAAGTGAACACCCACTAAGAGATAAGTAGAAGAAAAGGAGGATACTTCAATAGTTTTACCTGTTGAGCACTTTTCTAGAGCCGGACAGAATCTGAGATGGTTGAAATTCTGGTGCTAATCAGATTTAATCCTCTACCTACATACTCTTCTTTCCTGTTATTAAATTTGAAAACCAAGAACTGCAAACTGAAGCCGAACGACATAATTGAGCTCAAGTTAAAAGTGGAATCAAATCCCCTACTTCATCTTAATAAAAACTGGCACCCCTCCCATCCTCTCCCTGCAAGGACACACTCGCAAGCAAGAGCCCACTGCTGACTTTCTTACAACCTAAACTGATGGCCAGAGAGAATCTGCTTCATATACCTGCAGGCAATTGTTAGTAACTGAGGAAGGATACTCACTTGGCAAAATTTTTATATACAATGTGTGATTGCTGACAAACTATACATTAGGAAGGAAGAAGTGTTTGAGCACCTCCATTGTGTCGGGCACTGTGTGTGTGAGGTGCTTTGCAAACCTTACTTTATTTAATGCCCACAAAAACTGCAAGGTCAATGCTATCATCCCTGTCTTCTCAAGTAAAGAAACTAAGCTGTAGGGACATTAACTAACTTGCTTGTCATCCACGCTAAACAGATGATAGATCTAAGAGCCAGTGCCAGATATGACATCTCTTTCCTCTTCCACCAGATTGTCTTTCTGTTGGTGGAGAAGGCTGCTCGTGAATGTACATAATCAGTAACATACCCAGATAGGTGGCATTAGCTGTGAAATAATAAAATAATAATAAAATATGGAAACATTGACCAAGTAAATTAAATGATGATACGTCAGACATAAGAAAATTCATCGAATGCCTTTCATTTACTATATACAAAGGACCCTCAAAGACCCCACTGAATACACTTCATATCTAAAAGTCCTTGACCTTCATTAGAGTATCTAGTATGCCCTGATAACAAGTGAACTTGGACCCAAAATTTCATTACCTTCTCAAACATATTCCCTAAAGAGGAACAACTAAAATGAATTTGGTATCTGGCAAGCATCGAAACATAAAAGATTTTACTAATTAATTTTAGAGCAGAACTTTTTATATTTTACCTGATTAACCTTCAATCTCAATAATACTGATCAAGGAAACAAATCCAGTCACAAGTTAGCAAAGTATTACATATTCTAAATAAGGCAACAAAGAACCAAAGAACCTTTTTCGGAGAACATATACAATATCATACTTGGTGATTTAAGCAATATCATAAATAACTATATCTTATTCGTATTTGAAACCAAAATCATTAAAAGTGTTTCAGCTGTTAGTCCTGTTTTTTTTATATGTTTATTTATACAATTGCTAATTCTCAGTAATACAGATTAATCTCAAAATATGGCTAAATAAAAAAAGTAGGGCTGCATAAGAGAGTTGTAATAGCAATTATTTAAAGCTTAAAACCATGCAGATTACTAGTATTCCATATAATTAATGGTATGGTAAGCACATATATAAAAAGGGTATTAAAAACATGGATGACAATAGCAAATTCCAAAATTCAGGATAAAAGTTACCTCTCTGGGGAGGTAAGGAGGAGAACAGAACCAGAGAGAAGTATATTCAAGGTTTCGGTGTTAGTTGTCATTTTGTTTCTTTAGCTGAATCGTGGGTATATTGGCGTTTGTTATATTATCCCCATACTCTTTTGCATTCCTGAAGTACTTTACAATAACAATTACAAGTACATAACCCCTCCAAATTTGACACAATGGTTTACATATAAACCATCCATTCATCTTCGACTTGTAATGGAAATTTGACTTGTAAAGGAAATCAATATTGCTAATGTCAGGCACTGCAAGAGAACAAGCATACTAATCAAATTTGAAGCCACTAACACAATTTCCATGTATTTCTATTACAGTTCTCTAGATTCTACACCTAACTTCATCTGGACTGGGAGTATACGTGTTTATTCTCAAATAAACTTTAATTGAAGAATGTGTCTTACTATAAATGATTTTCTGACACTGAGTGTTGAACACTGAGTCTCATATTTATATTTCTATTCTATTCTGTCCCCTCGAAAGACTTAAATAATTAAATTCCCTCGAGATATCTCCACTTAAAATTTATTTGAAACTTTGAACCCCCTCCCCCAATGGCATCCCTCTTTTCCTCCACTCTGCCCTGTTCCCAGTGGCATCGACATCGAACCTGTATTCAAGCCAAATATCTGTGTGTCGTACTTAAATCTTCCCTTTCTTTCATATCAGTTCAGTAGCAAGTCCTATTGAAACAACCTCTAAAACAACACAGATCTGTGCACTGAGGCCATTCCACCTGCTAGCCCTCTAGATGAGTCCCATTGTATCTCCCGAAAAACAGCTAGGTTAGCCTCCTAACTAATCTCCTTGCCTCCACTGTGTTTCAGCCACAGTTACCTTCTTTGTGGCCCCAAAACATGCTGCACGAACTCCCACTCCAGGCAGAGACATGAGCTGCTCCCTCCCTCTGGAATGCTTGCTTCCAGATATTTCCAGGGCAGGCTGCTTCAGGTCTCAGCTCAAGTATCGGCACCAAAGAGAGGCATTTCCTGAATTTCTTAAATATAAGGTAGAATCACCCGTCTTGGGCTCATTTTCTGTTTTTCTAAGCACTTACAATGATCTGAAATGGGCCGCTATCATTTGTTTAACAGTTAGGACTGAGTTTGGTTGCATGTAGCAAAATACTGCCTACAGAAACATAACCGGATTGGGATTTCTTTTCCACGGGAACAAAGAAGTCTAGACAAAAGCTGTCCAGGACTGGCCCTGGGTTCCATGAAGCCATCAGGCACCAGGTCCCTTACACCTTTCTGCTCTGTCCTTTTTAACATGTGCCTTTCATCTTCGTGATGCCCTGACAAAAAGATTTAATCGCCTCTCCCTGCTCATGGGATGTAGGCTCCCTGAGAACAGAGACCTTGCCCGTCTCCTCTACCACATGACGAATCCCAAGTCATGTGTCAACAGCTCAATCCATAGTCACTTAATTATTATAAACCAATGAACCGGGAATTCAGAAGTCCTACATTTAGGGGGTCATCCTTCATCCCAGTAGTCACACACCACAGCCATCCCTACCCCTGCACTGACCCTGTAGATTCTACGCCGGGCCTCTCGTCAGAGCCCTTCCTTTATGCCCTTCTTTGCCGTCACTGCCAGAGCTCAGACGTTAGCACTTCTCAGCCTGCAATGGTCTCCTAAGGGCCTAGGTACCCACTTCTTATTCCTCCCCCCATTATATCACACCCTCCACACAAACTGATGGGATAATTCCCTAAACAGAACACTCCCTGAGGGGCTTAGTCAGTTACGTGTCTGACTCTTGGTTTCTGCTCTGACCATGATCTCAGGGTCCTGGGATCAAACCCCATGTTTTCAGGGCAAACAATGTGAGGGTTGGTACCTTAGCAGGGGAAGACAAATATGGAAACAAACACTATGAAGACAACAAGCAGTTTTGGCTGTCACCAATGGGCTATATACACTACTGAAATGAATGGCAAAAACACATTTTGGGGATGTGGATGGAAGCATGGTGCCCCCTGAACGGCATCATTGGCTTCACTCTCTGAGATGATCCTCCAGCAACAAAACCACCTATTGCTTATAAATTCATCTGGACAAACCATAAGTTCAAGGTGAGGGGCACTTCAGAACAATACGTACCTGGTTCTACCACTAGAAAGAAGACTCGAGAGTGGGTCCCACTTTCAACACCTTACAACTAAAGACAATGGACAACACTTTGAACATGTGAAATATGGGGCTTTTCATGCAATTATACTTTTACTGCTTATTAACTTGATTAAAATTGTTTGATTAAAAAAAAAAAATGATGGACTCGGCATGCTTGAGCTCCCAGTGGGGAGTCTGCTTCAGATTCTCTCTCTCTCTCTCTCTGGTCCCTCCCCTTGCTCATATGCTCTCTCTTTCTCTCTCTTAAAATAAGTCTTTATTTAAAAAAAAAAGAAAAAAAAAAGAACACTCCCTGAGAGCAGGGGAACATTCCCATTGTTCTCCCATGACTGTGCACCAGGAGCGCACGCTGAAGACACCCGGGGACATTCGTTACAGGCATCAGAGATACCTAAACTTCTGAGTACTGTGTTCCAGGCACCTTAGCACTTGACTCCAGTCCGCCCTCGTCATGACACTGACTTTCTTGTTCTTCCTCTTACACTGACTTGTCACAGCACATAACTGCAGTTCTAAACTATTTCAGACCTTAGTGTCTTCTCATATTTTATTATCTCTGCATAAAATGCCTTTCTCTCTTTTTACTACAGGACACTTGTACAGATGTTTCTTAAGTCTCAGCTTCTGAGCCCCCCCAGCTGAGCTGCCTTCCCTGCCAGCTCCAGGCAGAGTAGACTGTCCTGTCCATCCAGGGGCACTTTACCGGGAGTGATGATAACGACAATGACAGGCTAGAGTGCTTGCAAGGTGCTGCCACTTTGTAAGTCTTCTCCATGGGCAAATTCATTTAATATTCATAACAACCCTCCAAGGCAGGCAATGTCTTTTTCTCATTTTAGGGGAAGAACATGAGCCATAGAGAGGTTAGCTAGTGCTCTAAAGTTGGCAAAACTAACAAACGACAGCCTGCATTCCAAGCCACACGGTCTGCCTTTGTAACCCATGTGCTGTGACCAACTCGTGTATTTGTCGCCAGGTTGTAAGGCTGTTGGGAGCAGGGTCCATGTCTTACTGGTGCCACATATGGGTTCTCATTGAAAGAATGTTAAATGAATGGAATTAAAAAAAAAACAAAACAGTTGTACAAATGCAGAATGAGAAAACTGGCTCAAATACAGACTAGTGAGGAAGAGCTAGTGGCTTAATATTGACTGTGTGACTGCAGAAGCCACATCACTGATCCTAAGATGAAGCACAGGCCATGTTATAGCAAACTGCACTAAGGGACGTGCACCGGCTCCTTCCAGGGTGGGTCAGGTCGGTCCCAGAGTCCAGGGCCCGCTCCACTGTTCCAAAATCACCAAGTGGAGCTTGTCCAAGACGTGGGTGAAATAAAATAGAAGTGAAGACAGAAGGAGAAAGCCTTTCTAGGCATAACAACTGCCCTCAAACACTTGCAAAGATTTTGTAAACAGAGGTTTCTTATGATTAAAAAGGGCAACAACAAGCCCAAAGGTGGAAGAACAGAGATAAGACAAGGGAGCCCGATGTTGGGCTGGTTACGGACAGATTCGGAGCATCTTTCCCGTTTCTGTATTCAGCGTTATCCTGTGAGCGCTGTGAAAAAGATCAGGGTGGGAGGGTTCCCACCACGGAAACGCAGAGCTGCCACCAGACCTTTTTCTTCTGGAGAGAGCCAGGTTACCAGCACACCACTGCACTTAACCTATTAGTGTGGCTGAAGACCTGCAGGACGTTGGTTTGTCCTGGGCAGGTAGTGATTAAGATGCTGGAGAGGGGGAGACATGGAAATTGTAAGCAGAATATAAATCATGAGTACACAAATACATTTAATGAGAGGGCAGAATGTGATGTAGAAACAGTTGTCAGTCTTTTGTGCTTGCTTGTTTATTTTTCTAGTATCTATAAAAAGACTATTTATAGATTAAACTCAAATATTCAAAGAAGTAGCTTGATACCTAACATTGCTCCCATCAGTCTCTTATGTCAAAAATAATAAATAAAACCAAAACGATACAAAAACTAAAGATAATCCACTACTTTTGAATAGGAGATAGTCCATTGCAACTTTTTACACCTGGGGCAATAACTGAAAATACCAAGTCAAATAGCAAACCCTCAAAGATTATCAACAAACTTACTGTATTTTTCAAACTCGTAATATAAAATCTAGAGGTGTGTTTTCCAGTCAAACCAAGCCTTAGAAGTAATTAGTGAATTTACTGCTATTTTCAAACAGTAATATTCCTCGATATTTGTTTTCTATATATTCAAACATTTTTTAAACATTCAATGACACGTTTTTAATAAATTGAAATCAATCATTAGAAGAATTTCCTACTTTATCATTAACTAATTTAGTCTTTTAATAGCTCATATACTCTTTTACAGTAAGCGGGACAGATTATTTTAAAAATTGCTTACTAGCAATGAATAGGATTGAATAATTAATAGAAAATGTTATATACATATTTTTAAGACCATGGTAAAGGTAAAGGACTGAGATGAAATCAACAATCATATACAACATTATATGATATAAGCAATATATGAAGATTGACTAGTAAGAAATCAACTTTTTCCTTTTAAAGCACTCAAAAAAAGATACCAACACAAAAAGATACTATTTAATCAGCAAGAACCATACCACTACCTTTAAATGGACTACAAAATAATAGATTATGTAAATTTAGCATTTCCATTCTGCTTTTAAATTACAAAAGTGACAAATGAGTCACTGAAGTAGGCCATATAATGTGCTTTCTCTTTAGAGTGCCGCCTAACCCTCTTGTCCTCTATTTTAAATTTGAGTGACTCACAAACTCTTAGGAGCAATCTTGAATAAACGGATTTTGAATAGTAAGTACTCTTGTAAAACTGTTCCCAGAATAAATGATGTGTCCAGACACAGTCAGCACACTAAAGAAAAAGGTAAACTCCACTAGAATAGGATATGCTATAAGATAAAAATTTATCATAAGACTTAAATCGAAGGAGCTCCCATGAGTAAGACATACTGAGGTCTGACACTCTGAGGTTATCCCACATATGAAATAGGAAATCTGACATGGGGTAAACTTGTTTTCTTTTGGAGAGATTTAAAAGAAAACAAATTTCAGGATGAATCGATTGCACATTGGAAATAAAAAGTTTTTCTTTGCTTCTGTGAATTATTTATCAAACAAAATGAATAATTATTAATATTTTTGTTCTGCATCAGTCCTTGGTAGGTACAGTTTCATTTAAAACTCAAAACCACCCTAAAAAAATACAAGTACTATTTCCATTTTATAGATGAGAAAACTAGACACGTAAACATTGAAAAGACTTGCCCATCCCAGAAAGTCTGACTTTAGAGTGATTCATATCCACTTCGTATCCACTCTTCATAGAACTGTGTACTAGAAAGTCAAGTAGAATTCTAAGTAAATGACTACACTCAGCATATGACATTCCTGAAGTTTTAACTTCTCTGTTATATAGGGCAATAAGCATGTGTTGGAGACTATATATATATATATATATATATATATATATATATTATATATATATATCAGTCATTTAGACTTCTATAGACCAGCATGCAACTCAATTCTGTTCAAAATGAGAATGAACTGAAAGGCAAAACAGGTAAACCAAGGCAGTGGCTATTATCTCCTTTTGCAGATTCTGAAGTTCTTAGTGTCTAAGTTTTAAATAACAATAGAGATATGTTAGTAAGTTTTTGTTTTTATTTTCTCTCCTTTCAGAACAATGTTTTGATGAATTATGCATAAATGGAATGCAAACACACAGATCCATCTCACTTTGAAATACTTAAGGATGTAAAAAGGAACAGAAAATATCCTTGGCAAAACTTGTACTGAGCTTTCAAAAGCCCACGCATTTGAACTAAAGTTTGTGATGTACTCCAAAACACAGACATCAGTCGGGTCTCACATTCCTCCCTTCTCTCTCTAATGTCAGAACGCTTTAACAATTTAAAAAGCACAGCCCTGTGCCATTCATTAGGCTATGTATTAAATGACATAGGAGTGGCACATCTGAATGCAAACTGACCAGATCCAACAACAGGGGAGGAAACATCCCAAGGTAAAATAAAATCCAATGACAGAATAAAATCCTCAAATACAATTACACAGATGTACCCACAAAATTTACAATTTCCTTTCCAAGAACTGCATGAATGAATGTGTGCTTGTCTGTATAAAGACACATATGCACAAAACTGTCTTTCAAAAATCCACAAAGCATTGAGACTATAGCACTATGGACACTAAGTTTATAATTAAGAGTTTGCACCACAAAACAGGGATACTTGAGGTATTCCTTCCATTCCAATGGGTTTGTGTTTCCTCTGTTTTAGCTCATGGCCAAAGAATGCTGTCTTAGCACATCCTTCAGGGCCTCAGAAAGGCTAATATGGCCACACCCACTTACCAAATGGTAATTTCACTTAATTCCATGTCTACTGTCAAATGGTTTAAGAGAATTGTGTTCTTATCAATATTAAACCTAATAACTGGAGGAAAAATTAATACAACGTATTAAAACAGGAAAGTAAAATTCTCCTGGTCCCACTCAATGTTGTTTCCTCTGTCTTATGGGCATCACTGAAAGTATAGCTAAAATGAATTATTTTAGTACACGTTTAACTTTATCTCCCATTTAATTCATACCTAAAGAAAATAAAAGGGAGCAGAGCAAATGTTTACCAATGTTAAGCTATAAATTAATTAAATCTGTGGCTCAAGTGCACCCACGAATAGAAAATGAGGAACACATAGTCTCATGTTTATTGGTCATAAGTGAGTTTGGTATGTAAGCTTTAAAGAGCTTTTTCATATAAAATTTTTCATTGTTCTATGACAATAATCCTAGGCTTATTACAATTACATGGCAAGAGGGAAGAAGGAAAAGGTAGAATCGGAGTGAGCCAATTTTGGAGTTAAAAGCTTTAAGGCCAGGGGTGCCTCAGTGGCTCAGTGGGTTGAGCACCGGACTCTTGATTTCATCTCAGGTCATGATCTCGGGGAGCTGGGACAGAGCCCTGTGTGAGGCTCTGCGCTCAGTGGGGAGTCTGCTTGAGATTCTCCCTCTCCCTCTGCCCCTCCCCTTGCTCATACATGCTCTCTCTCGCTCTAAAATAAATAAAGTCTTAAAAAAAAAAGCTTTAAGGTGAATGGTATAGGCACAAATTCTTGTTTCTTCTAAAGGATTCTTCCTTTGCTAAAGGATAATGACTGTACCAAAATCTTAAAACACAATTAGGTCAACTGCATGATGGAATCTAAGTCCAATAACAGAGACAACAGAATAGACTATTTGAAACGAGGACTTCAGTGAATAAAATTTCACATCGTGTACTCGTTCTTTCACTTGTCAAGTTTTCTATGAGACAGGCTTTTCCCTTATAGATTTTAATAAAATGCATCCTATGTTAAGATTTAGGGGATTGGTTTGCTGTAGACTTTTATTCCCTCACATATCGCCTACCTTGGAAAATGAGCACAATAAGGACAATGGAAACATCTTTGAGAGGCATGAGCCTATTAAATAAACCTACAGACTCTATCTTCAGCCTCTTATAAGCTAAAAGAATCTCAACTTTTTTTTTTTCCTTCAAGTCTGCATTTATTCATGGCAATCCTCAAAGACGTTTTATAAGTCCACAGGTGCACACAAATGTCAAGACTTTCTTTCAAGAGAAAAATAACATTTCTGAGGGTACTGAATTATGCAAAAAATAAGTAATTCAGAGATTTTTTTCCAAATGACACATATAAACAGCACACCGAAGCAGATTAAATAAGGGACTTCTGGGAGTGAGCCCTTGCTCTGTACAGATTACCATCATTTGATTGTAGACTCTAACAGTTGCAGGACTTATCAGCTACCATAATAATACACTAGTACTTTGAAGGAACTCAAGAGGGGATCTACATTTACCTAAATGCATGAGGGCAGCAGTATGTTCCATTAGCAAGACAATCCTTTGGGGAAAAAAAAAAAATGTTTGCATTATTCCTGAAGTGTGTGCAGGTCTCATTTACACAACTATACTTTTATATACAAAGAAATCACTGCTTTCTGAGTATAATGGTATGTAACCTGGCTTCCTTTTGTCTTACAATCAGAGGGAAAAAATGAATTTTAAATAAAACATCTTGGCCATTTATATTGTCATTTGCAGAATTATTTTATGTAGAAACAAAAAAATCATGGTGGAAGTGCATTCTGTGTTCTAATTTAATCTAGCCTCTGTCTTGCATTCAAGAAGGTTAAAAAATTAAATACATTTAGTTTATAAATGAAACTATTTCATCCCTAAATTCCTTCTATTACATGAATGTATAATACCAGTAAAGGAGGTACAATTTTTCTAAGTGAATGTTTTCTCTAACCATCATAACCATAATGGTTACATGAGATGCTCATTTATTTCTAAAACTATAGTGCATGACTCTCAAATCCATTTGGAAAATGTGTATAGCTAGAGTACGTAATTGTTAAAAACTTTATTTTTGTTTCTCTTAATATTTGGTAAAAGCTTTAAAAATAAATACTAATCTTCTCCATTCAAACCTATAAGGCACTAATGATTCTGTTGAAGAATTCAAGAAAGATGTCTTAAGACTTCTGTAAGTATTATGTTGTATTGGACCTATACTTTTAGTGTGAATTAGTCTTTCAATGTTTCTAAGAAACAGTTAAATTATTTTCTAGTTTCTCACACTGAAACTCACTTATTAAGAAATACTGCCCCATTAAAACAGATGCAAATAACAAGCTTATTTATTTTCTATAGGAAGAGATTATTTCTATTCCTCTGTGGAACATGGCAGAACTTCTGTTTGTTTCGTTTTAATTAAATTTTATCTCAAGGTACTTATAAGTTCAAATGTAGTTGTAAGAAATAATACAGAGAGATCCTAGGTTTCCTTTTCCCAGTTTCCCAAAGGTAACATCTTACAAAACTATAATACAATACAATTGTACTATCAGCATAGGTACAGTTAAGATGCAAGACATCCACCACAAGGGTCCTTCCTGCCGTCCTATTGTCCTTTTACTGCCAAACACTCTTCTCTTCTACTCCCACCAGCCCCCTCCACTCATCTGTCCTTCATCTCTATAATTTTGTCATTTCAAGAATGTCATATAAATGGAATCATTCAGAATGTGACCTTTTGGGATTCTTTTTTTCGTTCCACATCATTCCTTTGAAATTCATGCAAAATGTTGTGTATATCAATAGTTTGTGCCTTTTTGTTGTTGAGTAGGATATGGATGTACCAGATTGGTTTAATCATTTACCACTGAAGGACATCAGGGTTATTTCCAGTTTTTCTCTAATGTGAATGAAGCTGCTATAAATATTCATGTCCAAGGCTTTGTGTGACCACAAGTCTGAGATAAATAACCAAGGGTGTGACTACTGTGTTGCAGGTTAAGTGTATGTTTAGTATTTAAGAAACTGTCATACTCACCTCCAGAGTGATTGTACCATTTTCTATTCCCACCAACAATATATGAGTGACCCAGTCTTTCTCTCCCTACCTTTAGAACCACAGCAGACATTGTTATAAGTCCTTACAATCCTCAAACGTAATTTAGAAAACTCAAGAAAAGGAAAGTCTGTGTATTCAGCCATACTTCAGCTTACTGTGTTCTTTGTTCCTTCCTAATGTTCCAAAGTTCCTCCTTTTACACTTCCCTTCTTGATGAAGAAATTCCTTGATCCATTCTTTTAGGGAAGTTTGATGACAATTTATCTTAGTTTTTTTCTTTTTTTTTTTTCCATCTGAAAATACATTGATTTCATCTTCATTTCTGAAAGATCTCTTCCCTGGTTATAGGTTTCTGGATTGACACTTCTTTTCTTTCAGCACCTGAAAAATGTGCCACTTTCTTCCACCCTTCATAGTTTCTGATGACAAATCCACTACCATGCTTTTCCATTTTGCATAAGATGTACAGGAATACTTCATTTTATTGTGCTTTACTTTATCTCATTTCACGGCTATTGCATTTTTTACAATTTGAAGGTTCAAGACTTCAGGGGAGCAAGTAGATGCAGATGTGGTGGAAACAGCAAGAGAACTAGAATTAGACCTGGAGCCTGAAGATGGGATTGGATTGCTACAATCTCACAACAGACACTTACGGATGAGGAGCTGCTTTTTACGGCTGAGCGAAGAAAGTGGTTTCTTGGGATGGAATCTCCCTGGTGAAGATGTGCAGAGAAATGACAACAAAGGATTGACAATATAACATTAAGGTTAGTTGATGGAGCGTGGCAGTTTGAGAGCACCGACTCCAAAGCTGAAAGATGTTCTGTGGATAAAATGCTAACAAACAGTATCACAAGCTAAAAAAGCATTGTGAAAGGAAGATTTTATTGGTGTCTGATTTTGAGAAATTGCCACAGCCACCCCAAGCTTCAGGATCCACCCCTCTGATCAGTCCAGCAGCCACTGCCATCAGTGCTAAGGCAAGACCCTCCACCAGCAAAAAGATTATGACTTACTGAAAGCTCAGGTAACAGTTAGCCTTTTTAGGAATAAATTATTTTTTAATCGAGATATGTATATTATTTTCTTAGACATAATGTTATTTCACACTTAATAGACTATAGTATAGTGAAAACATAACTCTATATGTAGTGGGAAACCAAAAAAGTCCATTTGACTTTATTATTTTTATTTATTTATTTATTTATGTATTTTGACTTTATTGTTATCTCTGCTTTATCGTGGTGGTCTGGAGCAGGACCTGTAACATCTCTGGGGTATGCCTGTACATTTTCTCTGACTGCGTTTAAGATTTTTTTCCTAGTCTTTATAGTTTCTAGAAGTTTAGTTAGGATGTGCATATTGCTTTGACTACGTCAAAATTCTGGATTCCCTCAGCTTCCTTAATTTGCAGTTTTATGTTGCTCTTAGAATTTCAGAAATTTTCAGCCATTATTTCTTTGAGCACTTTTAGTTCCTTTCTTTTATCCTCTCCTTCCATCCATCCTTCCTTCCTTCCTTCCTCCCTTCCTTTCCTTCCTTCCTTCTTATGTCTATTTTCTCTGTTCAAATTGTGTAATTTCTACTGTTCTGTCTTCCAGTTCACTGACTTTTTCCTCTATCCACTTCATTCTTCTGTTGAGCCCATCCAGTGAGGTTTTTATTTGTTATTGTATTTTTCAATTCTATAATTTCCATTTATTCTTCTTTATATCCTTTATTTCTTTTCTCAGACTTATTTTTTTTCATGTATTTCAAGCATGTTTGTAATTGCTTATTGAAGCATTTTATCATGGCTGTTTAATATATCAGATAAATTCTAACATCTCTGTCATCTCAATATGAGCATCTACTGATAGTTTTTTCACACAATTTGAGATCTTCCTGATTCTTGCTGGTTTTCCTTTGAAACCTGAGCATTTTCTCATTATGAGACTCTGAATCTTATTTAAACCTTCTGCTTTACCTGGCTTTTTCTGACACTATTCCTTTAAGAAAAGGGATCACCACCTCATTATTGCCAGTGGAAACAGAAATCCAGGTCTCCACTCATTATCTGTTGAAATGGGGAGTCCTCATCATTGCTGGGTGGGATGATGTTCCAGCACCATATGTGATCTCCGTTGGCACTGTGGTACTGGTGGCTCTGTCACCACTTAGCAACAGTGAAAATCCCAAATCACCTCTAGAGCCCTTGTGTTACCATGCCAGCAGGGAGGGAGAGATGTACTTTATTATACTTTCAGGGGAGCAGATGTGTAAGGCACTCGTGATAGCCTCACAAGGGAGGTAATCTCGACTCTCCATCAGCCTTTGTTACTCTTGGTGGGAATGGGGGTGGGGCCACAATTTTTCTGTGCTGTTTAGCTGGAAAAGTATGGTTATTGTCTAAAAGTTTTCTATGTTGCTAGGCTACTCTGTTACTGGTTTTTTGGATAGAAAGCAGGCTTTTTAGGGTTTTTGGTTTTTGGGTTTTTTTGGTCTTTACATGTTGGCATTTCTAGGTTGCCAGTTTCCTTATCTCCAAGTCTAGGATGTATTTGGTAAAAAGGAAACCTATGGAACTCACACATCTATTATTTCTTGGGTCCTGAGGTCCCTAACTAGTCTACATTCTTCTCGTCACCTTTCAAATCTTCCTATGTCTGTATGTGTTATATGTAACATCCAGAGTTTTAGTGTACTTAGCAGGAGGAATAAAAGTCTGTCTATTCCAGCTTCCCAGAAACAAAGCCTATGCCAGATCACCAATTTATTGACATTCATATTTTATCCATTTTTCTTTAATTCTTTAAAGGTCTTAAAATCTTCCTAATAACAAGGAAGAACATATTAATATATAAAGAAAATGATTATACTCTAACAGAGTTTCTCAAACACATCTGTAAACATAACCTCTAGGAACTGAGAATCCTATGAAATTGTTTAAAATTTGGTAACAGTTAGTTTATCATCTTTAAAATGTCTTTTACCAGTTAAAAAGATGAAACCACTTTCTTTTTACTTGAAAAATGTTCATAATAGATGGCGCCAGGGTGGCTCAGTTGGTTAAGCATCCAACTCTTGATTTCTGCTCGGGTCATGATCTCAAGGTTATGAGATCAAGCCTTGTGTTGGACTCCACGCTCAGTGGGGAGTCTGCTTAAGATTCTCTCTCTTCCTCTCCCTCTGTCTCTCTGCCACCCCCTCCAAAAGAAAAGAAAATTTTAAAAATGTTCATAATAAGATTGTGTTCTTGGGGCGCCTGGGTGGCTCAGTTGGTTAGGCGACTGCCTACAGCTCAGGTCATGATCCCAGAGTCCCGGGATCGAGTCCCGCATAGGGCTCCCAGCTCCACTGGGAGTCTGCTTCTCCCTCTGACCTTCTCCCCTCTCATGCTCTCTGTCTCTCTCTCTCTCAGATAAATAAATGAAATCTTAAAAAAAAAAAAAAAAAGATTGTGTTCTTAAGCTATTGTTTCTACAAGTGCTTGGGGGAAGGCACCAAAAAATTCTTTCTAAAAGAAGTTGAGACTCTTCAGTGTGAGAAATACTGCCCAAAGCCTTGGGTAACCACTTCTCTCCATTGGCCCAGGACACTGCCAGCATATATCTTTTGTCCTGGAATAATTATTAATAGAGTCTTCTTTCATTCTCAGAAGCATCCAGTTTTATAGGAGAACCCATAATGACCACATTACCTACGATCATTACGACAAGAAAGAAAAATAAACAAAAACAAAAGTGAAACCCCCAGGAAGTGTATATACCAGCCGTGCTACTCCACCTTCTCCTCAGTACACCGTGACGTCTAGTCAGTATTCGCTAGCGGACACAGGAAGTAGCTCATAAGCATGGTTTATTTTCTTTTTCTTGGCAGTAATTTCTCATTATACATTTCATACTTACACTGTAAAGCACAGCATCTGTAATGATAAAGGGTAACTAAACAGTAGCTACTAGAGTTGTAAACATGTGTTCAAATATAGAAGAATACTAATAATATTCTGCCAGTGGCATACCTTAATAAAACTTGCAAATAAATGTGTAACTGCCTAGTCTTTGCAGTGAAACTCTGATGTAAAAATAGTTTATCAGTTTCTCGATATCTAAATCACTAAACTATGATCTAATTAAAGTTCCAGAAATATCAAGTTTGCTTTTTTGATATCTGCAGGTGTACTTGAACTCATATTTCTAAATATAAAATAAAGTAAAATATGAGACAACTTGGTAGAATTAAAAGAAAAATTATAAGACTACAAGCGATAATATACTTATTACCATATAAAGAATCATTCTTAATTATTAAAAATATATGAGTTATAGAGGCCTGCTTGTACATGTTTTCCTATCATTTGAATTTTTATAACTATGATATATTAATTTTAATCAGAAAAATATGGCCTAAGTTGTGGGAAAAAATTTAAACGACATTAAGGAATCACCAACTTTCAAGAATTTAGTTAAAAATATTTACTTATGTTAAGAGGTAGTTCAAGGAACATATGGGGTATTCACAACATTGTTGTGCAGTTTTTAAAGTTTCAAAATTTAGCAGGATAACTACAGATATGATCAAAATAATCTGTAATGTTTCTGAAAATAAGTCAATTTTCTTAAAGATTTCAAAACCCAGAATTTTTTAGCCATTGGATATGGTTTACTTTGTCAGTTAACATGGGTTTTTACTACTTAATAACTTTCAAAATAAACATAGCATATATCACTAAAAATATAGTCAATTAAATAATTTGGTTTCTCAGGGTCATTTTTGTCTTTGATATTTACAACCTGAGCTAGTAAAGACTAAATGTCTCTGGTCTTCCAAACTCTGATCATGTCATAATCATAAAGCTTAGCTGGAAGAACAGGAGTAATAAACTGATGCCCTTTAATATTTACTACAAGAATAATCTATCTTATGAAATGATGGCCTCTAAATATGTATCTATATTTTAAACATCATAAAATTGAGTATTTAAAGGAATTTATGAACACCCACCTGGATGAATGTTTTTATAAAACCAATATTTCTATGTAAAATAGACATTTTATTTTCTATTTTATAAATATAATTATTACAAAAAGAATATAAATAAAATAACTTTCCTTTAACATTAATTAAATACAACAAGGTTTCTCATTTCCTGGCTGTGATTATTAGTTTTGTGTTAACTTGACTGGGCCATGAGGTGCTCAGGCATTTGGTCAAACATAAGTCTAGGTGTATATGTGAGGGTGTTTTGGGGTGAGATTAATATTTGAATTGGCAGACTGAGTGAGGCAGACAGCTCTCCCCAATATGGGTGGGCCCTGTCCAATCAGTTGAAGCCCTGGGGGAAAAAATTTAGAAAAAGACTGACTCTCCCATGAATAAGAGAGAATTTCACTTTCTCAAAGGCCCTCTAGCAAGGACATTGTTTGAGGGTTTTTGTTTTTTGTTTTTCCTGCCTTTGGACTTGACCTGAAACATTAGCTCCTCTTGGGTCTCAAGGCTCTCAGCTTCAGATGGTAACTATGCCATTCCTTTCCCTGAATTTCAATCCTTCAGGTGGAGACCAGCACTAAGGCTACAGACTGCAGGTCTTGGGACTTATCAGCCTTCATAATTATGTGAGTCAATTCCTTATAAAAAAAATAAAAATAAAAAAAATAAATCTATCTATGTAACTATGTGTCTATCCTATACAGATAGATGTAATAGATAGATGAAAAGAAGGATGGATGGATGGATGGATGGATGGATGGATGGAAAGAAGGAAGGATCAATCCTACTGGTTCTGTTTCTTTGGAGAACTCTAATACACGGGCTAATAAACCTATACTAACATATACTGATACTAATGATAGCAACGCAGCTCATGTGAATACAATGAATTCTGCTCAAACAAAATCTTAGATAAATTCTCAAGTCCCTGTCATTGTAAGTTAATCTAATTACACAGTTCATACATTTTGATATACACAACTACTTTAGAACCTTATTTTCCATGTATAATTCTGAATAATAAATCCAAAATCATGTAGAGGTGATTTTGCAGATTTTTGATACGAAGCACGTTAGATTTGGGATTAGGAAAAGGGGAGACACATCATTTTAATGGGACCTGAATACCCTGTTACAAGAGCTGACAAGAACTCTTTATAAAGAAAAAATACCAAGCGATTGTGAATACTAAGTCAAAGATTAGTTTTATATCACATACTTGTAGGTATAAGGAAAATAATAAAAGCATGCACAGAAACATTGTTTATGAATTAGGAAAAACTGTACAACTCTGTACAATTTGCTTTTAACCAACATAGTATGTGGCAAATAACCACTTTACAAAAATATATTTTAAAAGCAATAATACCACGATGAACCTATGAATCTTTGCCGAACACTATGGCTATAGGTTTTTTTGTTTTTTTTACTAAATTTATCAAAAGGAAGTATAAAGTCTTTTTAAGCTTGCTAAATTCTAATTCTATTCTTTTTTTTTTTTTTTTAGAGAGAGCCTGTGAGTACATGCCGGGGGAGGGGAGGCAGAGGCAGAGGGAGAGAGCATCTCAGGCAGGCTCCAAGCCCAGCGTGGAGTCTGAGGCAGGCCTTGATCTCACAACCCTGAGATCAGGACTGGAGCTGAAATCAAGAGTCAGATGCTTAACCGACTAAGCCATTCAGGTGCCCTTCAAATTCCACTATTCTTAAGGTAAGTAAAATCCATACATGCAAGGGTCAAAAATTCATTTACAAATTCCAGAAAGTTCTTTTGAATTAACTAAACTAACATTTAATTTAACTAAAATTAGACGTTTTACTTAAAATGTATAAATACTACATACATATACAGTCACACACACACACAAATATATACAGATATATTTGCCCCAGTCAAATATGTATCCTATTGTCACTCCTTAACTCTTAAATTTATTGCAGATATCCTTATCATAATTCATGATGGGAAGTAGTCTTGTATTTAAGTTGATCTCTTAGATTCTGAAGTAGTCCCTAATAATGGTGATGACAATCATGGTGATGAGGATGCTAATAAATGCTAACATTTACATAGTGTTTACTATATGTCACACTCTGTTCTAAGAGCTTTACATAAATTAACTAATTTAGTCCTCACAAAATTCCAATGAGATATGTACTAGTATTAGTCCCACTTTATAAATGAGCAAACTGAAATACAGAGAGGCCATATTGTCTAAGTATGTAAGATATTTAAAAAAATGGTTTGCCTTAATTTGTAGTATTAAAACTAGGTATTCCCTAAATACTTAAGAGTTATGATACAAACACTCCATAGAGTATAATCCTTGCTCTTAGAAATGCAGATTAGATAACCTTGCTGACAAGGTGAGCCTCCTCATTACAGTTCCCAGCTCACGCTGAACCCAACGGTCTGGCTTTCACTAACCACAGTCCCAGACTGGAGTCATCACTATGGTCACCAAGTCCAAAGGCTCTTTTCTTCTCATCCTCCACCATCTTTTCACAGCACATATACTTACCAGTAATTTCCTTTTCCAAAATAGCCTCAAAAGCATCAGTTGGATGGATGAGGCCTCCTTTACTGGCTTCTCCCCTAGCTGCCTAAAAGACCTGCTCATGCCTCTGTCCACTGCCTCTTTGGCAATCACATCTAACCCAAGAGCTATAATATTTACCTCTAAGTAGCTAGTCCTTAAATATAAAGTGAGCCCCTAAGCATCACAGCTAAATTCTCAAACTGCTGCTAGACATCTAGATTTCCCTTAGCATCCACTTATTATGCAGGTTAAGTTCCCCATCCTTTCTACAACCAAACTGGATCTCCAGACTGCCATTTCCCTCCAAGGCACCCTATTGTGCTTTAGCTCTCCATGCATGAAACCTCTGTAAGATACAGCTCTAAGCTCCCTTCCTGCTCGGCTTCAACATCTTTTCTAGTTTCTAGAAGAACAGGGACCTGTGCTTTTTGGCAGGCACACTCCATGCTCATTCTCCATGTATGGAATCCTACTCGAGTTTCAATTCATCCAGGAAGTCTTGGTGACTTCCTCTCAGGTGTGTTTTCTTCACCTTTAAAGTCTTGTAATACTTACGTTTCAGTTTCCATATGGTGCTACTCATGTTTGGCATTCTTAGGTTGAACCACATGAAATCGCTGATAGTTTTACACCATATGGTTCAACCTAACACTTCTGTTGTTTTTAAGGCCCCTAAATAGAGTCACCACAAAAGCAGGAATGAGTTTAACCTTTCTTTGTGAGCCCCTGGGAAGCCCAGAACATTGGAAGTATGTGTCAAAATAAACGGAATCTAAATCAATATATACCTTACACATACATGTTTGTCAAATGAATCATCCAGAGCAATTAGTCTAACCTATCAGCTTGAACAGTAGGGCTGAAGAGCTTTAGCACCTGAAACCTCAAAACTCCTGGTAACATAAAATATTTTGGTTCAAGGAGCTGTTTTAAAATCACTTATTTGCGAAGGGAACATTCTTGGATTTAGAGGTTGGCAGGTACAGTAAAAAGCTTTTTAGTTGACTGAAATAAAAAAAAAAAAGCCAAAACACTTTTTAGCACAGGCACTTCCCTTATAAAAACAAACTGCCTAAAAGCAAAGCACAGCAGTTTGTTCACAATGAGCCCATGCCTCCAGCCATCAGCAAAGATGCTCTGGAACCGGAGGGGGATGATTTGCATTTCTATAGCTTCCTTTGTATACCCAAATTCCGAAAGCATTTTGCCTAGCCCAAGTAAATATCATCAGGAGAAGACACAAAGATAGGATGTCAATACCAGAAGGGGTTTCCATGTAGCCAGGCCCAGCAGCTCCCCCCACCCCCACGGTGCACAACAGCAGGACCCCACAAAGCTCTAAACAGGAGTGCAGTGAGTCAGCGCTGGTTAAGAAAGGGGGAGCATGTCTGAGGGCTCCCTCCGCATCACCTGTGCTATCCACAGAAAGCATTCAGTCTTTCCTGCTTTCACAAACAATGACTTCAATCCACGTTCAACAGTATTTGCTGGCCTCCGCAATAAATGATAGGTCTCCACCTCCAGGTGAGGGCGCTGTGCATCACTCCCTTCACCAATCCTCCCCTTCTTCCTACAGAAATCACCCTTGGCAATGAAACACCCAGATGAAAGGCTAGACAGCTTCGACAGCATTAGGAGCCGCGTGGTGCTTGGGGAGGCCCCGCGCTGCTCACAGTATAACGTTTCGGGGGCCTGCTCTAGGGACAATTTTCCCGAGGCTTAGAGAAAATAAGCACGAAGGAGGGCTTCTGCTACGTTCTGTCTCCCTCAGCCACTGACGTGTAAACTGTGATTCGGATGGGGCTGGGGACTCTCCAGGCCTGTTGTGAACTGGCCCTGAGCCCCATATGTCCCCGAGCCAGCCACTGAGGCAGACTTACGACTATCCTCCAGGGGTCACAATTGGGTTACAAATTCCTCACGGCGCAGTGACTGAGCAGCCTGATTTGGAACCATTTATTGGAATCCTTCTTCATTAAGATTCAAATGGAATAAGTAAGGTAGAAATTGAACAGACACAGAAATTGTGCCTTGCTGCTCCTGTAGTCAGTAAACATTTATTCACTAAGCCCAGTCTGTGTGTTCTCTCTCTCTCTCTCCCTCACTCACAGTTGTTCTTCCGATCCTTCCTGCTTGCTGTTTTAATGCATAATTAAGAAGGTCAGAATTAATGAAGCAGTGTGGAGTAAAGTTCAAGGAATCCCCAGGCGCTATTTATTCTATTAGATCTCAGGCGTGAATGTCAGCTTGGCAGAGTCAGCAGCATAAGCAATGGGGCCGGCTGCAGCCCAGAACGATCCACCGAGGGAGACTCACCTGCACTGTCAAGTCATTCCGAAGCTCCTTCCCAGCGAAAATCACACGCAACTGGTCAGCTGGAACCCCCTGTCGCCTAGCAACCACCTCCTTGAGCTGGAAGATGCTGGTGTCGGACTCGACCTCCACTGGGAAACCATGGCTGGAGTTGAACCTGACAAACACTGACCACGACATGGGGAGAGAGGGGGGGGGAAACTGAGGATTACTCAAAGCTCGGACATGGCAGTAGCAACATTTTTGAACCAAGTTACCGCTCGCCCGCCCGCCCCTCGACGAATGGCATACATTTTCTCGTACCATAAAACTGAATGCAGCGGAGCAACGTCTGAAGAAAACCGGAGTTTCCCTGTGGGATTTCCCTTTCATACATTCGTCAGTGACCCTCAAACCCAATCGCATGCTCCCTCTGACGCCCGTCCTGGGGAACAAAGAGCTCACGCAGAACACTTGCTAGATGGGAATTGTGAGACTCCGAGTTTATGGAAGAGATTCGGCTCCAGCAGCCTGTAGAAATGAGCACTCCCTCGGTGCCCCTCTTCATCGTAAACATCGGAGGCCTTGGGTCTGCACTCGCGGTACAGCGATGGAAACCATGCACGCTGCATGACAGACTAGCGTGAAGACCCACCCGAGTCCGAGACGTTGGCTGACCCACCAAAAGGCTCCGCTGGATCTTAGGGTGACGCTGACTCGCCCTTTCTTTGGAAATAACGGACACCATCTTTCTCATTGGAGCCGCTATCCCCTCACGACCGACGCCGGGACCTGCCGTCTCTGCACACCTTCTCAACATGGCTGATTGCCATTCGAACCTGTCAATGTCGCCCACACAGGTCCTTTCTGCCCGGGCTTTCTGTCACTACTTTCAGTCCATCTTTTCTAGATTCTTGCACTAGCCTCCGAACTGGAGGCTCAATATACTCTCTTCACTTCCAAAATGTCCTGCATCATTCTGCACAGCAACCCTTTTCGATCCACAGCTCTACCTTCAAATCTTTTAAAGTGTCACCGTGTCTGCTGGGGAGAGAATCCCGAGGCCCCCGTGAGACAAACCCATATCCCAGCAGCTTCTCCATCAGCCCGCACATGCGCACTGCTGCGCTGACCGCTCCCAGCAGCTTCGCCATCAGCCCGCACATGCGCACTGCTGCGCTGACCGCTCCCAGAACACCTGTGCGCCCATGTCTGGCCACACCCTCCTTCACCGCCGCCTGTCGAAAGCCTGCTCACCACCTGATCCACCTCAAATGTTCCTCCTCCACGAGGCCTCCCATGATCAGCCCAGTCAAGGCCGAGCTCGCCTCTTGACGGCCTCAGGGGGTTGAGCACGACAATCTTACACTATTTGCCACAGTCTCTCCTCGAGGCAGCAGAGCACCGAGGTTACAAGGACACCCACCAGAGTGGGAAGGACCCCTGTGCCAGTCCCTGTAGGTCCCTTCCCGGTGGAGCAGGTCGGGTAACGTCTTACCCCTATTGCTTTAACTCTCAGTTCCCTAATTGTCACAATAAATAAGCCACAGAGGGTGTTCTGTGATGTGTTAAGTAATATTTATAGTGTTTACAACTATCACATAATTACCTTCAAAAATAATGAATGTTTGTATATGACTTACATGTTTTGGGTATATATTTCTCCTTCTTTAAAAGATGATAAACTCCTTAAGGCCAGACGTTACAGCTTATTTTCTGCTGCATCTCCTTTAAATGTAGCATTATCACTTACTAGTTGTCAATTCAAATAGGAGATGACCCACCAAATAATAATTATAATAAAATAATCACTACAATGCCAATAATAATCAAACACTTACTACGTGGCAAAAGTTGCACCTTACATGTGCTATTTTTAAGCTTTCCAGTGATCTGGTAAGGTCAGTATTATTATCCTTACCTAATAGAATAGTAAATGCAGTCCTAGAGAATTGTAATCACTTTTCTAAGGACATCGGCTGCTTTGTAATGGAATCACAACTCAGATTCAGTTCAATCAAACTCTAAACTCCTTTCCATTTCTACTATAACAGGCTGCCTAAAATATTCTCCGAAGAAAAGTCCACATTCCTTTTCCTTAGGATAAAAAAGACAACAACAGCAAAGAGGCTTTCTTACATAATTCGGATATCCCCTATCCAGGTTAGCAGCCGAAAATGGGATTAAAAAATAAAAGCTTTGATGAAGAGTTAAGAGCAAAGAATAATAAACAATGTTTATAAGACACAATAAAATAAAAATGACACCAAAATGAGACAGGTGTCACAGATGACACCACAAGAACAAAAACCTGACATAGTCTACCCAGCACAGAAACAGTTAGGAAAGCAGTATGGACTAGAAATGACAAAAGTGTTCCAAATAAAAATTTAAAAAAAAAAAATTGGTGAAAAAAATTACAGAGGAAAAAGTGCTTTTGGTAAACTTTTAAGTAGATGTCATATGACACCACCAAAGTAGAGGAGGAGAAATAAACATGTATTGGAAACCCTTAGAGTATATTCCCAGAATCCTCAGATCAGAGACCATAAGGTAACCAATTCATCAGATAAGATAGGAGACAAGTAAGGGGCAAGAAGGGAAGAAAGGTATGGTCCCAGTCCTACACACGATTTTCTAATAGTGTGAACAGATTTGTTTTTAAAGCAGAACGCCATAGCAGGGAACTATGGGAAGAAACAGCTGGGGACTATACAAAAGTCACTAAAACTAAAAAAAGGAATAAAAATTTCAGGATGTCCTGAGTTGATGATTTTTTTCCAGGGGCTTCAATTATGGGGATTCCATCTTAAGGACAAGAATTATAAAAACAAACAAGCCAAATTAAAGTGAAAAAGAGCTGCAAAAAACATACTGGAGAGTTCTGTACCACAACTCAAATCATTAGTATCTAAAGGCTTTTTTTTTTCATTCTGTTTAAGTAGAAAAATTAAAGTTTTTGAACTTAAGTTCAATTTGGATAAGTCTTGTCAATACTTTAGAAATGAGTATTTTTGAGCAGCAGTTCAAATATACGGTAGGGACTGACAATGGAAAAACTGATCAAAGGCATAGCAGGTATTAGGCAAACTAAAATATGGTCATGGATAGGAACGAACATTTTCAAGTGACCTGATCATCAATAATCAAGTGCCACTATGTGGGAAATGACCTGTTCTTAGTGGTAGTAGCACTTGTATACAACACGTATTTTTTGGTGGGTCTCTATCTTCTTCTGGCACATGGGAGAAAGGTGTCATGTCCCATGGGTCCTGGTCCTGAAACTCCAAGATTCCCAAAAGAGAGGAGCAGAGGAATCCACCCAGCCCTCTCCCTCTACTACCTCTTGAAAAGTCACAGGAAGTAGAGTATCTTTAGAGCCAGGAAAAGAGAAAACGGAATCCTGATTGTGCCACTTGCTAATTTTATTACTTAGGACAAATTACCTGGTCACCTTTCTTAGCTCCTTGCCTGCTAAATGGAGATAATGTGTGCAACCTTAAATCCCCCATTACAAAAGGTTTGTAGCGATTATGGATACATCAGGAAATTATGGAAAGAGTCGCGTGGTATACATCCCGTACTCTTAGTACAGGACAAGTTTGTACTCCAAAAACAGTTCCCTAATTTTAGTCACCTGGAGGAGGTAGTGCTAATTAAAGTAGCATCCATTCTTTATATTATAACTAAGACAGATTAAATGGGATATGGGTAAATGCTAAATAAAGTAGCCTATTTTTCCAGTTTCTGCTCTTCATGATGGACAGAAAAATCCCAGGAACAAAGAGACCAGGATAAAAAATTTAGCTTGTCTCCTTTTCTGAGATTTAATTATAAATTAAAAGTTTGGGAATGCATTGTTTCAATGACACCTATAATAGCATCAGAAATAAATACTATATCAACACTATCAATAATATTGATAATGTTAATAATCAATAATAAATACCATAATGCAATGCTAAGAAAAAGATAATGACACACATCCACACTCATGTTGGTACCATCCCTAAGCAGTGTTCAGAAGATCCAGAGGATAAGAAAGTAACTGAGAAAAAAAGGGGAAGGAGTCATTGGGTGATGTGCGCTTATGTTTCTCTCAAGGGTATTCTCTTTGCCTGGCTTGACTGGGGTAGAAATGCTTGAGTTACAACTATAGTAGTTTCCTATCATCCAAAGACGATGGTCCTTATAGGATCTGGCCTACCTTGAAAGCAGCCATCCTACTTCCCACACAGAGAGCAGCCATGGAATTTAGGTGGGGTGAGCCACTCTCTCCCTTGAGTCCAGAATGGACTCTTATTAATCAGCACAACCTCATCCTCCTTGTTACAGTGATTGGCTCGAGGATGGGCATAAACCAGTCAGTGCCTGGCTTTCCCTTAGTCACAGGGATGGAGTCCCCGGAGCTCTTAGAAGGGGTGACCTAAGGTGGACAAATCAAAGAGCAGTCCCGATTTGTCAAAGGCTTGGCTTTAGATGGCATGGAACATCATGTGAGCCCCAGACTTTTCCGCTGAGAGCATCAAATAAAAACAGAAGCCAAAATAGATCCTTGTCATCCGCGCAAAAATAGGCTCAGTGCTTTTGGGTTAAGACAATTCTTCCTCAAGAAAGAATGCCCTAAGCTCTCTCTACAGGATGTTTAGCTCTAGCCGCAGTCTGGTAAACACCAAGAACACCCCCTGGCAATTGGGGTGACCAGGAAGTACTCCTACATATCTCTAACTACCCCCTGGTGAGGTAGTTTCTTCTTTACCTATAAGAAATACCACTAAGACTAGAATCTACTGTAAACAGACAGACAAACCTTGTCCTCACATTCCCCTTCAGGCATTGTCCCACTTCTCTGCACAGAACACCTTATTGTGAATTTATTATAGTTCTGCTCTCCACTGATCTACTTTGCATCTTTTTGTGAACCCACTCTTGAAGATTACTCTTGGTAAAGCAATAACCTCTATATTTCTAATTCAGTGGTTCCATTTCTATTTTTCTCATATTTGACCATTCAGAGACACTCAGTAGATTCTTGTTCTTATAACTCTCCTTTTCTCCAGGCATGTGCTACGGCACCATTCCCCCTACAACACAAGACACGCTTTCTTAGCTTCATCTACCGGGTTCTCTTCCTGTGTTGGACGTACTGATTTTAGAGTGCTCAAGGGTCTACTTAGACTCTCTTCTTTTGTATCTGAGTGTTCTCCCAGGGTTGTATTATCCAAGCTGCATGCAACATAATTCATGTGCAATTCAGTATATTTCCATAGGAAATGTTCACTCAACATGATTTTTACTTTATAGTCTTCCTTTAAAATCCAACTCTCCCACAACCTTCTAACTCAACCCATGCCTAGAATGATGTGAGTCCATGGAGTTATCTACTTCCTAGGACCAATTACTGCATTCCTCATGCTATAGAGCTATATAAAGTTTCATGTGGAGTTTAAAACACATGCAGATATAACAAGTATGAGAACTATAGCACAAAGAATGGGGGAATGGATATGGAATTATTACATTTTGGGAGGAAAGTGGTATAATATCAACAATAAACAGACTGTAAAAAATCAAGAATATACATTATAATTCTTAGAGTAAAAATCAATGTGAATAAAAATGCTGAGTTAAAAAGCATATAAAAATTACAATAGTATTCTAAAAAATACTGAATCTCCAGAAAGGCAGGAAAAGAGAAACAGGGGAATAAAAACAGAGGAACAAGTAGAAAAAATAGAATGAAATGTCAGAACCAAATTCAACCATATCAATAATTACATTAAGTTTTAATGGAATAAACACTCCAATTAAAAGGCAGAGACTGGGGCGTCTGGGTGGCTCAGTGGGTTAAAGCCTCTGCCTTCGGCTCAGGTCATGATCTCAGGGTCCTGAGATCGAGCCCTGCATGGGGCTCTCTGCTCAGTGGGGAGCCTGCCTCCCCCTCTCCCTCTGCCTGCCTCTTACCTACTTGTGATCTCTCTCTCTCTGTCAAATAAATAAATAAAATCTTTAAAAAAAAATAAAATAAAAGGCAGAGACTCAGGATAGAACAAAGTAGCTCCAAATATATACAGTCTAAAAAGCTCCATTTTCAATATAAAGATACAAATAGTTTGAAAGTAAATGAACAACAACAACAAAAAAGCTAAGCAAAATAATTATAAGGCAGCAGGAATGGCAATATTAATATCACAGAGATTCAAAGACAAAATTATTATGAAAAATAAAGATGTATCAGAGTATGTTGTGATCACTTGAGATGGAAAGAAGGCCAAAAATCACACTCTGTGCCCACCTATTCCTTCCCATCTTTGAATTGAGAGAGGTGACATGTACTTCATTTAATCAGACTTGGAGTGTGCAGGTCTCCCTCTGCTCCCAGACTCCCAGGACAAACAGGAGGGTGAGCCCTTCCTACTCTCCTCACTGGGTAAGAGACCAGGAGGCCAATCCAACAGCAATTGCCAAAGATGTTACCCATGGCCTTGAGGCAACCACTGTGATTCTTGGACAAAGGAGTACCCACGGGATTTCCTATTTTTCCTTTCTCTCTCTTCCCCCTGCCATAGTTTTCTTCATTAATTAGTTCTACCATTTTCTTTTCTAATTATTTAGCAGAAGTCATAGTATGGGCCATAGTATGGGCCATCGTATGGGAGGTGGAGAAGTGGAGGTAGGAAAAACACAATTAAGAATCTGTATAGCACGAGGCACGTCTTATGGCTAAGACCATGGACTATGGAACCACCTGCCAGGATTCAAACCCTAGGTCTGACCCTACCAGACTGTGTAACCAAGTCATACAGTTTTTGAACTTCAGTTTATTCTCTATAAAAGAAGCGATAAGAACAGCCTCATAAATTTGTTGTAAGAATTAAATGAATTGATATATGGAATGTAGAAAACCGCCTAGGATACTATAAGTTTCAACAATTATTAGTTTTAACCTAAGGCCCAATATATGGCTTAAAATTGTGGTTACTATGTCAATTGGACAATATTAATATTTTGGGTAACCAAAAAATCTACCTTTTATTCTCTTTCAATAAGAAAGATTTTTCAGATGGAGTTCCACTGCACTATGTTTTGTGGTACACTGTAATTGATCTAAAGTGACTTTAGGATACAGATAATGATAATCATCTGTTTAGACAGAGCTCTCAGTTTTCAAAATGCTTTTACAGACATTATCCCAGTTAATCTTCACAATAGCTCTGAAAGATAATTGGGGCAGCATTTACTATTCAAAATGAATAGACAGAAGTACGAGAAGGCAAAGTGATTTACCCAAAATTCATAAGGAAAAAAGCAGGAGCTAGAACCTGTGTCCTCAGCCCCTCTCCTTCAGGTCAGTGACTTTCACATGGGGCTATATACTACCCTGAGGGTCTAAGAAGGTAATCCTTCCACTTCCTATTCCTCACATACTTTCCTGAAAACTGACATGTCTAAAAACATGTTAATGGATGAGGCATCCTAATAATCTTTTCTCCCACTTTTTCTTCGAAATCAACATAGTCTCACTCTACCAAAGAAATGTTTATCACGCGCTCTTCCCAGTTTCACTCTGGTACATTACCACAGGGCATCGGAAAAGGACAACCGGAATTACTGGTGACTGAGGGGCCTCTTTTAAACCCAGGAGAGATTCACTTCTTACACAGCAGGGCAAGGGTTGACACCGGAAGCACAGTACTTTCAGCCATGTGAGGTTATGCAACATGGATTATATTGAGTGGTTAGAAATTCAGATACACAGTAAAGAGAGGTAAGAGGAATGATAATGTTCATGTAACTGTCCCAGCTCTTCTACCTCCTCAGTATTGCCAAAAAAGTAATTCCTCTCAGGGAATGTCTCAGAATAGCAAGGTTAAGATCGTTCTTTGTCACATGGAAGATGGGAGTGCCTTTATTTCACTTAGGAAATGAATTGCTCTCAACTTCCGTTCCTTACCTAACCACCCATCCTTCTATCCATCCAACCACCCACCCATCCATCCACCCATTCAGCCAGCTAGACAGCTGGTTACACAACCAGACAGCCACACACCCATTGCAGAATAAGAATTCAATTATAAAAAGATGGCTGTTTGGGCCAATTTTTGTTCTGACAAACTAATTCTTATTAGCTGATTGATTTGATAAAGAAGGCTAGTTTTACCAAACATGTCAAAAGGCAGGTGTTTTCCATAAATAGAATAACTTAAACACAGCTCCAAGGCTTTGATAAAAAACATAAAGTAAGATAAAAACATTTAATCATAAATATTGCATTGGCAAAGTTGAATTGAAATTAATATTTTAATTTTCCCAACATTTGATAAATTTATCAGACTGAACAAAACCCTCTAAATGAAAGAATGGCAGTTAAATTAATAATGAGTTAAAAAAAAATCTTGGTATAATCTATTTCATACTCTTCCCAGAAACTGAAAAAGTGAATGAATATGATTATTTTCCTAGTAAGTACGTAATTGCAAATTCTTTGCTTTTAACAAAATTAAAGATGGACTCAGTTGGGTCATAAACTGATAAATCACTGAGATAACTGTATTGAAGGCTTACTAAGTATTTTTCCCATATTATAACTTTGAATGCATTAAAAATGAAGTAATATTTTATAATAAAATTCCTTCTATTCCCATATGCTTATTAGAACTATAAAAATAAAAAGAATGATGAACCTACTTCATTCTAGCAATAAGTAAAATTCATCCACAGATACATGTTATGAGTTAGAAAAATAACCCAATTCGCCTAATTAAGACATGCATTTCCAATATAATTTTATGTTTAATAGTTATTTGTCGATATCACAATCAAGTAGAAATTGTTAACATCAAGGCTTTATGATACCAGGGAATTTAAAAATACATCTTAAATTCCTTTTTTTTTTTTTTTTTTAGTTTTCATTTTATTCCAGTTAGTTAACATACAGTGTTATATGAGTTTCAGGTGTACAATAAAATGATTCAACATTTCCATACATCACTTGATGCTCATAAGGACAAGTGCACTCCTTAAGCCCCATCACTTATTTCCCCCTTCCCTCCACCCTCTTTCCCTCTGGTAACTGTCAGTTTGTTCTCTATAGTTAAGAGGCTGTGTTGCGGTTTGTCTCTCTCACTTTTCCCCCCTACATTCATCAGTTTTTCTTTTTTTTTTTTTTTTTTATTCCACATACAAGTGAGATCATATGGTATTTGTCTTTCTCGGACTTATTTCACTTAGCATTATACTCTCTAGCTATATCCATGTCCTTGTAAATGGCAAGATTTAACTTTTTGTTATGGCTGAATAATATTCCATTATATATAATATATGCCACATCTTCTTTATCCATTCATTGATCTATGGACATTTGAGCTGCCTCCATATCCCAGCTATTGTAAATAATGCCGCTATAAACATAGGGGTACGTGTACCCCTTTATAATTTAGTGTTTTGGTATTTGGGTAAATACTCAGTAGTGAAATCCCTGGATTGTGTAGTTCTATTTTTAACTTTTGAGGGACACTCCATACTGTTTTCCACGGTGGCTGGACCAGTTTACATTCCCACCAACAGTGCAAGAGGGTTCCTTTTAACCCACACCCTTGCCAATACCTGTTGTTTCTTGTGTTTTCGATTTTAGCCATTCTGACAGGTGTGACATTGTAGTTTTGATTTGCATTTCCCTGATGGTAAGTGATGATGAGTGTCTTTTCATTTGTCTGTTAGCCATCTGGATGTCTTCTTTGGAAAAATGTCTTTTCATGTCTTCTGCCCATTTTTAATTGGATTATTTGTTTGCAGGTGGTGTTGAGTTTTGTAAGTTCTTTAAATATTTGGATAATAACCCTTCATCAGATATGTCATTTGCAAATACTGTCTTCCATTCTGTAGATTGCCATTTAGATTTGTTGATTATTTTCCTTCGCTGTGAAGAAACTGTTTATTTTGATGAAGTCCCAATAGTTCATTTTTGCTTTTATTTCCCTTGCCTTGGCAAACATATCCAGTAAGAAGTTGTATGGCCAGTGTCAAAGAAGTTACTGTCTGTGTTCTCTTCTAGAATTTTTATGGTTTCATGTCTCACAATTAGGTCTTTAACCCATTTTGAATTCGTTTTTGTGTATGGTATAAGAAAGGGGTCCAGTTTCATTCTTCTGCATGTGGCTGTCCAGTTTTCCCAACACCGTTTGTTGAAGAGACTGTCTTTTTTCCATTGAATATTCTTTCCTGATTTGTTGAATATTAATTGACCATAAGGTCTTGTTTTGGTTTTGTTTTTTTTCCATTCTGTCAGTACTATGTCTTTGATTAGAGCATTTAATCCATTTACATTCAAAGTAATTATTGATGGATACATATTTGTCATTTTATTACTTGTTTTGTGTTTTTTTCTGAGGTTTTCTCTGATCCTTTCTTGTGTTTCTCTCTTTCATGGTTTGCTGGGGTTTTGGAGTGATATTTTTGGATTTCTTTCTCTTTATTCTTTATTAGTGGTTTTTGATCCATAAGGATCAAAAAAGTGGTTACCATAAGGTTTGTACATAACATCTTCTGAATATAGCAGCCTATATTAAGTTGATGGTCATTTAAGTTTGAACTCATTCTTTACTCCCCTCCATGTTTAGGTATATGGTGTCATATTTTGCATCCTTTTATTTTCTGAGTTCTTTGGCTGATATTTTACAAAAATATTAATTTTTACTGCTTTTGTGTTTCTTACTTTCATACTATCACTTTGGGTCTTTCCTTTCCACTCAATGAGTTCCCTTTACTATTTCTTACAGGACTGGTTTAGTGCTCATGAACTCCTTTAGTTTTTGTTTGTCTGGGAAACTATCTCTGCTCTATTCTGAATGATAGCCTTGCTGGACAGAGCATCCTTGGCTGCAGATTTTTCTCATTCGGCACTTTGAATGTATCATGCCGCTCCCCTGTGGCTTGGAAAATATCTGCTAAAAAATTCCCTGATAAGTTATTAGGGTTTCCCTTGCATATAACTGTCTTATTTTGTCTTGACTCATTCAAAATGCTTTATCACTATGTTTTGCCATTTTAATTATAATGTGTCTTGGTATGGATCTGCCCTTGTTGATATTATTGGGGGTTCTCTTAGCTTCCTGGATCTGGATGTTTCCTACCCCAGATTAGGGAAGTTTTCAGCTACTATTTCTTAAATAAATTTTCTGCTTCCTTTTCTTTCTCTTCTTCTGGCACTCCTACAATATGAATGTTATTACCTCTGGTGGAGTCACTGAGTTCCCTAAGTAAGTCTACTCTTATTTTGCATAATTCTTTTTTTCTCTCTTTTGCTCCACTTGATTACTTCCCATTACTCTGTTTTTTAGGTCATTACTTCATTCCTCTGCTTCTTCTAGCCTGCTGTTTATTCCATCAGGCATGTTTCTCATTTCATTTATTGAGCCTTTTATCTCTGCTATGTTATTCTTCATCTCTGTATTTAGGGTCCCACTCATGCCTTCCACTCTTTTCTCTATTAGGCATGTTCCTTGTATCTTACATCTCTGGCCATGGCCTTGTCCTGTTCTTTTATTTGGGGCAAATTCCTCTCTCTTCTCATTTTGTTGAAGTATCTGTGCCTGCTTCTATATGTTAGGAAAGTCAGCTACTTCTGTTCTTGAGGGTAATGGCCCTATGAAGAAGAACTCCAAGGACAGAAGACACAGGGTGGTTAGACATTTGAGCTGGTTTTCTCAGGAAGGGGATCAGCCATGCTAGGAATGAGGCAAGCATGACAGAGAAGGGTGGCTCCACCAAGGCATAAGGGGATGGGCTTATTTAGGGAACTCAGTGACTCCACCAGACATAATAACATTCATATTGTAGGAGTGCCAGAAGAAGAGAAAGAAAAGGAAGCAGAAAATTTATTTAAGAAATAGTATATTTTATATTATTTATAAATATTATTCACTATCTATCTATATATATTTTATATATAATTATATAATATGTATATATTTATATATATTTTATATATATTATTTATATATTTATATTATTTAAGAAATAGTATAGAAGTTAGGTAGTGAGTACTGTCTCTGTGTTGGTTTCTGCCAGTGGCCCTGTGTTTATGCTGGGGGCAGGGGAGAGGAATGGTGCCTGCCAGTTCCTTTGTTCCTGGAGGAGGTCTCTCCACAAATGCCACCTCTCTGAGATACAGCCCGAGATGAGCAAACAACCTCCCCACTGTGTGCCCCAGGCACTCTTCAGATTGCTGTTTCTATGCTGCATGTCTGTGGTGTGCCCTTCCTTCTCTCCAAGAACAGCCCCAAAGTCCACCGAGTTCTCCCTGAACCAAGACCTTTGCCTTTAAAATACCAGACTTTAAGCCCTGCTGGTTGCAAAAATTCATGAAATTCAGCTCCTCTCACTTTCTAATCCAATTGCTATGGAGATTCATTTTTCTTATGCTCTCTCCTCCGTGGTAGTCTGTCTCTCAACCTTCTCTGTGACCGCAGCTCCCTCCTCACCATAGCAGCCATGATCCATTTCTCTCCCAAACCACATCTCCACACTTGCTACCTTCTTCAATGTGGACTCTTCTCTACCTTGAGTTGTGGAGTTTGTCCTGCCAGTCTTCAGGTGGGTTTCTGGGGCATTTAGGATGATTTGATAGTTATGTATTGTATTCATGGGATGAGGTGAGCCTAGTGTTCTTCCTACTCTGCTGCCATCTTCCTCAGTCTCTCAAATTTCAATTTTTCTTACGTGTTTTTCCTGCAGATATGTATTTCAGGTGATGCATAAATATTTTTAAAGTCCATTTTTGTTATTTATGGTAGTTATGTTAGAGAAAATTACCACAAACATCAAATTCATAAAAACTGGGCCATTTTACTCCCAGGAGAAATAAAAGGTCCCGTTAAACCTCTGGTCACAACATTTTCATGAATCAATCAATACGTAACCTTGTTTTATGTGTCTGTTTAAAGATATCTTATTTAATATATATGGATGATCTATTAACACTTAACTCATAGCAAACAGCAATCCAAACTCATGCCTGAACAAAGCTGCACATGTATCTTCCCCATTAGACACATCACAGCCTTCTTGTGCTTAGGAATACTAGCCCACACTTCAGCACTACTCTTGGTGATCATTTAAAACAATGAAATCATCAACAAAATACACAAAAATGCAGAAACGTGGCATAAAATAGACCACAATAAGGGCATCTGTTCATAGTATGAGAGTTGAAACAAGAAAGCAGAAAGGTGCCTTGCTCAGCCCCAGCTGGAAAGCTGCCCATGGAGTGTCTCAAATTTCTCACAAGTCTGTGTATGTTTGTGAATGACCAGGAGAGTGCCACAGTATTGATTTTGGGCTTACAAATATATTGTAATGTGTAGATAAATGAAATACAGAATCCATGACTAAAAAGGATTGATTGTATTACATTAAGATCAAGTACTGGGGGGGAAATGAAATAGAAAACAAGTTTGAAAAAAATATATATGTAAAATTTCTGACTATTAAAATATGCTTTTTCATGTATTATTAAAATGATAATAAAGAACAAATCATTATAGTTTTAATATACTATTAGACACATTAAAAATGCAATTGTATCATTTAAACCTAATATTAACAATACAATGCTGCAACTATTGAAACCTGTAATAAAATTTTTATATCAACTTAAAAATGTGCAAAAAAGTATGTGATTTTTCAAAATAAATATTTTCATGCTATATATGAGCAAAACAATTTGAATAGGGGCACCTGGGTGGCTCAGTGGGTTAAAGCCTCTGCCTTCAGCTCAGGTCATGATCTCAGGGTCTTGAGATCAAGCCCCACATCAGGCTCTCAGAGAGCCTGTTTCCTCCTCTCTCTCTGCCTCACTCTCTGCCCACTTGTGATCTCTCTCTCTGTTAAATAAATAAATAAAAATCTTTAAAAAACAATTTGAATATTATTAACTACAATATAAATGGAAGCTAAAATCACAATGAAGCTGATTAATACAAAGAAATCAAAACTATACAAACTACAAAATGAATGTCATCCTATTTAGAGTCGATTGTGAAACCAAACAGACTTTTAGTGTTTCAGACACAAACTCTGGAGATCACACGATCCTGAGGTTCAAGGGTATTTTTCTCTGTTTGCTTAACTGCAGGTGAAAGATCTTCCACATATAATTTTACTTTGTTCTTTTGTATAGAAACAATTTCAAACAATTTTGCATGTCTCAGTTGCCTCAATCAAAAAGAGGTTTATAAAGATATCTTAAAAAAAATAAATACACCACCACCACAAACAGTTCCTCAGATAGAAGTACCATTTTAGGGAAAAGCTACTATTATATAAATATGTTCTGATGTTAAATGTTAACAATTTACGTCTTTCTCTCCCAGAGATGGGGCAGTTTGCTAGATGTGTTAATAAAATGAATTAGCCTTGGTTGGGTTTTTGTTTTGTTTTGTTTTTTGTTTTTTGGGTTTTTGGGGAGGGCAACTTATAGTCTTTATCCCTAACTTTTTTCCATATAAATTTTCCATGTGATACTAAAGTAAATTTATTTCACTAGTTTTTAAGTTGAAGAAAATTAATACAATTAAATTTCTGTATTGAGTAAAGAAAGGAAGAAGTAAATGTTCTCCTTGTAATCTATCATCAATTGTTGATTCATGCATTAAAAATATTTAAGCTAAAATATTCCAAAGCCAGCACCATACTACTGCTGACTTATATACAAGAAACATCTGGAAGAGTGCCTGGCACACAGCAAATACTCACCAAATGACGGCACTAACATGAATAAAGAAATCCACACCCTAATATTTTCTATTGACTTGGAATAAATCATAATTAATGGTTAAAAAAATGGGCATTCGATAAACTGAAATCTTTGTCCCACAGACCTAAACTTACACTATAATTTTGCCCCTAAAATTTAAATACAAAATTCCATTTTCAAATGTATTTGCTAACTTTCCAGTGAAGATTTAAACCAGTGGCATGTACCTACCACTCAACGTGTACCACTAGAGAGTATAGATTCAAATACAGAGGCTCTCAAGCCAGACACAGGAAATATTTGTTAAAATCTCCTTTTTTTTTTTTAAGATTTTATTTATTTATTTGACACAGAAAGAGAGAGAGAGACAATGAAGCAGAGTGAAAGGCAGAGGGAGAGGGGGTAGTAGGCCCTGTGCTGAGCAAGGAGCCCGATGTGGAGCTTGACCCCAGGACCCTGGAATCATGACCTGAGCCGACGGCAGACGCTAAACCAACTGAGCCACCCAGGCACCTCTTAAAATCTCTTAAAATTTCTATAGATATGGGGGAAATTGGAATCTCATACATTGCTGGTGGGAATGTAAAATGGTTTAGTCACTTTGGAAAATGGTTTCGCAGTTCCTCAAACAATTGAACATAAAGTTACCATATGACCCGGACATTCTACTATATATACCTATATACTAGGTATATACCCAAGAGAAATGTAAATATATGTCCATGTTAACACCTGTACATGAATGCTCATATCAGTATTATTATTAATAGCCGAAAGATGGCTTGATAGATATATGCATACATGTGATATCTACATACAATGAAATATTTTGTGGTAATTAAAAACGGATGAAGTACTGATTCATACTACAGTGTGAATGAAACAAATGTTAAGTAAAAGAAGCCAGTTACAAAAGACCGCAAATTGCATTATTCCATTCACATTAAATGTTCAGACTACGCAAATCCATAGACACAGGGAGTATATTGGTGATCAGCTAGGGTGGCAGCGGTAAGTATTTGGAGAGAAATGTGAGTTACTGCTAAAGGGTGGGGAGTTTCTTTTGGGGGTGATAAAAATCTTCTAAAATTGATTGTGGTGATGGTTACACAAGTCTGTGGATATACTAAAAACCACTGAATTAAATGTGAATTTTATAGAATCTGAATACTGTAAGCTGTCTCCCCCAATATCTTTCAAAAAATCTCTATATCCACCATTTATTAAAGTACTTGGCAAAGACAGTCCCTTAGTACTTCTGAAATAGGCAAACAAACGAATGTGGGCTCATTTTCTTTTCAATGGCTTTCTTTACTATTTTTATCCATTGTAGAAGCCTGGAATTATGGAAAGAAATTTAAGAAATTTGTAAACATCACCTTTTGCATTTAGTTGTTTGTTTTTAGACTGTGGTCAAGTTTTATGGTTAAATATCCCACAGTTGCTATACCTAGAAGTGCTTTAAGGACCTAGAATAGTGGTAATGTATGGAAAAAAAAAAAGAGAGAGACACATATATTTCAACATTTAATATAGAAAATCTAATTTGCTTAAATTACTCACACTGTTCTAATTTCCATATGCTCTAAAGTAAGTATGAATAGATTTAGACCAAATTGCTGGTGACATTAAAATTCATTCATTCATACTTTCAACAAATATTTACTGAATAAGTAACTATGTGGTAGGCACAGTGCTAGAAACTGATGTTGCAAAAACGAGTAACACAGCCTGGGGCAGAGATGTTAAGACAGAATTGTGCATTACAATGTGATATGTTATATAAGGTTTGTATCATATGCAATCTACTGAATGCTCTTAGAAGAGGGAGTGGCTAGAGGCTGGAGACCTTTCCGAATATTTCAGACATAAAGGAAAATTTATGGCAGGTATAGAAAAATAAGTGAGGGATTTCCAGGTAGAGTTTTTTGTTTTTTTTGCAATAAATAAAAGTCACAGTTTAATAATTACTTGTTTAGGAAAAAAAACAAGATGTTTTCATTAGTCACAAGGTTACTACTACTATAGGATGATATATTTGCAGTAATGAGCAGAAAGCAGTAAGCATCTCAAATAATTTTGAGAACTCTGGAGGTATTCCTTGAAACTTTTAACAGGCTAAGTTTTTTATTGCACAAAAGGACAAAGTAAATAACTCATCTTTCAATATTCAGACTACATCTAAATTAACCAAAAATATCCTGGATATCACACATTTCAAAAGAAAAATGTCAAAATATCTACATGTTTACATTCTGAATTGTATGATATTCTGAAAGTTGTTTCATGATTATGAACTGCACATCTGAGGCCAACATTTGGTTTACAAACGTGTACTGTTAATTAGATTGGGTACCAAATGTATGACTGTACATGGCTTCTCACAAAGGCATCTCTAGTTCAACAATGTACACTGATGTAATTATCACAAACATCAGGCCCGTTTCATTTCAACTTGGCTTTTTTTTTTTTTTTGCCATGTCATATTTACTATTCAATGATTCAAATTTTAACTGCACTTTTAAGATTGGAAGCCGAACATATTGAAGAAATCTAAGGTCATCTATAAAGTTCAGAAGGCTTTCTGGAATGGTAAAATGAATATAAAGTTCAAGGAAAATGTCAATTTTATTCCAAGTAACCATAGTAAAAAAAATGAAATGGTTAAGGATAGCACGTTTTGAAAGTTGAAAAAGAAGAAAACAGAAAAGATTGCTTTTTTGGTGTGATGTTGACCTTGGAACAGCTAAGTTGATTGTTAATTTTTTTCCTTCTTTCTTCTTTTTTTTCAATTGAAAAGCATGTGATGTGATGCGCACTGGGTGTTATATGCAGCTAATGAATCACTGAACATTATATCAAAAACTAATGATGTACTATATGTTGGCTAATTGAATTTAATTTTAAAAAGAACATATTATAATATTCAAAACCAGATAAAGCAACTGGTTTTGAATACAACTTGACTTTTATGACAAACCTGTGTGCCTGTATGTATGTGTCTCCAGATACACACACACACACACACACACACACACACACACACACACACACAAACACACATAGCCTCCTCTAATATAAGCTTTAAAGGTTAAGAAGCTAAAGTGTCTCCTGCCTTCTCATCATACATTGTTCTGGAAGTTCATCTTTAATAACTACTCCGCGCTCTGACAGATGGAGGAGCAATTCCCAGATTTTAACACTGAATGAAAACAGCTTAGGTCCATCATATAATTTTAAGGCTAAACACCTGAAGTTCAAGATCAGGAGTCAAATAAAAACTATTTAGTCTGGTAAGTTTAAGACTTATCATTGAACAAGTTAGTACTTGCTTTGATACAAACTCTCTATAAAGATTATTCAAAAAGGTTTTCTGTTAAATCATTGTAATTTTAACATTGTGCAATTTAAAAAAAAAAGAATTTAACTCAAATATTTGTTTGGAGATCATTCTCCATTGGATCTTCTGTGTTTCTGCAATCTTGCCTCACTACCCTCTGAGCTGGACTATCATCTCATGGAAGTTTGTATCATAAACATCCTCAGAAGACACAGAGTATCTCTTTCTGGAGCAAGAGTAGGTAGGTGTACTGTGTTACAAAAGATCTAAGTTCCCTAAGATCTGGGTTCTGGTCCTTGAACTCCACTCACTGTGTATGCAGGTGTCACCACCCCTATTCCATCTCCCTGTGGGGACTGGCCTGGGGGACGCTGGTAATGTGGTTATGTTCTTGCTATGAGCAATCATCCTTTTCCCTGACTCTGGAGTCTCACATCTTGTACCAGCTTCCATGAAACTGTGGCACCCTAACTTGCGAGCTTTCAAGGAGGGTGAAATCTTACAGCCTAAGAGCTCTCAACACTGCCTATCATTCCCTTGTCTTAGGTATTACGTTCTTACTCTCTGGGGTGTTCTTTGTTTTTATTTTTTGGCACTCCATAAAGCACATTTAGAAAATAAAATAAAAATAAATTCTGGGCTGAAATTAAATACAACTCTTTCTTTTAATCCAGGACTTACCTACCTTTTTTGAGATGTGAACATGAGGTAATGTCTAAACTCTGAAAATGCTTATATTGACAAGTACTTTGAACAGAAAGGATTTTAACAATCCTAGTGTCGTACATGCCAACTTAGAAAATGAAATCGTTGTTTGCCTTTTCACTTTGAACACCTGCTGATATTAACTCAGAAGGTTGCTACTTGTTTTTTTCACTTTAAGTCTTTTTAATCCAGACTGAATGAATCTCTGTAAATGGGAATCAGGAACCCAACATTATATGCATATATTGATACACTTGAATAGCTAAATTTAAAAAAAAAAGCTACAAAAACTCTGCAAATCACTCGGAATGAAATGACAAATGACTTCATTCACCTATTCCAAGATTTTAATCATTTATCATAAAACATGTATGCTCTTAAGGAAAAACTTTGATTTTAAAAATACAAATCAAACCACAGTGAGATATGACCTCACACCAGTCAGAATGGCTAAAATGAACAAGTCAGGGAATGAAAGATGTTGGTGAGCATGCGGAGAAAGGGGAACCCTCCTACACTGCCGGTGGGAATGCAAGCTGGTGCAGCCACTCTGGAAAACAGTATGGAGATTCCTCAAAAGTTGAAAATAGAGCTACCCTATAACCCGGCAATTGCACTACTGGGTATTTACCCTAAAGATACAAATGTAGTGATCCGAAGGGGCACGTGCACCCCAATGTTTATAGCAGCAATGTCCACAATAGCCAAACCATGGAAAGAGCCCAGATGTCCATCAACAGATGAATGGATAAAGAAGATGTGGTGTATATATACAATATACCATCAAAAAAACAAAATCTTGCCATTTCCAACGACGTGGATGTAACTAGAGGGTATTATGCTGAGCAAAATAAGCCAATCAAAGAAAGACAATTATCATATGCTCTCTCTGATATGAGGAATTTGTGAGGCAGGGTGGGGGCTTTGGGGGGTAGGGAGGAAAAAAATGAAACAAGATGGGACCAGGGAGGGAGACAAACCATAAGAGACTCTTAATCTCATGAAACAAACTGAGGGTTGCTGTAGGGGGGGTTAGGGATAGGGGGCTGGGTGATGGACACTGGGGAGGGTATGTGCTATGGTGAGTGCTGTGAATTGTGTAAGACTGATGATTCACAGACCTGTACCCTGAAGCAAATAATACATTATATGTTAATCTAAAAAAATCTAGGCATTTTCCCCAATAATATAACACTCAGACGTGTTAAGTACAGGAAACTTTCAAAGTCACAAATTAGAAATTTATCTAGAAATGAATGTTATAAAAGTTCCCTTTATGGCTCCACTAAACACACTGACAAAATCAGGTGAGTCTTAGAGCCGGGTGTTCTCAGGGCTGCTGCTGTGTGTGGATGCGTGTAGTGATCTTCACATTGACCACAGTTCTCCATCTGTGTAATAACCCATATTCTGTGTCCCTCACCCCAGTCGAGATGATGCTTGTCTGAACACTCCCAGAGGTTGGGTAAGTCCTCCCCAAAGATTACTGTACCATAGGGTTCTTTGCATATTAAGCGACCTTCCTAGATACCACTTCTATAAACAGAGCAAAGAAAAACCAGTGGAGTGGTCAGATCATCGCTGTCCAAGCTTCCATGCAAATCTAAGAAGTGGGCTAGCTTTCCTCTAGCATCTAGTCCTTCTTTGACACCAGTAAATTTATTACCTGATTTTTGTTGTTATTTATAGAATTTCTCTGTTTTCCTTCAGTTTTAGATCCCCAAACACTTTGGGGATGACCTAGAAGGTGAGTTTCAAGGTTTAGCAAATTGTTTCTTCTTATGAAAGGTTCATCTGCCATAATAGGAATTCTATACCTCCCTCTGAAGGAGGCTTCCAGAAATTTTATTATGCTTTTCATTGCATTACAACAATATGAGTTCACCCTGTTAATTCACAAAAACTTCCGATTTTCTTGTAGAATTAAGACAGATTGATCTTTTTTTTTTTTTTTTTAATTTTATTTATTTATTTGACAGAGAGAGAGAGCGAGATCACAAGCAGGCAGAGAGGCAGGCAGAGGGAGAGGGGGAAGCAGGCTCCCCACTGAGCAGAGAGCCCGATGCGGGGCTCGATCCCAGGACCCTGGGATCATGACCCGAGCCGAAGGCAGAGGCTTTAACCCATTGAGCCACCCAGGCGCCCCGACAGATTGGTCTTTTTAATTGAAATTTAATACATATACTACAGAACTCAAACTCTTTAGTTTTTAGTATATTTACAGAGTTGTACAACCACTCTAGTTGCTCACCATTACCTGGTTCCAAAATATTTTGTTATCCTCCCCAAACAACCCTTACCCACCAACAGCCACTCTCCATTCTCTCCTTCCCCCAGCCCTTGACAAGTATGAATCTATTTTCTCTCTCTCTCTAGATTTGTCTATCCTAGGTCTTTCACAAAAGTGGATTCATACAATATGTGGATTTTGGGTCTGGTTTCTCCCACTCAGCATAATGTTTTCAAGATTTATCCATGTCATACTATGGTTAGTACCTCATTACTTTTTTTATTGAGATATATTTGACATATAATATTGTATTTCCATTACTATTAATGGCGGAATAATATTACATTGTATAGATATACCACAGGTATCCATCTATCACTTGATGGTCATTTGGGTGGTTTCTACTTTTTTGGCTACTATAAGCAAGCCGCTATGAACACTGTATTTAAGTTTTCATGTGGGTGTATGTTTTTATTTTTCTTGGATGTATAGCAGCGGAATCATATGGTAACACTACGTTTGACTTTTTGAGAACCACCAAATCTTGATTGGTCACTAATGAGCTGCAAAAGTGTAGTTTCATACAATATTGCTCAAGAAAGGTTTTTTTCAAACTAGCACCATAAAGACAATTCACTTACATTTCCATGATGCAGACTCATTTTAAGTAAGTGCGGAAGTAGCTCCTACAATTTTTGGAGGTAAGGTTGCTACTTTGCTTTTGGTGGCAAACTCAAAACATCATCCCCAAGACCAGCGTCAAGGAGTTTAATGCCTATGTTTTCTTCTGGGAGTTATATGGCATCAGGTCTTACACTCAAGTCTTTAATTGAGATCTGACTCAGGAAAAGTCCTGCACATTCTACGGGAATGAATGTGGATTAAGAATGCAGTTGTGGCACCTAAAACTACGACAATGTGATATGTCAATTATATCTCAAAAAATAATAATTCGGTCTGGTGCATGGGGGGCGATGTGAGGGGAATGTGCCGATTTCGTGGGTGTAAAAAAGCAGACGACACAACACAAGACAGGCAAAAAAAAAATCTTTAAAAGAGAGGGGGAAGAAGCCCGTAAAATCTAAATTGGAAATATAAACACCGTATTTACGGAAAAGAAGCAAAAATCGCTATTCCAGTGTGAGAAGGCATGCCTCTACATATCCCCTAATGGATCTTTAATTAATTAACTAATTAATTAATTAATTAAAATAGATAGGGAGATAGATAAAGTCAGTCCATCAGCACAGGGTGCCCAGTAAAATAGGGTATTCTTAAGACTACATATGCATGCAAATACTACCACTGACAGCCTGGGGCTTGATGGCTATCATGGGTTGGGATTCACTGAAACAGCTACAGAATCACTGAGCCTCATAACAAGTTAAAAATAATTTTAAATGTAAAGGCACCAAAATATCCCTGTCTATGATCAGAGTTGGCTCCTTCTCCATCCTGGACATGTGAAGGTCAACGATATTACGGGTGATTTTGTTTACTCTCTGTTTATCTTGTTATGCTTTTATAACGGGGAAAATGCCTCCAAATAAACTTCATCTTAAACTCAAAAGAAAATAGTGCCCGGATAATAGCAAAAAATAAAAATAAAAATAAAAATAAAAATAAAAATAAATAAATAAATGCATTCACTAAATGAAACAAAAATTCTATGATCCCTTATTTTTGTGGTTAAAAAAAACAAAAAACAAAACAAAACAAAACAAAAAACACAAACAGGAGACTGACTTCAACAAGCCAGGTACTCTTGTTCTAGCTGATCGTGTGTGTGGCAGAGCCTTTTCAAACTGCACAATGTCAAAACATCAGACAATTCATAGTCTCTTAAGTTTTTTTAAATTATCAGAGCAGAGAGAAAGAGTTGTAGGAGAGAAAGAAAGAGGGAGAGTGGACAAGGAGGAAATATTTCAATAAACCTTTTTTAAACAAAAAAGACAAGTTGTAGGTTTCTAGGAAAAGATAAAACAGGCAAATGGTGACGGGTAGCACATGAGTGCAGGCGATGGTGGCTTGTTGGACTATGTGTTAATATGGGCTGTGGAGGAAGAGGGGATAAGAATAGAAGTGTGTCCTCCCAGTACTTAGATAGAATAGACAACTTTATAATATTGTATGACTTTTTCAATTTCCCCACTTCACTACACATGGTGTCTTTAGACACTTATCTCACTTATTTATGGATCTTATAAATTCTTTGGTCCAATGTGATTTAAAAGTAGTGAGGAAATAGATTGGTTAGGATTATATTTTTCTGGCCTTTTCTCCATATAAAAGAATGATCGCTCATTTCAATATAGAGTACAGATACATAGCACTTAATACAGTGAGTACTATTTTCAAGCTGAAATATTATCTGCTGCATTTCTTTGGCATAAATAATGTCAATAAAAATGGTGATACAAAAATCGAATTCTAACATTATGTCAGACGAAGCAGATTTAACAAGTGACCTCAATGTTCCAAACATATCAAAATGCAAAAGAATTTTTTCTGGAGGTATTATTTAGCTAAATGGTGGGATTTCTTTACCAATTTCAAGACAGAGTAAGAAGTCTTAATGTTATATTAATTTTCTAAATCATGGCAAGTCTTAATGGCTGGTAAACAAAAGAACACTGACTTCACCTGCACATACTGATATGGAAATTTTGTTGCCACACAGTATATTATATGAAAATTTAATCATCACTAAATTTTATGATAAGTTTTATGTATCCCTGAAAATCCACTAAAATTGAGTTAGGAGGAGGGTATACGATGTTATTTAGGAATTTCACAAAGCTATCACAAGAACATCAGCTCAAGTTTTATTCTCACATTCTCTTCCTATCGTCAACCTCTGGATATATGGCAACTAATATATCTTAATGTCTTTCTGTATATCAATATTTTTATTAGGTTATTTCTTAAGATGACAACTCCAAATAATAACTAGTGCTGAAAGAAAATACCAGAACCACCAATATTTTTCTTTTCTTGACATACTTGCAGATACATATTTTTATGTTTATAATAGAAGTTAATAAAGAAACATGCCCAGCTTATTATTTCTGGATTGATTGCAGAAATAGCTACTACCCTTTTTGATGATATGGAAGTTTATACATGTATTGATGAGGCAACGGCTATGATAAATTACTTCAAGGAAATAACACTTCTCATCGCTTTTCTCTTTTTCCACTACAACTTGTGCTCTGACATGAAATGTGCCTGGGCTTGTCTTTAGGAGGCAGAAGTGATCCTGTCCAGAACAGGCTGCATGTGCTAACATCTAATATTCACCTACGCCCAAGGCATTATATTATTGTTAATTTTCAATAAAAGGTGACACCTCACTTTTTTATATGCCATTGCTCATGTGCTTCTACTGCAGAATAAAATAGCTGCCACTACCCTCTTTCTTTTTCATTCATTTTTCTATCTTAATGCTATTATTTTACCTAAAAGCAAGGTGGATTTGGTTAATTTCTCATTGTTTAAGAAAGGTAAGAACTATTTGTGTGTGTTAGGTATCATGGTTTATATAGGATAAATGAATACTATGACACCTGTACAAAGGATGGTAGGTATCCATTAGAGCACTTATCACACTTTATCTTAAGTTATTTGTTATCAGTGATTCCCTCCACCCTACCCGCTCCTCCTCCAGTCTTCACTAAATAAGTAGCACCATCAAGGAATGGCTCATTCCAAAAACTTGGAAGTCAGAATCAATTTATCTCTTTTCTTTATCCTTCTTATCATTATGCTGCTGGTCCTATCTCCAAAATATGTCTTGGATTTTTCTGCTTCCATCTATCTCTACTGTCTCCACCGTCATCTCTCTCTTGAATAAGGGCAATATTGTATAATGTTTTATATTATATAAGATACATATAATATATAAGACATATATATTTATTATATTATATAAGATATATGTTAATTATATAAGGTATATAATATATAAGATAGATATTATTTATTATATCATATATATATTTATATAAGAAATAATCTTTCTTATTTACAATTGTCCCTACCACAAGCAGTCAGATGAGTCTCTTGACACAAGAATAAAGGCATGTCACTTCCTACTTAAAACTTCTCAATGACTTTCTGTTGCTCACAAAAGAAAATCCATACTCCTTATTACAACCCGCAGGACTGTCTGACCTGGTTCCTATCTGTCCTCCAACTTGATCCCACACTTAGCAACACTGATCTCCATGTTCCAGTTACACTGGCTTCTCCTTTGTGTTTCTGGAATATGCCAAAGTCTTTCTGAATTTGGCACCTGCCATTCCTTCTGCCTGGAACAGGCTTCCCTCTTATCTTTTCAAGGCTCACACCCATCTTTTGGATCGTACCTCAAATGTCATCTTCACATAGGGTCTTCCCATGACTGCCTTAATTAAGGGCCTCCCCAGTCACTCTCTCATCACCTTATCACCCCTGTCATTCATATATTACCAGCTTAGTGGTTTACTTGCTATTTAACTAGGATGTAGGCTTTAATAGAGCAACTTTTGCCTCATTGTATTTGGACTAATCAAATGCCTGGCATAAAGAAACTGCTCCACGTATAGCAACTGAATCAATAAATATAATATTCTCCTCACCAAAATCCACACATCTCATTTTTATAATTCCAATGCCTAGCAAATAAGAGCATGCTACAAATGCTGAATGAAGTGAGTGAGACGTTACACCTTTTATAGCTATCATGACTGCCACCCAGAAAAAAACCTTTGTTCATAAAGATTTGCATACAATTCCTAGACTGAAAGGAAATGTTGAAATCATTCAACTGACATTTACTCAGTGCCCATCAAGTGCAAGAAAGAGCACAGGGCCATTTGGGTTGTGAGTGCAGAACAGAGAATACCATCTCTTAACTTTTTCATAATCCTATAAATGTAGGACACACAGATTTCACCAAGGCATTTGGCAGTATCTTTCATTATATCCTTGTTTCCAACATGCAGAAATACGGGCTGGATAGCAACCCTGTTAGTGGATTTGGTATCATAAAGTGGTTAGATGAAGAGTTCCACTTTAAGAGTGCTGAGCATGTTCAACAGCTAATTCAATGCAGCACGTGTTGGTTGAGAAGCTCCTGCCAGCCAAGGACTGAGCTTGGTGCCAGAATAATAAAACAATTATTTCTGGCCTCTTACCTAGAAGGGTGCATAAGTTTTCCAGCAACTAATCAGAGATCTATGTCCTGCACTATTGACACCATTTTAAAATGAATACATTAGGTGAGTATAGAGAGAGTATACTTCCATCAATATCATAGGAGAATTGTAGGAAAAGAAAACACAATTAATAAATAAATCAAGATCCAAGAGGTGGTAACTATCTAAAAGGCTGGAATGAATTATTTGAATGGAATTTAACTTAAATAAACATTGGTCCTACTTTTGAGTTCAAAATACCAACCACGCATTGACAAAATGGAGATGATATGGAATATGGATACTCATAAAAATTGCAAAGAAATTTTAATCGGCAGTACTCTTTGTAAAAATCTATTGTGATAAAGCTAACAGTGGAAACTAGTTTCGTCTTCTGGTGCATTTACAAGGGAGTAATCAGTCCTGTGCCAGTCAGACTATACTCAGAATATTATGTTCAGAAGTGAGTACCACACTACATGAAAACGTTCAGTGGAATAAGCTAAGATGATGATGAGAATTCTTGCTGCTAGAGATCTTGTAAAAAAAAAAAAAAAAAAAAAAGACGGTGGAGGAGTAGGGGACCCTATTTAACCAGTCCCTTGAATTGAGCTGGATATCTACCAGACCATTCTGAACACCCACGAAATCAGCCTGAGATGTAAGAAGATATATCTGGATCTCTACAAACAGAATATCTCCAGCAATTGGTCTCAAGGTATGAAGTGGGGGAGCCGTGATTCCGCCAGCATATTCAGGAAGATAAACAGAAGGGAGAGGGAGCCTCTGTGATCTTGTGCCAGGAAGGCAAAAGCTTCCCACACTGGAGACCAGGCACAGACTCACAGACCGGTAGCGGTGGGAAAGGCCTTCCCAGAGAAGACAGGCTGGAAGAACAAGAGGCCGACAACCCTAAGGTCCCTATAAAACATGTGCATCTTGCTTGGGTTGTAGTCAATACTTTGGACTCCATACATTCCCTCAATCACCCCTCAACAGAATGACTAAGAGGAAGAACCCACAACACAGGAAAGAATCTGAGACTGTGGCCTCTGGCACAGAACTATGGATATGGATATAACCAAGATGTCAGAAATTGAATTCAGAGAAACAATTATCAAGGCAATATCTAGGCTTGAGAAAACTATTAACGACAATATAGAATCTCTATGGGCAGAAAAGAGATCTAATTAGGCCGAACTTAAAAATCCTATGAATGAAATGCAGTCTAAACTGGATACTCTGTCAGGGTAAATGAGGAAGAAGAACAAATTAGTGGGCTAGAGGATAAGATGACAGAAAAGAAAGAAAGCGAGGCGCCATGGGAAAAACAAATTAAATCCCAAGGGATCAAACAGAGAGATTAGTGACTCAATGAAATGTTCCAATATCAGAATTATTGGCATCCTTGAGGGGGTGGAGAGAGAGAGAGAGGTCTAGAAGATAGATTTGAGCAAATTGTAGCTGAGAACTTCCCTAATCTGGGGAGGGAAACAAGCATTTGTGTCCAAGAGGCAGAGAGGACCCCTCCCAAGATCAATGAGAACAGACTGATGCCACAACATATAATAGTACAATTCACAAATCTTAGATACAAGAAACAATCTTGAAAGTGGTGAGAGGGAAGAGACTTCTTATGTACAGAGGGAAAAATATCAGAATAACATCAGACCTGTCCACAGAGACCTGGAAAGCCAGAAAGGGCTGGCAAGACATATACAGGGTACTAAATGAGAAGAACATGCAGCCAAGAATACTTTATACAGCAACACTCCATTCAGAATGGATGGAGACAAGGAACCTCTACAACCGACACAAACTGAAGGAATACATGACCATCAAGCCAGCCCTGCAAGAAATATTAAGGGGTGTTCTCTAAAAGGAGAAAGACCCCAAGAGTGATATAGAACAGAAATTTACAGAGACAATCTATAGAAAAAAGGACTTCACAGGCAATATGATGACAATAAAATCATATATTTCAATAATCACTCTCAATGTGAATGGCCTAAATACTCCCATAAAACAGCACAGAGTTGCAGATTGGATTAAAAGACATGACCCACCCATATGCGATCTACAAGAGACTCATACTGAACATAAAGATACATCCAGACTGAAAGTGAAGGGATGGAGAACCATTTTTCATGCCAACAGACCTCAAAAGAAAGCTGGGGTAGCATTTCTTATATCAGACAAATTAGATTTTAAGCAAAAGACTGTAATTAGAGATACAGAAGGACACTGTATCATTCTTAAAGAGTCTATCCAACAAGAGTATCTAACAATTGAAAATATCTATGCCCCCAACATGGGAGCAGCCAACTACATAAGCCAACTGTTAACCAATAAAGAGACATATTGATAATAATCCTCAACATTCCACTCTCAGTAATGGACAGATCATTTAAGCAGAAAATCAACAAAGAAACAAGAGCTTTGAATGACTCACTGGAACAAATGGACCTCATAGATACATACAACCTAAAACAACAGAATACTCATTCTTCTCGAGTGCACATGGAACTTTCTCCAGAACAGACCACATACTGGGTCACAAATCATGTCTCAACCAATACCAAAAGACCGAGATAATTCCCTGCATTCTCAGACCACAATGCTTTGAAACTGGAACTCAATCGCAAGAAAAAATTTGGAAGAAATTCAAACACTTGGAAGCTAAAGACCATCCTGCTTAAGGTCTTTCAAAGACCTTAAACAATTCATGGAAACCAATGCGAATGAAAACACATCGGTCCAAAACCTATGAGATACTGCAAAGGCGGTCCTACAGAGGAAATACATAGCCATCAAAGCCTCACTCAAAACAATAGAAAAATCCCAAATACACAAACTAACTTTACACCTTAAAGAACTTGAGAAAGAACAACAAATAAAGCCTAAGCCATGCATGAGAAGAGAAATAATTAAGATTGGAGCAGAGATCAATGAATGAGAAACCAGAAATACAGTAGAGCAGATCAACGAAACTAGAAGCTGGTTCTTTGAAAGAATTAATAAGATCAATAAAACACTGGCCAGACTTATCCAAAAGAAAAGAGAAAGAACCCAAAATAATAAAATTATGAATGAAAGGGGAGAGATTAGGACGAATATCAAGGAAATAGAAATAATTATTAGAAATTATTATCAACAACTACATGCCAATAAAGTAAGCAACCTGGAAGAAATGGATGCCTTCCTAGAAACCTATAAACAACCAAGACTGAAACAGGAAGAAATTGACAACCCGAGTAGATCAATAACCAGTAACGAAGTTGAAGCAGTGACCAAAAACCTCCCAAAAAACAAGAGTCCAGGGCCTGTTGGATTCCCTGGGGAATTCTACCAAACATTCAAAGAAGAAATATTCTCTTGAAGATGTTTCAAAAAATAGAAACAGAAGGAAAACTTCCAAATTCATTCTATGAGGCTAGCATTACCTTGATCCCAAAACCAGACAAAGACCCCATCAAAAAGGAGAATTTCAGACCAATATCCCTGATGGATATGGATGCCAAAATTCTCAAAAAGATCCTAGCTAACAGGATCCAACAGTACATTAAAGGAATTATCCGTCACAACCAGGTGGGATTTATCCCTGGGATGCAAGGTTGGTCAACATTTGCAAATCAATCAATGTGATAGAACACATTAATAAGAGAAGAGACAAGAACCATATGGTCCTCTCAATTGACACAGAAAAAGCATTTGACAAAATACAGCATCCTTTCCTGATTAAAACTCTTCAATATAATTCTCAATGGGGAAAAAAGTTGAGAGCCTTTCCCTTAAGATCAGGAACACAAGGATGCCCACTCTTGCCACTATCATTCAACATAGTACTAGAAGTCCTAGCAACAGCAATCAGAGAACAAAAAAATAAAAAATAAAATTAAAGGTATTCAAATTGGCAAAGAAGAAGTCAAACTCTTTCTCTTCGCAAATGACATGATACTTTATATGGAAAACCCAAAAGATTCCACCCCATAATTATTAGAACTCATACAGCAATTCAGTAACATGGCAGGATACAAAAACAATGCACAGAAATCAGTGGCTTTCCTATACATTAACAATGTAAATGTAGAAAGAGAAATTAGGGAACTGATTCCATTTACAATAACACCAAAAACCGTAAGATACCTTGGAATAAACCTAACCAAAGAGGCAAAGAATCTTATGAAAGTAATTGAAGAAGACACAAAAAGATGTAAAAACATTCCATGCTCACGGATTGGAAGAATAAACATTGCTAAAATGTCTATACTGCCCAAAGCAATCTATACTTTCAATGCCATCCCAATCAAAATACCAATGGCATTTTTCAAAGTGCTGGAACAAACAATCCTAAAATTTGTATGGGACCAGAAAAGACCCCAAATCACCAAGGAAATGTTGAAAAAGAAAAACAAAGCTGGGGGCATCACGTTGCCTGATTTCAAGCTATATTACAAAGCTGTGATCACCAAGACAGCATGGTACTGGCACAAAACAGACACATAGACCAATGGAGCAGAATAGAGTCCGGATATGGACCCTCAACTCTATGGTCAAATAATCTTCAACAAAGCAGGAAAAAATATCCAATGGAAAAAAGATAGTCTTTTCAATAAATGGTGCTGGGAAAATTGGACAGCTATATACAGAAGAATAAAACTCGACTATTCTCTTATACCATACACAAAGACAAACTCTAAATGGATGAAAGACCTCAATGTAAGACAGGAATCCACCAAAGTCCTAGAGGATAATATAGACAGTAATCTCTTTGACATCAGCCACAGCAACTTCTTTTAAGACCCATCTCCAAAGGCAAGGAACTTCATCAAGATAAAAAGCCTCTGGGGGTGCCTGGGTGGCTCAGTGGGTTAAAGCCTCTGCCGTCAGCTCAGGTCA
>CM052886.1:4626304-4678969 GCA_028534135.1 Potos flavus | reverse complement strand
AAAAAAAAAAAAAAAAAGCTTCTGGACAGCAAAGGAAACAGTCAACAAAACAAAGAGGCAACCCACGGAATGGGAGAAGATATTTGCAAATGACACTACAGATAAAGGGCTGGTATCCAAGATCTATAAAGAACTTCTCAAACTCAACACCCAAAAAACAAATAGTTAAGTCAAAAATGGGCAGAAGACATGAACAGGCACTTCTCCAAAGAAGACATACAAATGGCTAACAGACACATGAAAAAATGTTCAACATCATTAGCCATCAGGGAAATTCAAATCAAAACCACCTTGAGATACCACCTTACACCAGTTAGAAAGGCAAAAATTGACAAGGCAAGGAACAACAAATGTTGGAGAGGTTGTGGAGAAAGGGGAGCCCTCTCACGCTGTTGGTAGGAATGCAAATTGGTACAGCCCCTTTGGAAAACAGTATGGAGGTTCCTCAAAAAGTTAAAAACAGAGTTACCCTATGACCCAGCAATTGTACTACTGGGTATTTACCCCAAAGATACAGATGTAGTGAAAAGAAGGGCCACATGCACCCCAATGTTCATAGCAGCAATGTCTATGATAGCCAAAGTGTGGAAGGAGCTGAGATGCCCTTCAACAGATGATTGGATAAAGAAGATGTAGTCCATATATACAATAGAATATTACTCAGCTATCAGAAAGGATGAATACCCACCATTTGCAATGACAAGGATGGAACTGGAGGGGATTGTGCTAAGTGAAATAAGTCAATCAGAGAAAGATAATTATCATATGGTTTCACTTATGGGTGGAACATAAGGAATAACATGGAGGACATTAGGAGAAGGAAGGGAGAACTGAAGGGAGGGAAATCGAGAGAGAGAGATGAACCGTGAGAGACCGTGGACTATGGGAAACAAACTAAGGATTTTAGAGGGGAGGGGATAGGGGGATGGGTTAGCCTGGTGATGGGTAGTAAGGAGGGCAAGTATTGCATGGAGGACTGGGTGTTATACACAAACAATGAATCATGGAACACTACATCAAAAACTAATGATGTACTATATGGTGACTAACATAAAAAAAAAAAAAAAGAGTTCTTGCTGCTATAGCACTTGAAATTGCTAAAAGACTTAGACTGTTGAAGAATCTGCATAGGAAGCTGGGGTACATTAAGAAAGGGTGGGGTGAATGGTGGGATGGGAGGGAGCTGATAACTGTATTTAAATATTAAAGAGCAGGCATGTGGAAGAAATTTTAGATCCCTTTTATATAACCTCAAGGCAAAGAACTAGGAAACTACAGAGAGATTTTGATCCACCATATTAAGGACCAACTAACAACAGCTCTGTCCTGAGAAAGCCTGAAGCATCTCACAGGGAAATGAGTTCTCCACCAAAGGCAGATCATCAACGGCTGCTGGAATATACCCTTCACAAAGGTATCATACTGGGAATTTGAACATTGAATAAGTGAAGGATTAAAAAAGATTCTAGACCCTAAGATTTTGATCGTCTGGGATATAACAGAGATATAAAAAGTTAGAAAGAGTAAAGTTTCATTCATTCATTCATTCACCTAATACCTGCTATTGCTAGGCACTGTCATTGGTACTGTGGACACAGCAGTGAATTTAAATAGACAAATTTCTGAGCCTAGTGAAGCTTCCATCCTAGATGGCTTAGAACAAAAAGTCTACTTAGTACTAGTATGAGGCAAAGTCCCTCAAATATTTTTTTGAAGAGCTGGAAGTTACTACGGATGTAGTCATTTGCCTCTATCACTGCTATGTTCTCTCCCTTCCTCTCTAATTTATTGCTTTACTCATCACCATTGTGAAACGGCAATTTATAATTATTTGTTTATATATCACAATTATTAATAAAATATATTTTGCTATTTACTAAAGTATTAGATATTAATGTGTTTTCTTGGGTCTGAGTCTCTGCACATTAAAATTTTCCACATTTAAAATTATAAAAAATAAATATAAGGTTCACTCTTAAAATTTAAAAATTATAGAAAGCATAAAAATTCAATAATGTATGTACTACTGGTCTTTTAATAGCATGATCTATGCATATCTACAAATACAGATTTGGACATATTATTCCAAATCTGGGGGCACTTCTGTGTCTTTGTATTTTATTGCATTATTAAAATTAATAGAACACTATCTTTTTGCAATCGACTGAACAAATCCCTTTATTAGAATTCAGCCTTCTATCATCTCCTTTGAGGGCTATCCTTAGATTTAAGAGGAGGTAGCAAACTATCATCATCAAATGACACTTTAAAAATATGCTGTCGGGTACCTGGTACATAAAAACATTAAGTATAAAGAATTTCCATATTTAGTTAGATCAAATGATCCACAGCAAGTCAATGATAATAGAGAATGTTTTGTGGATAGAATGACTGCCTTCTCCCATAATAACAGGAAAACACTCTAAAATTGTATACTTAATGATTCCTTATTGATATAAACATTCCTGGCACTTATTTATACTTTTGACCTCTGTCAATTGATGGAGTTAAGACTTGACAAACTTTTAATTTTCCGAATAACTTAGTAGAATTTGAGGAAATATCCCAGAGATGTTCAGAACAAAGAATTCAACATAAATGAAACCTGCGTGGGTCCTTATTTAAAGGCTGAAAATATAAAATAACCCCAGTATATAATGATTGCATTTGTAAGGCAGCCCCACAGTAAGTACCTGAACATTGTAACCACCTACTCCAGAAACCCATACTTGTAATATTTTGGATTTTGGTGAGTTGGGCCATGGTTATTCAATTAAAGGATAAATAAGTTCTTATATTTATTTTTTATCAGTCTTTTCTCTCAGACCCCCGAAAGAAAGCACTAATATTCCTAAACCTGATATCTGCCTTTCATAATTGCTTAATTTTATCTCTTTCAACTCAGGGAGTCCTAACTTTTTCACATATGCTGCCATAAAACACTAATTCCTTGATCACTTTATCTCCCCTGAAACTCTTTTAAGCCTTTCTACCTCTTTTTAGGTTGCTTACCAGAATTGGATATTTCATGGAGGAAAACACTATGATTTTAAGCAAAGATTGGAAAGTAATTTCTTTTCTTTCTTCTTTTTCTTTTCTCCCTTCCTTCCCTCCCTCCCTCTTTCCTTTCTTCTTTTTTCTTTCCTTCCTTTCTTTCTTTCTTTCTTTCTTTCTTTCTTTCTTTTTCTTTCTTTCTTTCTCTTTCTTTCTTTCTTCCTCTTTCTTTCTCTCTCTCTCTCTCTCTCTCTCCCCCCCTCTCTCTCTCTCTCTTTCTCTCTTTCTTTCTTTCTTGAAAGTAAATGTTGTCTCAGACTTTTTTGGTCTGTTAGGTAAAAATATTCCACTAAGGTACTGCCTCCAAAGAATAGGACTTAATGACTCTCAGCCTTATTATCTAGTAAGCACAATTTGAATTAGTTTACCCCAAATGCATCACTCTACATGTGCCAACTCTAAGCTTGATATTAGATATAATGATTTTTCAGTGCATAAATACAGAGAGTGTGGCATTTATACAACCATGTAATTTTCTTAGTCTCAGAATAGTGCTGCCCAATAGAAGTATAATGTAAGCCATAAATGTGAGCTACATATGTAATTTTTAGTTTTCTAGTGGCCAAATTTAAAAAGTTACAAAAAAGGTGAAATTAACTTCAGTATTTTATGCATAACAAAAATATTATATTTTCAACATTTCATCAACATAGACAGTATTAATAGAGTATTATACAGTCTGGTTTTTGTACCAAGTTTTCAAATGTGGTGCATATTTTATAATTACACCACAATTCAATTCTGGCTAGCCATGTGGAGCTAATGGCTACCATCCTGGAAGGCACACTTCTAGATCCAAGCTGTCAGGCCATATGTTGGCAGAAAGTTTAGAGATAGTACAGTTTACATTCTCAACTTACTATATTACCAAGACTCTCACTCTTTAAACACTGAATATAAATTAATCTATTAAAATGTCCCCATAACTATAGATTTATAACAACTTAGGTTAGTTTTTGTTTTAAAATTATGGAGGGAGAAAGATAGTTGGTTTCCTACCAATTCGTTTGCTCCAACAACCATTACCATAATGAAGTAAATTTCTAATGTTTTCAATAAGTTTAATTAAAACATGCCATTTTAAAAGTAATATGGGTGACTCTAGGACTGCCAATGTGTTTGTTTTACTAGTAACAGAAGGCCTTTCCCGACTCATATGAAGCTGGAACAATATAATTCAAATGATTTAATACCTTTGAAAGAACAACGTACGGAAATATTTACATAACATAACACCATAGGTAGAATATCCATCTTAACCTAATGCTAAGAATGACAAAGGGGAGATAAACCAGCAGAATACATCTTATTTATTTTCCAATAATACAGCTAGGACATTCCATACAGCTAACTTCTTTAACCTGTCAGGAAGAGTAACCTATCTGTATTTAATTTCCCCCTGCACATATTGAATGAATAAATTGTGAGAATATGTTGGAGCACTTCTTTTAGAAACAACCATACTTCTTTAGGTTAATTCTTAGTGAGAAACCACCAAATCCCATTTCAACCAAAACAAGGTAACTAGCTAAAGAAAAAAAAAAAAAAAAATGAAGATGGGGTGGGGGGCGCATACTTACTAGTATGTTATAAACATGATCTCCAAGCCTCTAAGTATAAACTCACAGCTTTCCAGAAAAATCACAGGAAAATTAATGTAAAAGGTATTATATATATACATTTTTGCCAACAAATCCTATTTGTTTTTAAATATTCTATCAAATCTAAATGTTCAGAGTAGTATTAATAACAGCTATGTTCAAAGAAAGTTTTCAGGGCAAACACAAAACAAATTATTCCAGGAGTCACATTATAAGATCCAAAGATTAGAATTTGCTAGATTGAGGATGTGATGACTGATACCATAAAACAGGCCGACCAGGGTGAAACCCAAGAGGTAAGCTAGGGCAAGAAGGACGAGACAGCTCCCAGAAGTCTCCAGCTAAGGGGCGCTGGGCAAGAGGGGTCAAGCACGGGTTCTGATGAGATGGTCTGATGATCATGATTAGAAACTGAATATCGGGAGATGGGAACCAAGACAGGAATGAGGCACCAGGGTCAGGGGATTTCCTGTGCCAGGACAGAGCTCGGCTTCGAGGTGTGGGTAGACCTGATACGATAGCCCCAACGTAGCAAAAGGATCAAGAGAAAGGATGAAGGGCAAAGAAGATACCGAGACTGTCAATATTTAAAAAGAATGTCAAAATAGAATTTAAAATGAAGTAGACCTTTAATTACAAAAATTCTTCTGAGAATCCTTCATTTCCCCCTCTAGAAAAAAGTAAATTTAAGATGAAGAATCCTATTTACCTTGTTTCACATACTATTTGCCACTTTTTATCAACCACGTTACAATTGTCTGAGGAGTAGTTTTCACTCTAGATTCCATAAGAGCAGGCCAAATAAATTAAAACAAAAACTCCTTGCTGTCAAAAAAAAAAAAAAAAGTCTCTGAAAATGCACAAATGATGTTGGCCAACAGGGCGAAGGCACTCATTCGCTCAGTATTTACCGAGGGCTTCCTGCTGCAAGGGCACCTAGAGATTACTGAAGTTTAGTGTGCTGGGTTAACAGCAAATTAAGTAGAACAGAATTGTAACTTTGAAGTCTAGCGTAGTAACTCCAAGGTGGAGGCAAATGGGAGAAGTAACAGAGGAAGAGGAAATAAACAGGGAAATGAAGAGGGGAGGGGTCAAAGCGGAACAGGAAGGAGGCTGCAGCAGGTGCAGTGGGGGTGGTCAAGACTAGAAGGGCAGAGAGGAGACGGAGGGAGGAACTCTGTGTGTGTGTGTGTGTGTGTGTTTGTGTGTGTGAGTGTGTGTGTGTACGCATGTATGTGGAGGGCCAGGCACAGCGCTGCCTGCATTGTGTTTCTGAAAGTGTCAAACATCACTCTTTTTAGGGGTAGAGTTCACAACCATGTTCATGTAAAATGCCTAGCCTGGAGACTCTCTAAAGTGGCAAATGATAATACTGCAGACTCATAAATCACATAAGTCCATATGAAAGTTAGTAAATCTTATTAAGCACCTTATGAATAGGTTGTCTTCCTCAAGCAAAACAAATGGGCGAAATAAACAATAAGCTTGCTAATTTTAAGAGAAAACAGGCAGTGTAAAATACGGAAAAGCCAAGCACAGGCAAACTTGATGGGTCAGAATGATGTCTAGTGTCAGAAAAGGTGGCTCTTCAAATTCTCCCCAGATAAACCTCCTAAACGGGGCAAGTTAGCACACATGATAACCCTGGCCATAAGAATAATGATGATGAAGATGATTATGATTCTATTTTTATATTCATGTGTGAGCACCATGCCAAGTGCTTCCGAATCATTACCCACAAGAAGCCTGCAAACCCGGGTCTGTCATCTTCATTGTGAATGCAAGCAAACAGAGGGTACAGAGACTCCCTAATATACCCATGATAATGCTACAGCAATAAAAGTGAGAGATAAGGATTAAGTCCAAATATATCTGGTTCCAAAACTGGGTCTTACAACCTACACTGGACTCTAAACTGGGACGGAAATCGCAACAGCTCTGAGCAAAAGACAGGTGGTGAGTCCATCCCCAGACTAAGGTCAGTAAAGAGGCAAAGGGCATTTAACTCTCTGAGGGAGTTAAAGAAATTAAAATGAAACAAAGCCAGAATCTACACTGAAAAAAAATCTGATGTCTATCTCCTAAAATTCATTCGTGAGCACAATCTCTCTCCTTACTGTTCTTATAATGCTGCTCTATGGTATTTCATTAAGTCCTACTAACAGCCAGTAGGTACCTAACACCTACGAGCGAGTCCCTCAGGCTTCAAAACAAACTGTTCTTGCTCAGGATGATACTGTAGACAGTTATAAAGTCAAGTCTCGGATGAATATATTAGCTCCTAGGACTTTCAAGCATGTGATATACACACTGGCGTGTGAGTTTACATGGGCATTTTGCATCCATCACCCTACATTCATATCAACAGAATGTTCCAGAACACTGGCTTACTAAAGTCACCATGCGATTGCCAGGCAGATCTCACTACGCCACTTCTTCTGTTGAACACCATCTGCAGCAACCCTGTTCTTTGAGAATGGCATTCAAAGTCCTTTGTTAGGGATCTAAAGCCCTTCATGATTTCCTTCCTCAACCTATTTCCTACTGTACTTTCCCCTCCTGTGTCCACGCTCATCCTCCTTCTCTTGGTTGTGGCCCCCTCTACACCCCAAACACCAGCCACAGTGAGCTCCTTGCGTCTAGCTTGTGCTTTCTATTTTCCTGCCATAAAGATTTCTTTTTTTCAAACTGTGCATTTTCTCTGGAATAACCTTCCCACCACTGTTTCTCTAACAGTGAAGAAGCTAACTTTTGGGACTTTCTTTCCAAATTACACCCTTCTTATAAGCCCTTCTACGTCCTCCTCTGCTGTTGGGTAGCACCAAGTACCTTTACTCCACCCCACGCAGCCTTGCCTCGGGTTTGTGAGCTTCTGTTTATCTGTTCTCTTTCCCTAGAGTGCAGACTCCTAGAACACCCTACAGGGTGAAAATGTTTCCTCACTGGTAGATCCTCTTCCCACACTACCTACCACTGTCTCTCTGTAAGAGGGACTGACGCAGACTTGTTTAATTTTATGAATGACTGTAGAGCTTACTGAGAAAATGAGTTTAATATTGACCTGTAATTGAGCATCACCTTTCTGCCGCCAAATATCACCTTCCTGATTCAGTCTGTAGATCAGGGTGCTCTAAAGAAGAAGTAAAATTAATTTGTGTTGGAAATGATGGACAATAATATCCAGGATGTGATTTCTAATGTTGTTAGTGCCAGAAATTCTACTCGCAGCCAAATATTGAGGAGAACTTCAAGCGTGAAGAAGTCATGTTTCTGTTCATTCAAACACATGAAGATTTTGAAATAAATTCTTCACAAAGCATCCCGACCCAAAGCTTAGAGCAGTGAGGCACATGGCCTTTGCACACACCAGGAACAAACTGAGGGTTGTGGAGGGAAAGAAGAGTAAGAACCAGCAAATAGAGAGACTCCTGTGACCACTGAGTAACCAACCGTGAGACCATGAGGTAAGTAGCTGCCTGACCCAGGGTCATTACTGATCACAGAGGAAGAAGATGGCAACACCGAAGAAGGGGACATGATGGAAACACTGTTTCTGAAGGACAAAAAATTACTGGGGGGAAAGACTCTGGGCTCTGGAGTCTCAAATTAGCATGGCTGAAAAGTAGGTCCCCAGCAATGACCAGGACGACAGCACCACTGTGGAAGCCACGGGAGACCACACTTGAGCTGCCAGGGAGTGTGAGGTGGGGGCCAACTGGATGAGAACACGTTTAGGCCCGTCCCCCACCCCCTGTAAGGGCTTCCTTGACTCTAGCACGTAACAATAACCGAAACGCATATAATGGTGCCACAGGGTCACCAAGAAAAGATTAAATTATATCAGGTACTCTAGGGTAAGATGGTTGGAATAATACAGTACATTTAAAGTGATTTTCAGCCTATTGGAAATAAAATTTAAAGTTCTAACTTAAAGGATTAAACAGCTATATTCAAAAATAATCAATTTCTATTGATCCAGCCAGCTTCAGATTTACAATAGCAAATGAGTTACCAAATTATACAGAGACCACAAATTCCTGTCTACTGGTGTCCTGTGTATATCAGGAGCTACATTGTTCTAATACCCAAAGAGACTTAAACTTGCATCTCTCCAAAATCTGGAAATATGATTAATTTTTCTGAAACTGGTATTGATATACTTCAAGGCTTCCCTTTTGACACCCTAACACTGCTAATAAAAAATATTTTTATCTGTAATTTTTTTCACTGAGTAGAAAATCAAAGGTAGGCAGACTTTGAAAGTGCATTTCATATTTGAATTAATGGTATTTGGCATCTCACGGGGACATGAAAGACAACATTATTTGCTGCTGTGCACTATTAATGCCAGCAACAGTTTTTTAATAAAACAAAGATGGCAGCTCCTTAACCTATTATTTCCTAAGCCCTTTTAGCTCATAGCTTTGATTAACTAATGTAATCTTTTTTTTTTTTTTTTTTCAAATGAGGGAGGGCACAATAGGCTAATGACCAGTACACTACCTTTAAAAGTCAAGGAAATGTGACTTATAGACCAATCAGGTCACGATTTTCTATCAAAAAACCAAATACATTCTTGTGTGTGTGTGTCCTTTAAATGGGTCAATATTCTCTGTTCCTGGTATTTCTAGAAGTATCTGAATTTTCCAGCATGCATAAAAGCCTCAGACTAAACTTATGAAAACATACATTTCGGGCTGAAGAAACATCAAAGAAGTAATCGTCAGTGATGTAGCGCTTTATGACACCCTCTGCATAGTGTTTGCCCTTCTTCTTCTTTGGGTTTGACCTTTTCCTCATGTTTAAACTCCTAGTTATATCAACGCATGGCAACACTCACTGTCCTGGGCAGCTATGTTTACTCCAATGGTAACAAGTGGTGTGATAATCTTCTCTCTTAAGACAATGAGGTTAAATCCCAAAAGCTAAGTGCCTTAAAGATCCTTTTCAAGTACCTCTACATTTTACACAAGGCCCTGATTTCACTACGAAAATATTTGAGAGATTGTGTGCACTGGCTTTCTACTACTTCATATGCTTTCCTGACTTTTTATTTTATGTTCATCTGCTACCCCAAAAGTTTATTTTCAACAATATTCTGACCAGTATACCATCCCATAAATATTCCATCTTCCAACCAAGGGAGTGCACTTGAAGGAAATCCAGCTGAAAGCTTAAAACGGCTATGGTTACCCTGGAAACGTATTAGGACGAGTTCCATATATGTCAAAACACGTGAGAGTCCAGCTTCATAAAACACATGGCTCAGGGCATCGGGGAGCCTGCGCCACAAAAAGCCGCAGTAGCTGCCACAGTAATGTTTACAACAGGGGATCCCAAGTAACTCTTTGTGGCGTCCAGTGCTCATTGGCTACCTGTCATTTTTAAAGTGCTGCATATTAAATACAATTAAAAATGGGTATGATTGGGGTACACTATGTAAAATGAATAAATGAAAGCAGAGAAGACAAATTATTTCCTGGGGATAAAAATCTACTCCAAAACTCAATGCTAGGAGGAGATGGACGGGCTCTTAGAATCACAAGTGGACAGATCCTTAGAGATCATCTTGTCTGATCCATATTCCAACATAGGAAGTTTTTATGCATCATTCCTAACACCAAGTTCATGCAATTCCCGCTGAATCACTCTTGGGATGAGAACATTCACAGATTTCACATTGTTCGATAGCTCCATCTGTTAGATCAACCTTTAACCGATGCTCGAGATGTGAAGACATTAAGATGCAGAAATGAATGACTATAACTCATTATAATCACTCTCCCCTCCACAAATATCATGCTTCTCAAAATGTAAAAAGTCACATCACTAGAAGACAAACACAGTGTGATCTCCTATCTCAAGGACATTTCACCTCCCATTTACATTAAACCCAGTTTCATGACGCATTAGTCTGGGTCCTCTGAGAAACACACCAATGTCTGATTAGATCCACAGGGAATTTATTGGGGGAAACACTCGTGAAGGAAAACACCAATGGGTTCGTTGGGGAGTTGGAATTGTTCTGTATCCTATGTGTGGTAGAAGTAAACAGAATCTACACGTGTATAAAAACTCACAGAACTGTGCACCAAAAAAGTGAATTTAACTCTATGTAAACTTTAGATATTTAAAAATAAATATTTAGGGGCACTTGGGTGACTCAGTTGGTTAATGCATCAGACTCTTGGTTTCAGCACAGGTCATGATCTTGGGGTCATGGGATAGAGGCCTGTGTCTGCTTGAGATTCTCTCTCCCTCTCCCTCTCCCTCTGCACCTCCCCCCACTCATACATATGTGTACTCTCTGTCTTAAATAAATCAATTATGTGTGTGTGTGTGTGTGTGTGTGTATGTGTGTGTGTGTGTATCTATCTATATATATGTTTTTTAAATTATTAGAGAGGTATAAATGTCTGGGAGTCATCTGGGTAGAATGCAGATCCAACCTATGAATAAAGAAGGAAGGAAGGAAGGCAGGCAGGCAATCTTAGACTTCTATGTGGTTCTAAGAATGTTTGGCAAGGCCAAAGGACAGCACTTGAGCCACAGTCATCTGTCAGAAATGTCCTGAATCTCCCTGGAATGGGCCAACCTTAGGATCCCTACTGTGCCCAGTCATTGGCTGGGAAGAACCCTGAGGATGCTCAGCCTCTGTGTGCACACAGGTAGTCCTTTATCTCTTACCTAGGTATTTATATATAGGAAGGCTATTGAATTTCTACAAAACTATTTTTTTGCCCAGCATTCACACTGAGTTCTCTTATTGTTTGTAATAGTTTCTGGACTCTCCTAAGCTAAAATCGCACCATCTGCAAATGACGAAAATTTCACCTAATTGTTTTGAATTTTTACACCTCTAGTTACATTCTTTTATCTAATTGCATTGGCTAGTATTTCCAAAACAATGTCAAAAATACTCTGATGATGGAGGGTCTCGCCTATGACTTTCATTCAAGAGAAGACTTGTACTTTTTCCACATTAAACTTTAAACATAATGGATAGTAGGTGAGAAAGTCTTGTTACATGAGACTCAAAAACAAAGAACTTTGGGGCCAAGGGAGGAAGAATGATTTGACTGCAGCCATGAGAAGCTAGAAGGTCACCACCACATTTCCAATGATGAAAGGGCTGGGGGCAGAAAAGATGTATTCTCACATGTGGTCACTGAGGGAGCAAGCTTTCAGTTACAGCAGGTAAGAGGGTTATTTATTTATTTATTTTACCCCTCAAATTGTTAAAGACCAAAAAGTTTGATGACATACTGTGTTGGAAAAGGTGTAGGGAAACCATCTCATAGATTGCTGGAGGGATGGCATGACTGTCAAGGAGGAATGGCCAGCTCTGTCAAAATTATGATGCAGTCTTGACCCACTAATTCTGATTCTAGGTATTAACACTACAGAAACACTTAGATATATGCAAGATGAAGTATACATAAGGCTTTTAATTATAAGAGTGAAAAATGGAAAAACCCACATAAATATCAATAATAGGGAATTATTTAAGCTAATTAGCTTATGTTCCACCCATGTAGAGGAATACTATACAGTCCTGAAATATAGGAATTTCATATGCACCGATACAGGGATACCTCCACTGATTGAAATGCCATTTAGATATGCTATTTTTGTATTAAAGAGAGAAGTAAAGTGTATGTCTGCATATATGTATTTTTGTCAAATATGCATAAAATATAACTAAAAAATATACCAAAAAGTGATAATAATGATGCCTCTTAAGAGAGGAGCTGTCTGGATAAAAGGGGGAGGCAGGACGTATTTCACTGTATATCTTTCTGCAAATCTGGAATTTTGAATAATGTTAAAGACATTACCTATTTTTAAAAAGAAGACTAAGTTTTAATTAAGCTAAAAAAATTCTCATGTATGTTAGGTGAAGAATATGGCTTATTGGACGATGAGAGTAAACAGAGAGAGACCTCTTCTGGGATGTTGGCAGGTGAAATAGGATGGTATTAGGGGGGTTCACATACCCAGAGTACATGCTGAAAATACACCTGACAGACCTTGGTGGTAACTGGATATAAAGCATGGGGTGGGACAGGGGACCCACAAATAACATCTTGTACCTTTGGCTTGAATCGCTGGGTAAACGATGTCAACATTGGTTGAGACGAATATCACTGGGTGACAAGTAGGTTAACAGGGGCAAGAAGACATAAAAATAATTCTGTTTGGCCCCACTGTTCAACATGCTAACAGTACATCAAAGCTTATGAAAGTGTCTATTAACATCTACTTCTAATGTGTGTTTCCTCAACTGTCTGGGACACTGAGCATGCTTAGGATTACTGGTCATTTAGTTTATTTTACTGTGACTATCTGTTTGAGCCTTTTCTTATCTGCCTATTGGGCATATTTTTCTTATTAATTTGTCAAAACTGTTTGTATAGTAAAGGAAATTAGCCCCTTTATCATATATATTAAAAGGTTTTTTTTTTATTTTTTACTTTTTAAACTGTTTTTTAAAAAAGTAATCACTTACATCGTTTAGAATATTTTTCTTAGAGGAATTCTTAATTTTTATGTAATTATATTTCTCAATTTTTCTATCTTCTGGCATATATCCCTTTCACAATTAGGAAAAAAACTTACTTAAAGAGAAATCTCATTACTAAATATTATTGTAAATTCTACAACAGAGAAGATATGTTTTATATGATTTCGGAGGGCTTCAAAAACTAGGCAGGTGTTAAAGCATAAATTTCTCATTTTTATGTTAAACCACTGAAATACTTTTTATAAAGTTACAGATAGCATTGCTTTACTCCCCAAGAAAAATGGTATATTTAGGGACATTCTCCAATTAAAGTCCATAATGAACAAAGTATTCCTTGGAGGAATGCTAGGTATTATTCTTTGTTACAGCATTAAAACTCAGCCAGAGATAATAACTGTTTGCTTAGCATATTTTTAAAGCATGTTAGCACACTGACTTCCTTCAATTATTTTTAAAAGCACCAGAGGACTCTGAGAGATATTGCTCTTTTTTTAAATGTTACTCAGTACAACTAATGATTTTATGAAATAGGCAATTATTTCCTTTGAGGTCAAAAGTAGATTTAATGTTAGAGTAAAACACCCAAATAAATGTGATTGGCTTTTCTCAAAATAGTAAATTAGTACTTGACTCCCACCTGCACATCGGTATTTGTCTTCGTCTCTGGAACCAGCAATTAATTTGTTGCAGCAGCAGGGTCCAGAGATGCCACTCATTGTTTAACTCACCCAGGAAATAGCTGCTTTGTATTGGCAGCCATGACCCTTGTCTTTAAACCCAGCAGCCGTTCCCATTAATGTGGGCTGGCGACTTGTCGAAGCAACCTGTTCAACCTCAGTTAGTTCCCTCAGTTAGCTGTGCACTGGAAGTGAGCAGCCACAGGGCCTGACGAAGCCACAGGCACGGACCGACAGAAATGGAACCTCACACGCTAGGTCTACAGGTTTGCTGGAGAATCCAAAGGAACTACAGGCTTGCGAGAAGACCCGAAAGAATCATCATCTTCTATTGTATCTGCAAAGCATGTCTTACACTTCAAATGATTTTCAGTAGCTATTAAGGTGCGTTCACACAATCTCTAACAATTAATATCTGACATCAGTTTTCTGTTTAATATATGTTTTTCTTAAATTATGAATGAATTGCTTTTTATTTTTGTAAGTGCAGAAATTTTAAAAATGGAAGTACCTCCCCTCCCTACCAATACCTTCCTAATTCCACTATCTGGAAATTAGCCCTATTAACATTTCGGTGTACATTTGTCCAGACCCCTTTAATGTGGCATTATTATGCACACATACATACCATTTCTGTGTATGTTTAAGTGAGGTATATATGTATAAATACAAACATGTCAATCTATACTTCTGTTTAAACAAAAATGGTATCATACTAAAAGTTCCACAATTCCACATTGTACTCAATCACACATCACAAAACACCTACCATTAAAGTAACTACAGATCTGCTCCATTCTTTCTGTTGGTGTCATGGTGTGCCATATTACACACGCATCATAATTTATGTAAACATTCTTCCTTTGGGGGTATTCCAACTGCCTCCAGGTTCCATGATTGAACATAATTCTGTAATAAAGGTAGACTGTTGCTTTCTTCTCTACAAGTTTCTGTGAGACAGAATATTAGAACTGGAACTTCAGGGTCAGACGACATGTGCATTTCAATTTTTGATAGGAATTATCAAAAGGCCTTCCCAAATGATTGCTGTACTTTACACTTTCATCAACGTGAAAAAAAATTTTAGAAGACTATATACTCGAAAGGTATTTTAAAAACTAGTTACGCGTACCATGCTATCGGCAGCATGTCACAGGATAAGTATGTTAGCACTCGTGTAACTACGTTTCAAGGAGAACCACACAATGATGTACTAGGGACATTTAGAAAATGGGATCAACTTAGAAGGATGAGAAGGGGAAGAAATGTTTACAGCCAAGGAATGCCACAAACTCTTGGGACGCCACCACTCAGCCCTCAGTAGTTATGGCAATCGCCCAATTTTTAAAGACCTCATGAGATATGAATGCTAATCTCTTGACCACCAGCATATAAAGTTTCATTCCACCAGGTCAACTCTGTTTTGCAAAAGGACTCCTCCCTGGAGAATGGTTATTAGTTACCTTTGCTGGATGGCCTTTGTTGTAGATGCCATTCTCTCATAAGGCTGATAGGACCGTTTGTGAAAAGAATAAAAGAAAGTGTTCTTTCTCTTTTTCAAAAGTGTTCCATCTGTTCTTATAGAAAGACCGAGCGTTTTTGATGCTTTTATTTTCCAAGAAAGAAAGACAGACGGACAACAGAAAGGGTGGGAGTGGGGCCCACAGCAGAGCCCCCGCGTGCAGTAGCACGCACCCCGGGGCAGCAGGCCACTTGGCACTCTGTCCCTGCTTCTCCTGCTGCTTCCACGCTTCCTTAGTAATTCCTTTTCTTTATCAGGGCAAGTAGCAGATAGAGAATGGGAAAAACAAACAAAAATAACTACGTAAGTCTATACAGAAACTTTCTGAAAAAAAAGTCTAACTGACTTGAAATTCATAGGATCAGTGGTTCCCAGATTTTGGAGTTTCATAAAGCAGAAAATGAAAAGGAAAGTGGGAAATTCAACACAGCATCACTGAGTATTATTTCAAGCATATACATTAAAAACAAAAACAAAAACCAAACCTCAGCCAAACAACCTAGAATCTATCAGCAAAACTGTTTTTTAAAAGAAAGGCTATTTCAACACTAAAAAGAGAGTTTTGCCTAGACAACCTCCCAGGACATAAATACGGACATGACCTATCATTTCCTTTTCTCATTTTTAGGCAGAGGATAAATACCTGGTGACACACTTTGGAACCAGTGCTCTGCAGTAGCTTACACCTGCCAGTAAATCCCGGATTGCCAAAGTTTAAGTATTTCAAAAACACAGTGCTGCTCTATAAAAAAAGGGAACTACAGGCCAATATCTCTGATGAGCATACATGTAAAAACCCTCAACAAAATATTAGCAAACGGAATCCAATAATGCATTAAAAACATCATTTATCACAAGCAAGTGGGATTTATTCCTGGGATGCAAGTGGTTCGATATTCACAAATAAATTAACATGATACATCACATCAACAAGAGAAAGGATACAAACTGTATGATCATTTCAAAAGATTCAAAAAAAGCATTTGACAAAATACGACACCCATTCATAATGAAAATCCTCAACAAAGTAGATTTAGAGGGAACATACCTCAACATAATAAAGGCCATATATGAAAAACCCACAGCTAATATTATCCTCAATGGGAAAAAACTGAGAGCTTCTTCCCTAAGGTCAGAAACAAGATAAGGTTGTCCACTCCCACCTCTTTTATTCAACATAGTACTGGAAGTCCTAGCCATAACAATCAGAAAACACAAAGAAATAAAAGGTATCTGAATCAGTAAAGAAGAAGTAAAACTTTCACTATTTGCAGGTGACAGGCTACTCTGTTTGGAAAATCCAAAAGGCCATACCAAAAAAACTATTAGAACTGATAAATTAATTTAATAAATTAATGGTCACAGGATATAAAAATCAATGTATAGAAACCCATTTCAGTTACATACACTAATAATCAAGTAGCAGAAAGAGAAATTAAGAAAACAGCCCCATTTACAATTGTACTAAAAATAATAAAATACCTAGGAATAAACTTAACTATGGAGATAAAAGACCTATGCTCTGAAAACTATAAAATATTGATGAAAGAAATGAAAAACCACACAAATGGAAAGACATTCAATGCCCATGGATTAGAAGAACAAATTCTGTTAAAATGTCCATAGTACCCAAACAATCTACAGATTTAATGCAATCCCTATCAAAACACCAGTAGCATTATTTTCACAGAACTAGAACAAACGATCTTAGAATTTGTATGGAACCACAAAAGACCCTCAACAGCCAAAACAATCTTAAAAAAGAAAACTAAAACTGGAGATGTCACAACCCCAGTTATCAAGATATACTACAAAGCTGTAGCAATCAAAACAGTATGGTACAAAAATAGACACAAAGATCAACAGAACAGAATAAAGGGCCTGGAAATAAACTCACAATTATATGGTCAATTAATCTTCGACAAAGGAGGCAAGAAGATGCAATGGGAAAAAGACTCTTCAACAAATTGTTGGGAAAACTGGACATCTACATGCAGAGGAATGAAACTGGATCACTTTCTTACACCATACACAAAAATAAACTCAAAATGGCTTAAGACCTAATGTGAGACCTGAAACCATAAAAATCCTAGAAGAGAGCATAGGTGGTAATCTCTCTGACAATGAACACTTTTCTAAACATGTCTCCCAAGGCAAGGGAAGCAAAAGCAAAAATTAACTATTGGGACTATATCAAAATAAAAAGTTTCTACATAGCAAAGTAAACAATCAACAAAACTAAAAGACAACCTACTGAATGAGAGAAGATATTTGCAAATGACATAGCTGATAAAGGGTGCATATCTAAAATACAGAATACAGAAAAGACAAAATGTATATAACTCAACATCTAAAAAACAAATAATGTAATTTAAAAATGGGCAGAGGACATGAACAGACATTTCTCCAAAGACGACATGGCCAACGGACACATGAAAAGAAGTTCAACATCACTCATCAGGGAAATGCAAGTCAAAACTAGAATGCAATATCACCTCTTACCTGTCAAAATGGCTAAAATAAAAAACACAAGAAATAGTGTTGGTGAGAATGTGGAGAAAAAAGAACTCTCTCTCTCTCTCTTTTAAGGTTTTATTTATTTACTCGTGAGAGACAGAGAGAGAGAGAGAGAAAGAGGCAGAGGCAGAGGGAGAAGCAGGCTCCTGGCAGAGTAGGGAGCCCGATGCAGGACTTGATCCCAGGACCCTGGGATCATGACCTAAGCTGAAGGCAGACGTTTAACTGACTGAGCCACTCAGATACCCTAAAAAGAACGCTGTTGCACTGTTGGTGGGAATGCAAACTGGTGCAGGCACTCTGGAAAACAGTATGGAGTTTCCTCAAATAATTAAAAATAGAACTACCCCACAATGCAGTAATCACGCTACTAGCTATTTACGCAAAGAATATGAGACAGTAATTCAAAAAGATGTATACTGCTATGTTTCTTGCAGCATTATTTACAATAGCCAAATTATGGAAGCAGCCCAAGTGTCCACAGATTAATGAATGGATAAAGAAGATAGAAGAATGGAATATTACTCAGACATAAAAAGGAATGAAATCTTAGCATTTGCAACAACATGGATGGATCTAGAGTGAAATAAATCAGTCTGAGAAAGAAAAATATGATAATATCTCACTCATACGTGGAACTTAAGAAATAAAATAAAGGAAAAAAAAAAAAAAGACAAACCAAAAAATAGATTCTTAGAGAACAAACTGGTGGTTACCAGAGGAGAATTGGGGGTGGGGATGGGGGAAATCGGTGATAAGATTAAAAGCATGCTCATCAAGCTGAGCACTGAGAAATGACAGACTTGTTGAATCACTATATTATATAGCTGAAACTAATATGACATTGTGCATTAACTATACTAGAATAAAAATATAAATAAATAATATAGAACTATCAGAGAAAAAATTCACAGTGCTGCTTATATAATAATGAAGAATTCCTATTAATTTTAGCTGAATATATCCAATGATTATTTTTCATTCTTTGTCTTATTTTTTTGATATTTTATTTATTTCTTGAGAGGGGGAAGGGGCAGATGGAGAGAATCTTCAAGCAGACTCCCCGCTGAGCACAGAGCCCCACATGGGACTCGATCTCAGGACCCTGAGATCATGACCTGGGCCAAAATCAAGAGTCGGATGCTTGACTCACTGAGCCACCCAGGTGCCCCATCATTCTTTGTCTTATTAAACCAATGAGAATCTCCAGGTATGCATGTTTTCCATCCAATTCACAAAACATCCCTATGCCTCATTTGGAATTTCCATCTTTACCCACATTTGTCTCAGAGAAATGAAATTATTGAAAAGCAAGTGCCAACAGTATGAGTACACGGGCTCCCTGAACCAGTCTTCACTACAACCACTAAGTATGGGCCGTCTTCCACCCAGTCCACGTGCTAGCAAATCATCGGAGCTCAGGCTGAATATTTTTATTACACCTTTCCTCCCTTCTACAAATATTGACTCACAATCCAATGTAATATTCCAGAGCACAGGCTGTGGACCTGGACAGCCAGCATGAGTGCCAGCCCTGCTATTTATTAAGTCCGTCACCCTGGACAGGTGACTTAGGTCTCTAAGCCTCATTTCTTCCTCTTGAAGTGGGAACAATAACACCTGGGGTATAAGGTTCTTGTGATGATTACAGGAGTCCACGTAGAGTGACAGGCGCTGCGCCACAGTAAGCACGCAATATGATGGCAATTATGACCAGCCCCTGCCGTGTTGCTAGGCATTGTGAATTCCTGAGCAATCAAAGAATCCTGACCTGGGGCGCCTGGGTGGCTCAGTCATTAAGCGTCTGCCTTCAGCTCAGGTCATGATCCCGGGGTCCTGGGATCGAGCCCAACATTGTTCTCCCTGCTCTGCGGGAAGCCTGCTTCTCCCTCTCCCACTCCCCCTGCTTATATTCCCTCTCTCACTGTCTCTCTCTCTCAATCTGTCAAATAAATTTTTAAAAATCTTAAAAAAAAAAAATCCTGCCCTGATGGTGCTGACATTCTAATAGGAAAGACAGGTATGAAATAATCTTGCAAACTGAAAATCAATATATAATACTAAGAGGCAGATGAGGGGGCTACTGAAGTCTGTGGTGTTTGGTGTCCTCATGACTTGACTCTCTGAGATTTGAAGAAGTAGGAGCTAACAATCAGGCACAGAAGAAAAGGAACAGAGTTCCAGGGAGAAAAAATTCACCCTTCCTTCCTTTTCCCCCCTGTATTATAAATGCCACCAATTCTAAACAAGGCAGTGTCTTCAAGAACAGCCTAGTAATCTATGCATTGGTATAAGCCTTAAACAAAGTTAGAATTTACTCCAATGCACATAAATCCCATTAATCTCTATGAAACAATCAATGATGGTGTTATATTCTAGAATCTTTCCGCTGGCGATCCTCCAAAGCCACAGAAGAAGAGCTGAAACAGCACTCATTCAGCTCCTCTCACAGAAGATTACTTATTTTCTAAAGTGCACCAAGTAAGACATTAGAAAGACATTCAGTACAGAATATTAAAACTCTACATTTTTCAACTGCTGCATTGAGGAAAGATAGAAATTTTACCCCATAAAAAATTGTGAGTTTGGACCAGATCACTTTTTAACCCATAGCTGATGAATCAATCTTTGTTTTGAGTCCATATTTTTAGGTAGAGCCATATTTTGTCATATAGGATGGCCTAACTCCTGAAATAAACACGTTAAGCTCCAAATTTCAAAGGACCCATAAGTATGTATGGGGCAGCAATCTTGGAATTACTTCCCCAACCTTTGTCACTCCCTATTTGTAGAAAAACGATTTCCAATTTGCTTTCTGCTGTGGACCGCTGTGGCAGCTCACGTGTCATAGCTCAGGTTCTGTGGGCCCGCCTGCACCCACTCCCGACACCGCAGGCTGGCCACCTCCACCTCCCGACAGACAACCTTCTCTCGGCCTTCACTAACTCTTCTCCACATGTGAGAGCCACAGCCCTCTTCTGGGAACCCCCTCCAAGTCCCTGGAGCAAATTTCCAAGTTTATAACTGAAATCCCCATTTATTTCTAAGGCAATAAAATACTGGCATGAAAACAGATGCAAATAACTCTATACACTAAAACAATTACACATCATTCCTTTATAAATGGGGATGAATGTCTTTGTCACCACGACAGTATCCTCCAGGCTCCCTGAAGAATGCTGGTTCCTCTGCTTGTCCCTGCGGACAATAATACTATATGGTATCATTATATGTGGGAAAGAAAGAGAGAGAAAGAGGAAGAAAGAAAGCTGTTTTCAAAGAAGCAGAGAGAGGAGGGCTGATACCAAGGGGCTGGGGAGAGGGGAAAGTGGGGAGACTGGGGAGATGTAGGTCAAAGGGTACAAACGTTCACTTGCAAGCAGTTCTGAGGATCTAATGTACAGTGTGGTGACCATGGTGAATAATACCGTGATGTATACTTGAAAGTTGCGAAGAGTAGATCATAAATGTTCTCACCACATACAAACACACACACACACGCACGCACGCACACAGAGTGAATATGTGAGGTGTGGACGTGTTGATGATTTTGATCTTGGTAATCACACCACAATGTTCATATGTGTATTGTATCAGCATGGTGTTCGCTTCTTTTTAAAGATTTATTTATTCATTTAGAGAGAGAGAGAGACAGGGAGGGAGGGGCAAAGGGAGAGGGAGAGAGAATCTCCAGCAGACTCTGTCTGCATGAAGCCCCATGCAGGGCTTGAACTCATGACCCTGAGATCACGACCTGAGCAGAAATCAAGGAGTGGACGCTCGCTGACTGAGCCACCCAGGCGCCCCAGCACGGTGTACACTTTAAACATATACACTTATGTTTGGTAATTTTTCCTCAATAAAGATGGGGATTTTTTTTTTTAATACAAGAAAGGAGGACGAGAAAAGGATAGGAAATAGTGCGTGCAGGGCCTCTACACCTTAGTACTTTCTAGATGATTCTTCATGATGAGCCAGAAATTAATGTGCTTTTGTTTTTAAAGTATACCACTTTATGACATAATAAGCAAAATGTATTATTCCCAAACTACCAGGGGAAGAGAGGAGAACAACTAACATTAAACTTCATAGAGAAAACAGACATTTCACTAGGTGTTATAGCTTTGCTTTGATACCTGTAAGATCATAAATGAAGTCATCTATATTTTTCCTAGTCAGGGCAATAAAAAACGCTACTTACTAATAACTCAGAATACCATGATGGCAACAACTAATTCCAAAGCCCAGGCTTTTGTATCTCACATTTTTCTGTAACCCATGAAAATCTCGAGAGATATTCCACCCATTTTTCTTTAACAAAACAAAGCTAACTTGATCATTTCTCTGATATTTCTTTTTTTTTTTTTTAAGATCTTATTTATTTATTTGACAGAGAGAGTGAGAGAGCACAAGCAGGGGGAACAGTAGTGGGAGAGGGAGAAGCAGGCTCCCCGCTGAACAGAAAGCCCAGAGGCAGGGCTTGATCCCAGGACCCTGGAGTCACGACCCGAGCCGAAGGCAGATGCTTAACTATCTGAGCCACTCAGATGCCTCTTCTCTGATATTTCTAATGAGATTCTAAAATGACAGATGAAGCCAAAAAGGAAGCTAACCTATATTAACTAAAAAAAAAAAAAAAAAAAAATGAAGCCATGATCCTATTTTGTGAATGGTCAAGGTTCACTTATGCACTCTCTCTCCCTCTTGGTACCAACCTCAAGGGCAAAGGCACGACATTCAGTGAAAGCTTTCACAGTTCTACGCAAGCCTTAAAGTTTCCCTCACTTGTATTTAAAAGGTCCCAGAAGATGACCCCCAGGGCCAGTTTGAGGGAGACTATAAACAACCGATTGCTCGGCATAAGAAGCATTTCAAGAACACAATAAAGGAAAGCCTGAGGCCCAGAAGTTGTGGGCCGTGATGTCAGCCTACAGCCTTGGCCACTTCACTCTGGCCACGGGGACGGCAGTCAGTCCCGCAGCTGTCAGCCCACAGCACCACTCAGCACGGCCCCTTCCCTTCCCCTGAGCCTCATCTCCTGCCAGCTCCTGCGATGTACACGGGGACCCACTGAGCCGTCTGGCCCGTGCGCAAACGTGGATGGGCAGGCAGCGGACCCCACAGTGTCTCCCTGACCTGGGACAATGGGAACCAGTCACCCAGGGGGACACATCTCAGGTTCACGTGTCACGGCTCCTCAGAGGGTCCCAGTGGGGTTGAAGCCCTGATGCTGATCATGGTGACCAGCCTCACAGTCAGGGTCAAGGTCAGGGTCAAGGTCAGGGTCAGGGTGTAGGGCTGCACTGACTTTCCTCCTTCCCTGGGTCACTCTCCCAGCAGTTGCTCCTCTCCTGGGAGTTATCTCCCAAGGTGAAACATCTGCAAGGAAGCCTTGGCTCTGTTTCTGGGGGGAGAATCCAGCCTAAGGAAAAATATAAAAACAAAAAGGAGTGTAGAAGATAAATCCTGCAAGACCTCCTCTGTTCAGGTAGAGGGCACACTTCAATTCTAATCATTTACCCCACACTTTCTACCCCTTTGGGTGATCCTTCCCACTATATCCCAAAAGGCTCGTTCTTTATCATTTCAGTCACCTCAGTTTCTGGTCTTAGCTCAGGCTAACTGTAGGAGCTTCCAGAAGCACAAAAGACAACAGGAGAACGACAGACAGCAGATAGGGGCCACGGGGTCGAGTTCTGAAGGCCTGGCTGGGGGACTGGGGGGAAGAAGCAGCACCGTCATTTCCTCGGTAAGGCACGACAGCAAAAGCCATGCTTTAAAATCTAGATGATCCAGAGGCAGATCTGGGGTAGCAAGGCATTTATTCCATGGTTTTCAGCAAATACTTGACCATCCCACATGCTTTTATCCAGAGCAGTTTCTCCAGAGCAGTTTGTTTCCCAAGAACCCAAGTTCTGACAACTGGATACTTTTGTTCAGAAGTGTTCCAGTAACTGACATATTATCAGGTGGAAAAACAGCCAAGCCCTCCAGTCCCTGGTTCCTTTCACCTTGGTTCATGCAAGAAGCAGAGAAGAGCTCAAATAGCATGAAGTTTCCAACCGCAGGCCCAGCTCAGGAGTGGAGCCTCCAGGAGCTGAACTTGGAATATGCCGAGCTCCACCCCTCCCTTCTCTCCAGTGTCTCTTCTCTGGGCTGAGGATCTACTGGAGGGAAGAGATGTTCTCTCCAGATATCACACATACTTTGGAAGACAGGAAGCAGAATAGGTTGCCATCAATTATTATTATTTTGAATTTTCTTGTCCTGCACCCACATCCCTGGGAAGGGAAAGGGAGTTAAAGGGAGAAATGGATTGTATTCTTCCAAGTTTTGTTTTTTTTTACACCATCCTATCTCTGACCCCTCTTGCTCAGCCAGCAACATCAGGAGCTGGTCAGAGACATGCTTCTCTCCAAACTGCTGCTGCTCGGAACCTCCAACACCTTCTGTAGAGGGAGAAGGGCAATTTGCAATGGAAAGTGGAGGGTGTTTAAAGAGGGATGGTCAAAGATGACTTTTCCCTTTGTTTTTCCCCAGTGGCTGGAAGCTGAAGAAAGCAAAATATCTGCCAGATTTGTGAGGAGAGAAGAATACAATATACCTGGGGAAAATTTTCAGATGGACTTCGTTAAGAGATGAATGAAAATCAGGCAGGGGTGTGCCAAGGGCATTTAGAAATAACATGAATAGTACTTAATGCCACAAAAAGGGATCAGGTGACTATAAGGTACTCAGAGAAGAGGTTTGTACTTTAGATATGAAAAGATTTATCTCTCGGGTCTAAGAAACTGCAAATATCAAAGGGAAGAAAAAATAATCAGCTTACAACTAAGAAGACAGACTATAAGGAATATTATGAGATAAACAGGGAGCACTGGAAGTCATTTTGAATTTGAAATTTAAGCTAGTGATAAGTAAATAATGAAAGAATTACCTTAACTCACCCTCTGATTCAAGAGTCCACACATGAGGCCACCTTTCCTTCAGTATCAAACTGTGGTCTCATACCACGTCCAGAGTACCCACTGACCACTCCACGCCACCCGAGCCTGGGAGCAGTGTGAAAAATGAGGAAGGAGGGCCTCTTGACCTCTCACCAGCCTGTCTCACTCAGGGTCTCTGGGACAATTACTTCCCCTCTTGCTTTTGTCTATTTGGACTGCATACCACAGCCCAAAGGTGCTTATAAACCACAGGCATGTATTTCTGACAGTTCTGGCGGCTGGGAAGTCCACGATCAAGGCACCAGGAGACCTGGTGTCCAGTGAGGGCCTGCCCCCTGGTTTATAAATGGCCTTCTTCTCGCTGTGTCCTCACACAGCAGACGGGATGAAGGAGCTCTCTGGGGTCTCTTCTGTAAGGCACTAAGGACTCTGCTCTCATGACCTAATCATCTCCCAAAGGTCCTCCTCCTCCCACTTCCAAATACCATCCCATTGGCGGTTAAGACTATACATCGGTTGGGGGGGGGGGCACAAACATTCAGTCCATAACGTCTCTTCAATTTTGACTAGCCCTTCACATTTGTAATCAGGGAGAAGACTCTGTGACATCTGTGGTCCCTTCCACTCTGAAATGTGGCCAATGAAATGGATGATGAACTGCCCATATTTAAAGACTTCCCATTAAACTCTTCTTCTTCCTAGTTGTAGAGATTTTGCAAACGGCTGGTTGTACCACAATGTGCCAGAAACCCATTCCCCAATGTCTCTGGTTGGGGTGGGCCACTGATTGAGTCTTAGGTGGGAGGGAAGCAGTAGCCATGTTGTTGCTCATCCACCAACTCTTGGTGTTGGCACGAGGCATAGGGTGGGTGTGCAACTGTTCTGCCTTCCCCTGGTCCTTCTTCAGCATCTCTGACTCCTGAGTCAGCTGTGTTTGCCCACCTATTCAGTGCAAGGGTCCTGGCTTCTGCAGGACATCATCGAGATCAGAGGAATGAAAAGGGTTTCAGTATCATGTTTGTGATTTCCAGCTCGTTCTTACTCTCTCTCGCTTCATTTCTCTCTCCTTCCCCAGCACCTGCCCAATGAACTCAGAGCTCCAGCATGGCATGTGAAGACAATGGCCTTACAGAGACTGTTTGTCCAGACCCCTAAAGTCAAACCCCTATAACAGATCTATATAAATATATATATATTCAAACACTCATGGAGTCTCAAATCTACCATTTATTAGCTATATGACCCTGTGCAAGTAACTTACCCTTTCTAAATCTCGTGATTAGGGATTCTAATGGTGACTCCATCATAGAATCACAAGTAAGATAGTGAATATAAAGTTGGTACAAAATGCCCAACAAATGTTATTTTGAGTAACTAAAAATCTCAACTACACTGCAGAGGAAATCCTCTCATGATGTGATTGCTACAGACTGACAGAAGTATGCCTCTTCCTCCTGCTCTATCAGAGACCGAGCCAATAGGGTTTGGGCTCTACTGAAAAGTCCAACCATACATTATCCTGTTTTTATGAGAACAGAACAGAGTAGCTAACCTAGGCAAGCATTAACTTCTACCTCCAAGGAAATGATGGCAAAGCCAGGAAGAATTGATTCCGTTAAGATATCTAAATGGCATTTAATGAAAATATAATTTTAACAGAGGAGTCTGATATCTATATTAAAAGATAGTTAATTGTAAGACATCATACAATGGGACTGTTCTGGTGAATGGAATACTCTGGTTGAAAGCCTAAGGAAATGATCTTGCCTTTTCCGGCTCTTGAGAATGAAAAAAACATAATTCGAAGAACTATTTGAGATGGACTTAAATATAAAAACTGTACTTCTTACCTATCTAAATCACTTATACCATATCTGGTTCCAGAATGATCCAAGTATATTCAAGTTTTTTTCTTCAGTGAATTAGGACTTAAGCCCATCAAAGAATCTCCATATTTCTTATATATAAGGTAGCTTTTCATTTTTATTTCAGCATCACACATTTAAAAATGAGGCTGAACAGTTAAGGATCAGTGAGCCAGTAAAGCATGGGATGGGGGGTGGGGAGCTGTACTTCAAGGGGCTGGGGAATCATTGTCTCTGCTCTACTGTGACTTCCAAACTGACGCCCACACCTTGTTTCATAATGCCGACCACCTTTGGACATACACATTTCAATCAGAGACCTTCCTGTCCTCAGAGCCACAAGCCTTTCTCAAAGTCTCTGCCAAAGTCACCTTTCTCACAGCCAAGGTTAAAACACGAGTGCCAAGAATTCTTTCCTTTACAACCTATGCTTATAGTGAATCGCCAACTCCTACGGGTCCTTAGAACCATGTCCACTATGTGGCTACCCTTGTCATTGAGGTTGCCACCGTCCCTCTCCTAAACACCCGCTCTGCCCTCCAGTAGCCCCGTGACTCCTGCCCTCTCTTCCACACATTCACGTACTGCTTACTCCCACCCCAATCTCCTCCTCCGTCACTGTGATGATGCCATCTTTTCTACAGAACCCTTCCATGCTTCCTAGTTCCTGTATATAATCTAAACATTACCAATGAAGACAAAATATTTCAACTAAAACTACTTTTGGGACCGAAGGCAGCCGCCCAGTTGGGATGGCCGCCATGGATGGAAGACATCATAATATAATGCTTAAATGTCTGAATCTAGACAGATGTTAGTCTGAATTTTGGCTGTGCCACTGAGTAACTATATGACCTCATTCAACGTTATTTTCCTGATATGACAAACTGGGTTAATTTAGTGCCTCATAAAGTTATTACAATTAAATAATATAATGCCTGTGAAATGCTCAGCAGGAGAAATGCTGAGTAAATGGCAGCTGTTATGAAAACCAAGAGCAGCTCCTTCAGGCTCTCTCTCCCCTGCACCCTCACACAGGGCTGAGGACGGCTCCCAGAACCGCACCAATGCACTTCCAAATCGGGACATATCCTGACTATGAATTTCAAACCAATCTCTCCTATCGACTTATTTTCTCGGAAAAAAAAAAAAAAATGCAAAAAAAAATGCACCCTAGTTAATTAAGGATACTACTTACTTAGGTCAGAGTTAATCGGGCTTTTAATTCATATGATTTTTCTCCAAAGGATTACTAATAACAACAACAACAAAAAAGAAATAGGTATAAATTAAGGAGCTTTCTTAAAACATCCTTAATTGGCCCAAATTCTCTTAATGTGGGTGAAGGCACTTTAAAAAAAAATCCAGGTCTCAACAATATAGATTAAAATGATAAATTGTAGAGAATTCTGCTGGTGGAAAAGTAAATTATACTTGCCCGCATGAGTAACTTCTACATTCTTTGTAATGGATTTTACATAATAGGAGCATGTATTTTGTGATAATAATAGGCCCGCTCAAGCAGTTGTATATATAGCTGACTCTGTATCACTGTCAGGGTTGAAAAAAAAACTCGGTTTACGTCTTACATGGAAAAAAGTCCTGCCTTTCCAAAATACCAAATATATAAACCTAGATTCATTTAGAATACTTTACTCCTCCAGTAGACAACAAATGTCTCACATAGACCAAATCTCTCTCTCCAAACACACACACACACACACACACACACACACACACACACACACACAATGGGAAAGAATCAGGCACACAAAGGTTCAAATGCGAGGTAGGCTCAATGATCTGGTACATTACTTTCACTTCAGTCTCAGGTTTTCTTTTGCAAAACAGAAATAATACCTATCTGGTAGGATTGTCATGAAGATTAAATTAAATACTATATCTAAAAATGCCTCAGGGCCACTGGGTGGTTCAGTCGGTTAAGCATCCAACTCTTGATCTCAGCTCAGGTCTTGGTCTCAGGGTCGTGACTTAAAGCCCTGTGCTGGGCTCCATAATGGGCATGGAGCCTACTTAAAAAATACATAAATAAGTAAGTAAGTAAATAAGTAAATGAATGAATGAATGAATAAATAGGTAAATGTGCCCCATATGTAGAATGTGTGGCACTATGGAAGTAATTGATACATTGTAGCTATAATTGTGTATATGAAAGGTTAGAGAATATTAATCTTTTTCATGTGTTTATTCCTTCAAAGCTATACTTTTATGATAACTACATTTAAAAATCTATCTGCTGCTATCTTGGTTTGCAGTAAAATTATCTTATAATGAAGACCTTGATATTTTTCTAAACCTCCTGTAGATGAAATCCAATAGGAAATATCCTATACATATAAATATACATATTCTTATTTTACACTGAACAGTATGTTTCTAGATTGACCTTATTAATGCTATAATGGCTGAGTTGGATAAATTCCAAATCATCCTTGCTTTTCCTTTAACTTACTTAAGGTATCAGCTCTTCAGCAAATGGAGATCACAATTTACATTGTGGCATTACCATTAACCTCCCTTTATGCTCATGTAATCTGACTACAATAAATGTTGCAATACTGTTACCGCTTTATACAGAGTAGATGCTCAGTAACTATTCAACAAAGGTAAATTTGGAAAGTTATCAAGGAGAAAAAATTATTTTAGGTAAATAAAAACCTAATTACACTTCTAGAAATAGGTAAAAGAGCAAAAGATGACACAGAGTTTCAGGTATTGTAAATCTAGAAAACATAATCCTCCTTGCTCTCAATTGTCAAAGTGTGAGTACAAAAATAATGCTCATGTCTTTTCAGACTAGCGAATTGGCTACAGGATTTTTAAGAAATAACTGTGGTTGTGCACTGTCACACTCCAAAGGCCTTTGCACTGTACTTTCATTAATACAAAACACTCGCAACCATTTTGTAGAGCAGGGCATTCTGTGAAGCATAGGGATGCCAGAAACATCTTGGTTACACACTGAATAAGGACTTACAATGGTTAGCCTTCTTTTAACTAACTGAATTTGAATGACTCCGTTTCTTACAAACCATGTAAATTTCCCAATTTAAAAATCACATCCAGGGCGCCTGGGTGGCTCAGTGGGTTAAAGCCTCTGCCTTCGGCTCAGGTCATGACCTCAGGGTCCTGAGATTGAGCCCCATATTGGGCTCTCTGCTCAGCAGGGAGCCTTCTTCCTCCTCTCTCTCTGCTTCTGCCTGCTTGTGATCTCTCTCTCTCTCTGTCAAATAAATAAATAAAATCTTTAAAAAATAACAAAAATCACATCCAAATGCATATCATAGTCCATTATTTATAAGCAAACCATAGAAAGAATACGTATGTTCTTTTATATCGCCAGGATCCTTTAAATCAGTTGTGATCATTTCCTCCTTTGAACCCTGGCAGCATGGGATCTGTGCTTACTGACACTTCTTCCGCTCTGTCTGGCATTCGGAACAACCATGTATGGTTACTTATGCGCAGATCCCATCCTCACGCCCTGCCCCACAAGTTGTAAGCTCCCTGAAGATGCAACTTGGGGCAGATGGCACTCAACATGTGCTATCTAACCTGTGTACCTATCTCTTCCAGCACAATCTCTCTAGAACAGTTCACAACTACTGTCTTTAAATGACAGAATCCTGGAAATAAGCGCCAAGAAGTCCAACAGATATCTATGAAAGTATTACAGAAAATGACACGTAATATAAATACAAGAAATAAATTACTTATTTTGTAAAAGAAAAATAATGATTACAAAGGCTGGGTTATTTTTTACAACCATAACCTTTAACTGTGATGGTATGACTTACCACCAACCATCAGGCACAGGCATGATACTACTTACAATGCTCATTGCCTAGGTCTGACAGAAAAAAATAACTGGGTTCATTCATTCATTCATTCATTCATTCATTAAATAAATATCTTAATCATTTCAACAGTTTATATTTACTACTTCCATAGAGAAATTTGATTTGAACATGAGCAACTTAAAAGACCTCAATGGCTACCTGATGTCCCTGAGGACAAGTCAAGTCTTGTGCATGGACATGAGCCCCTTTATGACCTATCCCCTCCCTGTCTTCCAGGCTCATTTCACTTTCCCACTGCTTACACCCTTTATTATCACACTGATTCCCACCCTCCATGCCTCAGTGCATCTTTTCTTTGCAAGGAAGATTCCTCTCCTCTCTCCTAATGCCTGTGTGACCTTAGTGACTTAGCTGAGGCAACTCCTTGCCTTGGGAAGTCCTCTGTATTATTCCATATTGTAAAGTAAGCTCTAGATGAGTTGTTCCTCCCACAGGTACCTCTGCATTCTGTGCTTGTCTTCTGTCATATCATTTAACACATCCCTACCAATCTGTCCCTTTCTCTCTCTTGTGCACTAGACTGTCACAGGTGGTATAACACGAGGCTTAGTATGATGCCTGACAAAGGGTAGGACCCCAAAACATGTTTACTGGTGTTTATTGATGTAATACATGTTGTTAATTATGAAAAAAATGTAAAGACTGGGGCAACCATGACAAAGAGAAGAGAAAATTAACTAGAATTCAAGAGACATCGACTCTACCGTCAAGATTGACATTGACTCTACCGTCAAGACCTCTGGAAAATTATTTAATCTTTTCTACAACTCTTGCAGTAAGCTAAGGCGGTCTTCAACGTCCTCCTTAGTTCTATGGCTGTGTGACATTTTTTGAAAGTGACGAAGTTCTAGCGTGCCTCTAGCCTACGGGAACATTTGGCAACTTATAAGAAGATTATTTGTTTGCTTAAGGAGACATTCTCTGTCTTAATTCCAGATTGCTTATGACAGGTCTCTGATAAAATGTGTAAGGTGTCAAATGCATCATCTTTTGCAAAAGATTTTAATCAAAATGAAATCTTACAGAAAAGATTGCCTTTGACAATATATCTATAAACAGCATCTTATTTTCTCTCTCAGTTAAAGATGTTATCTAGTACGAGGCTTCGCCACTGAAATATCAAAGCCTATCCGGTGGTTCACATTCCTAATATTTGCAGAGATGGGCAGTGCTCCATTTTGGTCCCGCCTGTCCTGCCCTCTTCGTTTCAGATTTGGATCTCTTCCCTGTCAGACCAAACCGTTATCCACATGACACTTCTGGGGTTCAAGCACTGCTAAACTCCATCTCGCAGAAAGACATAAGGAATGAGGATTCTCAACAGATTTTCCCATACTGTGAAACCTTAGCAATCTAAATTATACAAGAATTACTGAGTCAGTCCATAGTCTGTTTTCTTAAAATGGCTTAAATGCTTTCAAATACAAAGAATTAAATGAGACATGGTAACAGGTAAATTTGCCACTGAAGTCTTATCTTTTTCTTAATAAACAATGTGCAATTAATATGCTGTCTGTTTATAATTTGAACATACTGAACTTAAGGCCTTACAAGTACTTAAAATAGATGCTTCTCTGGATAGATTTCATATTGTGTTTTTTAAAAAAATATTATTCATATTCTTACCTTACTTAGTAAAGATTTTTTTAAATACTTTCCCCCAAACTCCAAAGGGTTGATCCTGAACTAGCGGAAACTGAATTGGTGAGGTTTTAACGGAATAATAATAATAATAAAAAAAAAAAAAAACGAACATAGTACAACAGAACTCTTGCGTCCAGCCACTTCACTTCAAGTCAGACCTCATGAACTCAGCATCTTTAAACTTAATTAAGTCCTAAAATTCTTACCTATGAATTAGGAAATATATTTACATGGAAATGCAAGAGGGAAGACTCATAGTTCCACCTCAAAATGATGCCAGGAGGCAGAACCAAGACTTATAATAATAAAATTGTTGGGGCACCAATTGTTTTGTCCGAGTGACGCCCTTTGAAGATAATAAACAACTGACAGCTGACACAGAGAATTCGCCCATAGGCGCCACAGATAAATGTTCAACGGCCCTCTCCAAGATCCACTTGTCTGGGGACTAAGACACACAATATATTGTTGGGAACAGAAGAAATATATTGTAGGGAAAAGAGGATTAGGATAGTTTTAGAAATTCTTTAATAGACCACCTAGCTGGAAAGAATGGTAAGGAGAGAGACGGTGGGGAAGAATGTGCCATTTTGTTTTTCAAGCAACAGATTAACTGGGTCCCTCAAAATTTACTGACCATTGTCCAAACTAAGCAAATATATCACCACTAGGATATCTGGGATAGTTGAAACTGATGAACAATACCTCTTGAGATGAAGAAGTCATGTGTGGGCTTCACTAATGTGTAGCATTCCAAGAAGGAAATATTCATATAGTAATTCTACAGCAAATTAGAACGTCCAATCGTTTTTCTATTTGTTGAGTAATTATAATTTAATTGTGGCATATTACTTTTCATTAATATTTCTATCTAAAAAATGTAAATTAAATGTTTTAAATAAAATATAAAAACTGACATCTAAGCGAAAATAACATACTCTTTCAGGAAAGGAATGATCACAGCATTTTATAGAATTGGAAAATACCTGGGTAATGAGCAAATCCAATATCCTCAGTTCACAAATACATACGATACTCAAGGAGTTAAATAATTATTCCATTTTAGGGGCACCTGGGTGGCTCAGTGGGTTAAAGCTTCTGCCTTCGGCTCAGGTCATGACCTCAGGGTCCTAGGATCAAGTCCCGCATCGGGCTCTCTGCTCAGCAGGGAGTCTGCTTCCTCCTCTCTCTCTGCTTACCTCTCTGCCTACTTGTGATCTCTCTCTCTGTCAAATAAATAAAATCTTTAAAAAAAAAATTATTCCATTTTAGCCAACTTGCTTGTTTCTGGACTCCCAGCCCAGTGCTCTTTCCAGCATAATATTCTGTATTATATATTTGTATATTTATTTAGTAAACCATATTTTAACATTAAAGGGTTCTATACAGAGAAATACAGCTTTGTGTATTCTCTTTGATAGAAAAATAAAATAATCTTTTATAATACTTAATAGAAAATGTTCCTGAGATATAAAACTAATGTATTCATTACTTCTTCTCAGTGCAGAATTTTATATCTTATAGAGACTATATATTCTTCTTTTATTCCAATGAAACATTTATAATAATCAAATGTGTATTTGACCACATAGAAAAGTTTAATAAATTCCAAGATGTAGGAAAATTACAGATCACAATATTTAAGCATAATCAAATAAAAGTATAACTAAACAATAAGAAAGTATTTTTACCACTTAAATATAAAGTAAATCTTTAAACCTTTGAACAAATGAAAATATCAAAATTATGCTTACAATTATCAAAAGTAATTTAAGTGAAAAAAAAAAACCAAACCTAAAATAGGCATATAGATAAAGCCAGGCTTGGAGGAACTGAACAACTTCCATATCCTAAGAGAAGGTACAACCTCAACAAAGTCAATGTGGGCAGAAAGAGGGTGATGGGGAAAGTGGGCAAACTCAAGGCTAGAATGCTGAGCTAAGTCAGAGTAAGAAGAATTGCAAATGCCCCCCCCACACACACACACACAAAGAAAGGAAAAAAAAAAAAAAACTGAATTACCTTCAGATTAAAACAGAACACATCAAAATTTTCTTTTAAGAAACACAAAAAATGACTTTTCAGCAACAGCCAATTACACTGCCTTTTCTAATCATGTGGAATTGCTAGAGAGACAAAAAAGGGCACAGAAGGCTGGGAGATAGAGTGGGAGGGGGCAAGGAAGATCAGGGAGGGCATAAGGGAAGGAGAAGAGAGGGGAGGGAGGAGAAGGGGGGGATGAAGAGGAAGGAGAGAGAGGGAGGAAGGTAGGGCAGGGAGGGAAATCTGCAGGTGTCAGAAATGAAGAAGAAATGTCAGTCCAGAGTGGGAAGAACATCAGCTGACTTAGTACAGCTCGGGATCCTGGACACGGACCCCGCTGTCAGGAATGAAGGGATTGAGCTGAGCAAACCCACAGATACTAGAGATGATTTTAGGGCCCACAAGAGCCAGAAAGCCAGATCTGAGACCTGTGATTAATTTAGGACCCTGGAAGCGATCCCACAGAAAGAGGGTCTACAACACTTGACTTAAAGAAGAGGCCATGAAGCCCAGGGCTCTGGAAGATTGGAAGGAAAAGCACAAAACTATAATAACACTATAGTCAGTAAAACAGTAAAGTATTAATATAGGGGATAGATATTAGATCAGTGGAGGAGAACTGTAAGTCCTATATAGATATGACATTTTGATGTATGACAGATACAACATTAAATACCAGGAGGGAAGGAGAGACTTTTCTATGAGACCTAAATGTGAAAACAAAATGCCAGCATTTTAGAGAGAAATATAAAAGACTGCCTTCATAAAGTTAGCATGGGGAAGGTTTTATGTAAAAAGGCCATGAAAGAGAAGACTGAAATATTTGTCTTCACTAAATTTAAAACATCTCTATGTTCAAGTCAACAAACTATCATCCCAGTGAAGGCAACCACAAACTCGAACACACCACTGATAAAGTATCAGCGACCCAAAATACATAACAGGCAGTCCTAGAAATCAATATGGAGAAAAAAAAAAAAGCCCAATGGAAAAATTAAGGAGGGCCAGATGCAGGCAGTGCACAAAGGGCGTAAGGAGAATAAGTATTTGACATAAAGAAGGTGTTCCACTTCACTAGCGATCAGGAAAACACTGACTACACACCTGTCTTACTGGTGAAAAATTTAAAAATCGGATAATACTGAGTAAGGGTGAAAATGAGGAGCAGTGAGAACTTTCATAAACTGTGGGTGGGAATGTGGGGATAGAGATGTACAAGCAGCTTGGAGAGACATTTTTAAATATCCATAAAGATATTAGCATTCACATCCCATCAGATCCAGCAATTTCACACCTAGGAATATGTTCTTTTCATGTGTGCAAGTAGACATACCCAAGAGTGTTTATTCCACTGGTGTGTGTGTGTCTGTGTGTGTGTGTGTGTGTGTTTGCAAAACTTTGGCAACACACAAAATGTTTATCAGCAGGACAATAATTACATAAAATGTGGCAATCTCCTAAACTGGAATGCCATGCCACTGTTAAGATGATTTACTAGAGCAATGTCTCTCAAAGTGTGGTCCAGGAAAAGCAGCAACAGCATCAGCGGGAAACTTGGTAAAACGCAACCCCTTGGGACCCATCCTACATCTACGGAATCAGAAACTCCAGGCATGGAGCCTGTTTCAAACAGGTCCTCTTGGTTGCAGCTGGAAAACTGCTTTACTGAAGTTACATGTATCCACACAGGTGCCAAAGCAGAAATCTGAGCCAAAAAAGGGAGGCAAGGGTATAATACAGTTAATATAAATCTCAAGGACCTAAACTTTCAAGATATACACTGACATGAGGGGGGAGGAAGGGTGGCAGAAATGGAAAGGAGGATTTCAAATGTACCTATAATATTTTCCTTGACAAAAGGATTTGAAGTAAATTTGGGAAAAAAATACGTTAGTATTTGCCAAACCTGGGTGATAGACAGATGTCTGCTACAGTAGTCACGATGCTTTTCAGGTCATTTTAAATATTTCACAAGCATAGTGACATATCCAAGTCTGTACTTTTGCAAAAGGAGCATGGTGTAAAGAAACACATAAGAGGGGAGCTGGAGGGCAGGTGGACAAGTATGTAACACACTGCTTGAGGGGCCCAGTCAGGGGACAACAGGGGAGGCAGGAGACTCCCCCAGAAAACTCTGTCAGGTATCAAACAGATAGACATTCATAACCGATTACATGCTGGATGAGAAGGGATGGAGAAGATCCCAAAATGTATAGTCTTCTGGCATAAGTCCAGCATGGATACTGACAACAAAGTCTCTATTTGGAATTGGAAAATAATAAACTTTTTTGACAAAGTATACAACAAGAAATTTGCACCTAGAGAGAAAGGGAGTGTCTTTACTATATGTATAGTTAATATATGGTGTCGGTATAGTAAAGCTTGGAAAGCAAGAAGAAAAGAGCACCGAGGATAGAATCCTGGGGAAAATAAAGAGAAAAACAGAAAAAAAAAACAAAGAGTTACCTTCAGGTAGGAGTAGAAAGAAAAGCAAAACAACTTCTGGTGAGGTCAAGGGAATTGCACAACTCTGCACAAAGGCAGAGTTGTCTGGAAAGCTTAATATTGAGAAGAGAAATGTGATCCAGGAAGAGGAGTTTGATCATTAGGAAGTCGTCCCCTCCCACCCCCCGCCTGAAACGCATAGTTCATTATTAGTCTTGAAGATAAAGTCATATTATACTGCCTGGAAGATCACCTGTGTGATAAGGAATTGGTAACAGCAAGTATGAAGAGAGAGGAGCATCTGAGGCAAAAATATAAGTAAGGAAGGTGACAACTGATGGATTAAAGTTTAGGAGGATCAGGGAAACAATGGAATCATGAGCCAGCACGAAAGGGTTTGCTTTGGAAAACACGAGGGCCTCCTTCCCTGAGAGAGGGCACAGATAAGGAGAAATTAAGATGCAGAAGAGCTGGGAGGAGGTGGAGACAAGTTAAGAAAAGTTCCATGGAAACATAGATTCCATCCAGTATGAACTTGGAGGCAAGATCATGTAACAGGTGCTGGAATTGGAATTAAGGGGTTGAGGAGAAGAAACAATGTTGAGATAGCTGCCATGGAGAATGGAAAATGAATTTACCAAGGACAGTGGTCAAAAAATTGCCATCCACCATTTTGAGGGCATCAAGGATGAAAAAAATATTTTATATAATAAGTCCAATGAGCACAGTTATACGACTCTTTAAAATAGTTTGATAGCAGAACAGCAAAGAGGTTTAAAAAAAATGGAGTTTCTATATGATTGAAGATTAACAAGGCAAGTACTCCAATTATCTGTATTATCCAAACATTCAATGATCTGAAAGATGCGCTAGAGCCACCTCCAAAATATACTGAATTCCATCCATTCTTTTTTCCTCCTAAGTTCAAAACACTGGGATTTCTCACCCAGAAGAGTACAAATCAGTAACTAGTTTCTCTGCTACTATTCTACTTCCTTCCTATCTTTTATGACATAATCTCCCCAGTAGTTAAAGTAACCCTTTAAAAATGTAAATCACATGATTTCACTCTCATGTTCAAAACCATTCAATGGCTTCCCACTGTCCTTAGAATCAAATCCAAAGATTGACCCTCAAAAGCAGGAAAGGCAGCAGGGTGTCCTCTCTGTGTAGAAAGAAAGGAAGGAAGGAATGAAGGAAGGAAGGAAGGAAGGAAGGAAGGAAGGAAGGAGGGAAAGGAGGGAGGAAGATTATTAAAACCTTAGAAATTAAAAAAAATACCAAGTTCGTTTCTTTTTCTGGCAACATATAGACAGGCTCAAATTCTATTCAATGCTTTTAAAGAACAAATATATTTATAAAATTTAAGTAAGCATAATACCTACTAGACAAATCATAATTACTGCAAAGTGTAGATAAAATTAATTGAACTAATAACAAGAACATGTTCACATAGTAGCTCCAAGATTTATCAAAACATATACTATACTTTTTATTTCTAAAGGGCCTACTTTGTAATTATATTTTTGAAGGATTATTTGATTAATATCTATCTTCCCTGTTAGACTGTAGGCTTCAGGAAGTCAGGGACCATATTTACTTCGCTCATAGTATAACCCTAGCACTTCACACAGACACAACATGGGGCAGGCACTGAATTAACATTAATTGGATTACTCAACATGCATTGAATAACTGTTGGTTGAATTGATGAACACACTAACAGGTAGAACAGAAAAACTCGGGCTGAGTCCCAAGCGCAATAAAGGGTTAGAGTTGAAGCTCTGTGATCAAGCAAGTGTACAACTTTCTCTTCCTAAGCCTTGATTGTCACATTTGTCAAGGGACATAATATTATGTATATTCTACGCAAATTAAAATACCGTAGTGTCGACAAAGGGCTGATATCCAAGATCTATAAAGAACTTCTCAAACTCAACACCCAAAAAACAGATAATCAAGTCAAAAAATGGACATAAGACATGAACAGACACTTCTCCAATGAAGACATACAAATGGCTAGCAGGCACATGAAAAAATGTTCATCATCATTAGCCATCAGGGAAATTCAAATAAAACCACATTGAGATACCACCTTACACCAGATAGAATGGCCAAAATCAACAAGGCAAGAAACAACAAATGTTGGAGAGGATGTGGAGAAAGGGGAACCCTCTTACACACTGGTGGGAATGCAAGTTGGTATAGCCACTTTGGAAAACAGTGTGGAGGTTCTTCAAAAAATTAAAAATAGAGCTACCCTACGACCCAGCAATTGCACTACTGGGTTTTTGCCCCAAAGATATAGATGTAGTGAAAAGAAGGACCATATGTACCCCAGTGTTCATAGAAGCAATGTCCACAATAGCCAAACTACAGAAAGAGCTGAGATGCCCTTCAACAGACGAATGGATAAAGAAGATGTGGTCCCTATACACAATGGAATGTTATTCAGCCATCAAAAAGGATGAATACCCAACTTTTGCATCAACATGGATGGGACTGGAGGAGATTATGCTGAGTGAAATAAGTCAAGCAGAGAAAGTCAATTATCATATGGTTTCACTTACTGGTGGAACATAAGGAATAACTTGGAGGACATTAGGAGAAGGAAAGGAAAAGTGAAGGGGGTAAGTCGGAGGGGAGATGAACCACGAGAGACTGTGGACTCTGAGAAACAAACTGAGGGTTTTAGAGGGGAGGGGGGTGAGGGAATAGGTTAGCCCGGTGATGGGTATTAAGGAGGGCACGTGTTGCATGGAGCACTGAGTGTTATACGTAAACAATGAAACTTGGAACACTATATCAAAAACTAAAGTATGGTGACTAACATAACAAAATTAAAAAAATAAAATAAAATACTGTAGTATCCTCTTATCACAAATTATGAAACTAGCCATCATACTGGATGCTGTGAGAATCAATTCGCTTTCTGACACACTAAAAGTCCCAAAGACTTAAACATGCAACAGGATCTGCTATTCCATTTTCTGATGGACATCCTTCATAAGCATCTGATGGCAGCAGGGAGCCATGGCTTCAAAGACCAGAGAGGTGGGAAGTCATATGCTCTCAGAGTCGAGATCCTTACATGCTCCATACATTTTCTCCTTAACGCCCTTTAAGCCTCGGAATTTTCACCTAGAAGAATCTCAAAACCCTACAGCTAGAACCAGAAGTCACAGGGAAGCTGTAGGTTCTTTATTTAAAAAAAAAAAAAAAAAAAAAGAGGCAGAGAAGACTTCACAGGGACACTTGGGTACTCCAGTGAGAACCGTCAGAACTTCCATGGCCTCAAAATCACTATTACAAAATTAAGAAGGAGGAAAAGTCACTAACCTTCAATGATAAGTCATTGCTCTTCAAATAAATCCCTACAATGCTTTGCAAATGTTGTTGTTATGGACAATAATAAATTTATTGTGTGTAAAAACAACAGTTTTACCATCATGGTCCTTCTATTTATTTTTTAATGGGCATTTGTATGAACGTATCCATTAAACCTCTTACACACATAGAGTTAACCTGTATTTGCTTCAAATTTCAAAATACAATTTTTGAATATTTATTACCATCATAGACTTGTTCCTTTACAAACAGATACCTACTTTCCACAAGGGTCCCTTTCAATTTATGTTGGCACAGAGTCCAGTCTACACATACTGGTTAAACTTTACTGAATATTTCTTACAGGTAATTCAATATATATGGCCAAATTTATTCATATTGTTTTGCCATTTTCCTGAATATTTAAGTATAAAGGATCGATGACAATTTGATAAAATGTCTACATACTGAACTTAGTTGATCTTAAAAATAAATTTATCTTAGGACATTCTCTCTGGTAAATCATGGAAAATTCATAGATTTTTTTTTTTTCTTGAAACATTTATATATATATATCCATATATCTCCAATCATTAAAAGTGAATTATTTTGGAAATGTTAACAGTAAAATATGATCCCATGATGGAAAAGTTACTCAAGACTGCACATGCCTTATATCATCACAAAGGGCATACCTTTTCTGTGCCTTGGGCAGTATTTTACATAGGCATTGCTGTATTTAAAAAGGCATTAGTTGTCTTATTATGCAGTTCTATTTATTTATTTTTAATAAAAGTGGTGTAAATCATTAGATTATTTTGGATTTGAAAGGCAATTCCTTACTTGTGCAAGAACCCAGCTGGGGACACGCAGCCCTGCTGGAAATGCTTATGGGAACTATTCCTCTCAGTGAGTTATACAACTCTTTAACACACAAGAGAAAGCAGGCAACTCCCATTTGGCACGTCATTCTTTTATGCTCAAGACCTCATTTCACACACAACAAATCTCTACAGAGGTACAGAAAGGGCATAACGAAGGAACATGACAATTTAGGTCAGCCCCAAAAGGCTTTGATTTCTTCAATGAAGACTGTTTGGATGGAAAGTGTTTTCTCCCAAGTAACAATTCAAGCTTGGAATCTGCCAAAACAACGGCAGTTCGAACCAAACACTGCAGCATTATATGTTCAATAAACAGACATTTTTGTTGACTCAATCCAAAAACAGAGTGGTCCAACCAGTCAGATACATTCGAGCATTCCTTTTTTTCTTTTCTAAATTGTAGTTGAAATTATGTTGCTTGAATAAAAATTGGAACATGCCTTTCCTAGGAATGGATCCATGCCACAGAACCTGTTTAGGATTTGGAACGCACTTCCCATATGACGATGGCAGATGCTCTCTCACAAGGAAGAGGGAGGTATCTACTCGTAGGCAAGTCTGGTCGCTGTCAAATCTCTGTCTTTTCTTAAAAGCAGGCACTTGTTTAGACCAAATGCTTCCCAGGCAAGCTGCAATGGGGAAAAAGGTAGCCACTTTCTGGAGACGCAAGTGAAGACACCCAGCTTCTAACTACCCCATTGCTTACGTAACTGATGCTAAGATGCTAAGTCCTTTGCCACCTTCTTAAAAAATATTTACATCAAATTACTAAACTCTTCCATCATTTTTCAGAAAGAGTAGTTTCACAAAGGGAATTTTAATGCAACCACAGTTTATGAAGACCAATAGCTATACTATTTTCCATTAATAACCTTTTTGATGATTTTACCTTTGAGGATTTTCTACAGAAAGAAACAGTAATTTTACATTTTAATTACCTTTTCTTTTATGTATTTCCTTTTGGTTTGCCTTATTTAATATCACTCCGTTTTCTATTCAGGCCTGGAAGCTACCACTCTCCTGTACTATTTTCTGATTGTGTTTCTTCTAGTGCTCATTGAGACATATTAGCACAAATTCAAATGGCAGCACTGAACACAATTGTGCCTACTTACACACATTCTAGATATACATGCGCTGTATTCCCTGTAATGAAACTGCAAGGGCAGTTTCATTATTTTATCTCCTAAACACACTGTGATGCCAGAATCACAGACACGTACGCTGACGGTTCGCATCATGCCAGAGAAGTTCAAGATACAATGTTTTCCTTTTGCAAAGTTTTCAGGTGACTTTGACATTAAATAAATTTTGCAAACGTAGATCATTCAGAGTGTAGACAATCAGACTCTAAACCATTGTTTAGGTTCTCTGTACTGTTCATGGACTAACATATGCACAAAACTGAAGAGGTTATACAAACAAAGCCCATCTGAGCTGTATAAAAGAACCGTCATTCAGGGGCGTCTGGGTGGCTCAGTTGGCTAAGCATCCGACTCCTGATTTCAGCTCAGGGCATGATTTCAGGGTCCTGAGGTTGGGCCCCAGGTTGAGCTTCGTGCTGGGCATGGAGCCTGCTTAGGATTCTCTCTCTCCCCCTCTACTCCTCTGCCCCTACCCCACGCTTGCACATGCCCTCTCTCTAAACAAACAAACAAATTGTCATTCACCCCAGACCACTCTAGAGACCACCGTGCTACCCCTCTGGCCCTGGGAGTCAGCCCCTGAAGGGGCCACACCTGAAGCCAGCCAGCCTTTGGTCGGTGCCATCTCACCCACAGGTTTGTGTGGAAAAACAACACACCCCTAGTGAATATATCTCTTGAAAACTGCATTTCACAGAAAAAGATGTAATTTCTAATAATTTAAAAGTAAGGGAGATTACACAGTACACGGTGATGTCTCAATGAAACCAAGCCTTGGCTGATGCCGTGTACATTTGAATGGAGACGTATTTGAAGGAGCCACCTTATATTTATGCTGTGTTAGGGAAATAGCACAGAAGGGCTGAGGAAAGTGTTCACTTCATGTCAATATGCTAAACATCACAGGAAGTGTGTAAATGGATTAGGAGTCTTAGATGAATCTATCTAGCACAGCAATATGGAACAAATTAAAGTGGAAGAAGGAAAATGTCACTATCATCACTTTTCTTGTCGCTCCCCTTACTAAAAATGGGTTATGTCATTTCTTATTACAATCCCAGTTTTCCCACATGAGAATATTGTTAATATGGTCGTGGGAGGGATGGAAATCACGGGGGAGCCTAAGAGTTTAGTCGCACACAGTATAACTTTACTTTAAAAAAAAAAAGAGAGAAACGTTTCAGCTTGAAGATTTCTCAGTACTTATGTTACAATGCTAATTACACATTCTAGAAATAATTCATGCCAGTCTCAATGACCAATATGCAGTTCACATTTTCAGCTCACCCAGTAACTGAAATGACAACAGAAACGAGTTTCCCTTATAATATTCCGAGGTACTCTTACTTGTTTAAGCATCAGAATGCCCGGGAGTGCCAATGCTCTCTGCAGCCACTGGTCCATGTAACATCATGACACGTATTAATAATTCTGCTAAGCATAAGCGGGGACATTAGTACAAAAATTACAAGATGCAAATCTAGAAAACCCACCTAAGTAGGGCTGACTGCTTCTATACCTCTCTGCAATATTTTTTTTGTATTTGTTTGCTTGCTTATTGCTGGCTAGTCCTCATTAACATACAAACGTTAGTTTAAGAACAATTATAGGATAAAGACTTTACCTTTAGAATATACTCTCCATGTATTTATTTTTTTCCTATAAAATTGGGGAAACAGTACAATTGTTCAGTTTTAGTGGTAAAAGATTGGTCCAGCTCACTGTGCTATGCATAGGGGTTTGAAACGTTGGTAAGGCACTATTTTTGCCCATGATGTACTTATAGGCGGACAGAAGTGACAGAGACAGTAAATTTATAGATACGCTTCTTAGTTCAAGCCACAGTGTCATGATGAGTCTGCAAAGAAAGGTGGAAATGATATTCTCGGCAGAGGAAGCAGCATGACCAAGGCAAGGCAGCAGTAAAGGGCATTCTGTGGGAGGGAAGACACTGATGGTTTCCATTACTAACTATTAAAGTTCGAGACTGGGACTGATGAGAAGAAGTGGGACATAAACAGGATGTAGATGACAGGGCAACAGATATGCAATGAGACATAAGGCAAATGCTTATGATTTGGGGCATTAGGTGGTGAGATTGTTCTTATTCTTTTGAAATCTAATCCCAAAATTAAAATACCAGAAAAGAGATTACATTTATAATAATCCTCCAACCCGATTTTAAAAGAATTTGTAAGTGGCAAAACAAAATATAAAAATAAGTAAAATAAGAAGACTAGATGTTCTCAACAAAGTGGGGGTTGCCAAGGGGAGGTGGGTGGGGTGACTCGTGTAACAGATGAAGGGGATTAAGAGGACACTTATCTTGATGAGCACTGAATGTACAGAACTGCTGAGTCATATTCTGTACGCCTGAAACTAATATACCACTGTGTTTATTATACTTAAACAATAAAAATTTTAAAAGCTAAGAAAAGAACTGACTCAAAATAAAAAGAGCACAGAATTAAAATACCCTATTCAGGAGGCTTTGGTGACTTATTTTTTGCTTCTAGTGGTTTGGGAGAACTCAGTAACCTTACTGTTACAGGAATTAAAAACCACATAAACTTCCCCAGTCATAATAATACACTTATAAAGTGGGAAGAAATCTAGTCATGAAAGACATAAATATCAGTAAAACAAATTACTAACCTGTGTGTGAAGAGAAAACAATATTCTTTGGAGTGAATTGATTATGAGATAAATTATAGGTTCTAGTCATCCAAATATTTTTAATGATTTAATTTTATTATTATTATTATTTTTTTTACTCTAATCAACTTTCTCGTCCTATCCCCATCTCCAGTTATAAATCTTCTAACGAACTCTCAGAGAGCCCTTGACCTCAGGAGATAAGTGAGTATAAGGAGTTCTGCTTTCTACCTAAAAAAGACTCCAAAAACTCCTAAAGGAGTTGTCTGTCCCCACTGAAACGGCGCTGCTAACAAGCAAGGTCTCGTGGCTGTCAAGAAGGGTTCTCGAGGGGAGGCCCAGCGATATTCTGAATTACTGATTAAAATGCAACCATGCAGTGACACTTGTCCCAAATTCTGATGGAAGCTGTTTCTTACTCTCTTTGTGCTAATGGGGTTGAGAGTTATGCCTTCCCTCCTAATCATCGATTCCCCTTTATCTGCTCTACCGGGTTCTCTGATCCTTCTCGGCTCTCAACATCTGATTAATAGGTCCAGTAATCAGACTTTTGACTCTGTTCCCTTGACCCAGAGTTACCCTCTGGAGATTTCAAGATTTGCAGCTGGGGCAAGTGTCAGCTTATCCCACTACCCCTCAACTCCCAGCCCCTTCTTCCTCCTCTGGTGAGCATCTCGCTTGTGGCCCCAGATGCTGTTCCCTACACCAGTGGACGTATCCAAAAGCGAAGACCCAATTGCCTCCACGGGACACAAGAGTGCTATCTTCCCTCAGCCCCAGCTGATTCCTACATCATATTCAAAGTTACATTATTTGAAAACATTTCTTACTGGAAACATTCCTCACTCACGATCCATGAATTACATTTATTTGGTGGCTACTCTATACCAGGAATTCTACCAAGAACAAGAGTTGAAGAAATTGATCAGATAGAGGAGTAAGACTGAGACACACGTGCAAATAAGTGAATATAAGAGATTGTCATATAGTGGAAATATATATGAGAGCATAGTGGAGAAAGGAGTCAATTCTTCCTGATAACCAGCGTGAGGTGAAGGGATGCTGAAAAAGTCTTTATAGGTATATTTTAATTCCTACATTAATCGTTACCAAATGTTAGAATCTTGTGGGGAGTTTTAAGAATCCTGATGCTCAAGCCGTAGCCCAAAGCAATTAAATAAGAATCTCTGGAGGTGCAGAACCCAGACATTAATACAATTTTTTAATTCCCCAAACAATTTCAATGTGCAGCAAAGTCTGGCAATCAGTGAGCTAGATCATTGCTTCCTTGATCAGATAATCTTACACTAATTTTAACTCTACAGAGCCTGGCATAACACAATGCCCACTATAGGCTCTTAATATGGATTTGGTAGTGGAATAAATAATTGAACGAAGGGATAATTCTACTAAACTAAAAAGGACACAAAGCAGTATTTTTTATTTTACAAAGCAGTATTTTATGTTATCTGAGAAATTATATCTTCTGATATTATATATTATTTAATCATCTTTTAGGCTTTAATATTTGAAGCTGTATTTATGAATAGATATATGTACATCAGGGGGAAAATTAACAATAGATAAATCTTACCAAATCCTATGCTGTCATTTTAAACAAAGCTATTTACTTATTTAACTAGATGCTGTAAAATGTATACCGATAGTTACAGGGATTAAACTGAGGGTATACACAGTTATATAAACTGCTTTTTGGTTGGTTCCAGAACATGTTTTCATATGCCATGAGCCTCTAATGCAGTCTCAGTGAAAAAACTATCATTTTTGGAAGATGAATCAATACATTTATAGAATTATTACATGGTGAGCTAATTAATCAGAGTCTCACTATATAAAAAAATTACTAGAATTTTCATTAACAAAACCTAGAAAATGAAAATTTAACATTATTAGTGTGAGTGCTCATTAAATTATATAGATATAATACTTCTATCATATAATATATATTTTAATATATGCTATTATAATAAAATATTAATTTATATATATATATATATATACTTGTAATGCATACAAAGACCTCACTGCAGATTGCTTAGAATTATTTCACAACGGTTTAACAAATTTAAATAATAAAAAACCTCGGGGCGCCTGAGTAGCTTTGTCGGTTAAGCATCCTACTCTTGATTTTGGCTCAGGTCATGATCTTAGGATCATGGGACTGAGCCCCGCATTGGGTTCCTTGCTCAGCGTAGAGTCTGCTTGAGATTATCTCCCTCTCTCTCTGTCCCTTCCCCCACCCCACTGTCTCTAAAATAATCCTTTAAAAAATAAAAATAAATATAAATTAAAAAACCTAGTAATCCTCTCTTCAGTAGTTACCTATTGCATTGAACATGGGTTCTGCTCGAACTTTAAACTCACTGGTAGATAAAGGTTTAGTACATTAGAACACACACCCACATAATCTGAACAATTCACAACAGTTCATCACAAGCAAAGAGCAACCAATCGCTACGTTATGTCTGCTACTTTAAGTTCATACTATATACACAGTAGTTCCTTAATACACTATTATTACTGATGTGAATTCATATTTTGTTCTGCTAACATACCGTAGGCTTTTAGCTACTGCAAATTGAAAACATCCGGGGAATAAGAGAGATGCGGTATTTGCACGGCGGCTCATCACAGTACAGAACAGCAGGAACTGGTAAAACGACATACCCCAGTGTGGACTCGGGAAAATTAGGTTCGCTGGTGCTGGGTCACCTTCCACATTCTGAAGGTAGTAGCTTCAGCATGTGACCTTAGGCCTCTCAGGTCCTTAACTTTGTAAATTCCATCAAATTGTCATGGTTCTAGAATAGTCATGACCCTAAATCTGTGTGAGGGGCTACTACATATGTTTCTCTTTGGTTTTGTAGGGCCAGAATGTGCGACCCCTCACTGTCTTTACCCCTGCGGGTGAGAAAGAGGCCCTCTTGCTCACGTTCCCTAACGACATTTCTTTGCTATGCCCCTGTCTTTCCTCTTCTGATAGATGCTTAGATGCTATGTGTGTATATATATATGTACGTATACATTTCCTGTCCAGATTGAGAGAACACAAACTTTCTCTTGAGGTGAAAGAAATATAAACAGGTTCACATATTTCAAGTCTAATTTACTTATTCTATTTCCCCGTGAAAAAAATGGATATTTAGTAAAAATGCATTTACTTTTAATAGAGCTGTTGTTTAATCCACAACTAAACAGACTCAAGAAATAAACTGTCTTCCTTGGGTTAGAAGAGTCCCTGGGTTTGCATTGTTCCTCACTGTCATCTGATATATGAAGAAAGTCTTCATATATCAGCTGTACTGTACTTCTGTGAATCACTAATTAAAGATATCAAAGCACATTCACTCGTGTTAAAATACATGATGGAGTGCGAACAACACATTTTTGGAGTTACAAATCAATTAAAGGAAGCCATCCAGCATTTGCCTTCCCAAAAAGAATTCAGACTTTTCTAAGACAGCTGCACTGTAACATACCTTACTGGCTACTACTTTGGTTAAAAAAAAAAAAAAAAAAAGTAAATTCCATTTCATTAGCTGATGTTTTTAGTATAAAGATAAGAAGCAATTGCTCCAAAAATTAGCAGTTAAAAAACTATAAGCATCATATTAGTGCCAATCACCTCCAAATTAACTTATATAATTATTATTATATTATATAATTATTATATTTATACATAATATAATTATAATATGTTATATAATATATAATATATTACATTAAGAAATATAATGCTGAAATGCAGAGATGACAAGGACCACTGACCTAATTTAGCATTGAGGTCCATTAGGAAAATATCTTCCTTTCTTCTGCCTTTATTTTTATCACCTCAGATCTCCTTCCCACCTCCTTTCCATCCACCAGTTCTGGGACTTCTCCCCCATGTGCTAGTACTCTCTCTTAGTCACTTGCAGTCATTTAACCAATGAAATCAATTCTCTATCTACAACTGGCTTCTTGATGACTACTATTGTATCTCTTGTCAATTATTACTATAAACTAATACATTTAAACACTTTGTCCAAACACAAAGAAAGGATAAAGTATATTGTCTTAAAATTCTTGCTATGTTCCTTGATTAAAATTTAGTATATACTTTTTTTCTCCTGGGGACAAATTTGCTCTTTCCTGCACTATTTCCAGTAAATTACTTGCTCAATTTTGTCATTCAAATTTGTAAATGGAAAGAAAATGTCTGAGGCTCTTAGGAAAAGAAGATTAAGAGTGTCAGAATTATTCTGATCCAATGACTTTAGCTAAGCAAATCTTTTTAAAACAGCTCAAATAGTATGAGCATTTTACAAATGAGCTTTAAACATCCTTAATCTAAATTGCTCTTAACTTCTGAATACCTAGCAAGCTACTATTTGCAGCTTGAATATAAACATTCATGCCAGACTAATACAGAAAAATCTAGGGCAAATCCATGATTAATATTTTTTTTCCAGTCCGCAATATCCAGCTCTGCTTAAGAAAGAGGTTTAATGAATGCTACTATAATCATTTAAATATGAAGCTGATTTCATTCTTGCATTATCACTGTCATTTCCATCGGAATTGTCACTATCACTTACATCTTCTATTCATTATTTCCATTTCCATCTACACTCATTTCACAAAGGAAAAATACATCATTAAACTTATTGCATTTTCCAAAACTATACGTAAGCATATGAAATCCTCTCTTCTTTGCAAAGAATTACCAACATGAGAGGGCAACCTCTGGCTAGCAGAGCAAATGATGGATGGTTCAAACCTACCCTTGTATGTGACAGCTACACTTAAATTTAATTATCTGTAAACTAAAGGGTATTTTTCTCCCTCTGGATAAACGTAAATATTTCAGCATGATTCATTCAAACTATTGTGAAAATTTAAGGGTATATTCTTCATGATTACATACATTTTTGTCGTTAGAAGGAATATTAGTAGGGCTTGAATGCATTATAATCACTTCTCAGATCCTATAATATTAAAGCTCAGTTTCTCAGAAAAATAGATCTTTCTAATCTGCATAACGCACATAAACCCCATATAGCAATTACATATATTTACATTACACTTATATATTTATATTTTGTCAATCAAATACTTTTAGCTTAAGGAATACAATTGAAGAATAAAATACAATAGGATTCAGGGGTGCCTGGGTGGCTCAGTAGGTTAAAGCCTCTGCCTTCAGTTCAGGTCATGATATCAGGGTCCTGGGATCGAGCCCCGCTTCGGGCTCTCTGCTAAGCGGGTAGTCTGCTTCCCCCTCTCTCTCTGCCTGCCTCTCTGCCTACTTGTGATCTCTCTCTCTGTCAAATAAATAAATAAAATCTTTAAAAAAAAAATACAGTAGGATTCAAAGTAAAAAATATCACTCCTTAGTTAACAATAGATTAAGAAAATTTAAGCAAATTGATTATAAACGTTAGAGACAGACAAGCACAAATAGAATTCTAACTTAACATCTCATTGACTCAATAGTCACTTTTCCCCCAAATCACAGGGGATTTAGTGAAATGGAGTATAAAATGGTAAATTTATAAGGAACATTATGTGACATCACTTATGTTATGTCACACAAGATGTTGAGCTTTTCCATTTAAAGTCTCAAGTTAATGCTTATTATCCTCAACCTGACACTTTTCTTTGAAAAAGAATTATTTAGCACTAGAATAGTAATGCTCATATAATCAATAACAATTTCATTTTGAAGAGATTAGTCAACAATAAACAAAGCGATGACTATTAGTCTACAACATCATGAAGAAGCATATTAAGAAGAGTATTTGGCTTTTGTTTTTCTTGCTAAACTGCCTTCTAATTAAGCCAGCATGCTTTTCTTAAAGCCACTTAGTCCAAACGACTCACTCTATGGGCTGATGGCAGCTGGAAACTCAATGAAGGGAGCAGGTCAAGAACATGCCCCAAGAGCCTCTGGACAGGTCATGTCTGTGTTGCTGGGTTTTTCTCCCGTGTTCTGAAAAACTTTCTACAACTAACTAGAAATACTGCACCCATAATGCAATAAGCAGTTTTTTCTTCCATAATATTGCCAATCAGAACATCTGATCAGCAAAAATATCATTTTTATACAGTTATAATCTTAGGAAAGAAATAAAAACAAAGAAGAAATTGTAGTTGGGTCATATTGCCTTAAAAAATGTAAATGATTTCTCTTTCAGCCTTGACCTCTCCAACAAATAAGCCCAATCTCTCTCTCTCCTCAAACTTACCTTCCTCTTCCACTTTCTGTTCATTCAGTCAACAGAGTCAAAACCTTGGGGTTGTCCCTCATGCTATGCTGGGACACAACGGCCACATCCCAGAAGCTCCTGAGCCCTACAGTTCAACTCTTCCCTCCTCTCTGATCCTGTTGCCACTTACCTCAAAGGTTAGAAAGTGCTCAGGGGGGCAATCTGGAGTTAATCAAGTTAGGAATGGCTCTTGATGATGAAAGCACAGACATGGCAATGGGAATTCACATGAGCGGGGGAGGAGGGAGACCAAGGAATAGGGGACGAGTTAGAGGCTTGTTGAATATATTTAGGCGTGAGGAGCTGAAGGTCTCAGCGGAAGCTATAACAATAGTAGGAAAGAAGCCGAGGAAGGAAAAATCTGCTGGATATAATAGCAACAGATTTGTTTACAGGGTCAAAAGAACTGTGAAGAGAAGCATTATAAGAATAATGAAAGAGAAGAGGCAAGATAGCATCAGTGTGCAAGGAGAGTCAACCGTTCTGTTTCAAAGCAAATTCCAGAACTTCGGCCCTGTAGGTAGATCTGTGACCTTGGTGAAGTCTCTTTCCCTTTCAGTGCCTCAGTTATGCCTCAGCCATCAAATGAGGATGTTCACAGGGCCCATACCCTACATTTCTTTTGAGGATTAAATGACAAACATGTATGCATGGAAAGTACCAAAAGCCTAAAAGTAATGAATTACAAAATCCCTTTCAGCTCCGAAAGTTTAATTCTCCACCTAGCCGTTCAGTAGCAATCCTGGATATTTCTAACTTACATATTTTATGCCGCAATGTGTCCAAAGCACCATGTTTCTGTATGACTCTATCTAATAAATATTCAACAACCATTTTGGATTTTACTTCTAATAAATATCTCTATGTGTATGAGACGAAGAGGGGTGGGAAGGAGGTGTTCTTATTATTTAGAGGAGTCATTCGTTTATTTTTTGGTCTTAAAGTTTCCTTTGGAATATAGTTAACTCTGGGTTTTGTAATAGTACATCAAATACTTCTTTCCAATTTTTTAGTAGAACAAATTCTTAAAATTTACGTTATGTTAAAAATATATATGATATATACTGGCCCCTGCATTTGTAGTATTTTGGGGTAACCAAATTGTTCAGGGGTTAATCTGACCTGTCATGATAAGAACAGTCTGTGAATTCCATAAAATATAATGCTGAGACCTTGGTTTAGAGAAGAGCAATTTACTTTAGGGCATATTATCAATAATTCCCTTCTCTTGAGCGACTTTCATTTTTATGTGAATTCTTTTCAAAGTCAGGATCAACTGATGCATTGTCTTGGCTGCACACAATTCATTTACAAAAATCCAGACCATGGGCTGGGGTGATTTATAGGGCTGCCTTAGCAAGGCTAACTAGTTTGAGGTGAGTTCACAACCTCAAGTAATAAGAATCGTTTTGTAATATTACATCGAACACTTCTTTCCAAACTTTTAGCAGAACCAGTTCTCTTTCAGTGAACAATATAATCAATTTACGGAGGTTTTTATGTCCCCTAAGTAACTACCATGCTCCAAACTAGCACCAAGTCATAATAAGGCTGAAGTTAAAAATATGTGTGAAATAGAATGGCCCTTGCATTTTCAATTAGAAATAGAGCTTATTCTTCAAAATGGGGGCAAACTAAATTAAAATTAAAATAATTGTTTTTTCC
>CM052886.1:4589206-4626204 GCA_028534135.1 Potos flavus | reverse complement strand
CGGGGGCGGGTGGGTACAGTCCTTCTGGTGTTTTGTGTGGTCCCTATGTGAGACAGGAATAATCACATCCTCATCATCCCATTGCTCTCTGACTTCATCTAACCCCCTTCCCTTTAGCCCTTCCACTCCAGGCACGCTGGCCTCTCCATTCCTCAGCCCCCACCCCAGGCTCTGGCCTGAAGCCATTTGCACGTGCTCTTTCTTAAGGAGAAACACCCTGCCTGCCCCACAATGGCTGCAAGGCTCAGCTTACTGACTCAGAAAGGTAAACTTTATTCAAACATCACCTGATCAGTGAGGTCTCACCTTATTTAAAATCACAAATCAGGGCGCCTGAGTGTCAAATGAATAAATACAATCTTAAAAAAAAAAAATAAAACAAAATAAAAAATAAAATAAAATCACAAATCAACCCCACCCGGCTCCAGTTCCTTCCAAGTATTCAAGATCCCTTTTCGCTTCATGTTTCTCCTTAGTACTTATCACCAACATAACTGTACATTTAACTTATCTTTTCTGCTTACTTTCTTCCTTTCTTACTTGAATGTAAGCTCCATGAATCAGAGACCTGAGCCAATTTTGTTCAAATCTGTACTTTTTCAGGACTTAGAATAATGCCTGTAATGTGGCAGGTGCTTAAGGAATAGCTACAGAATCAATGGATGAAGGGATCTTCCCCAGGATGTTGCTGTGATGGTCAGACGAGATGTCGTAGGTAGAGTTTCCAAACTGTAAAACGTACGATTCATGATTTTTAAATTCATTTTAACATTCTGTTAAAACAGCAAAATGTATATTACAATTAAAGTATGAAAGGCAATACAAAAAATATGTTATAAGAACCTTAAAATACTTGATATCGTTAGAAGTAAAAAACGAAACAAAACAAAAAAACCAAGAAGAAGAAAAAGAAGAAAGGGAAAAAAAAAAAAGCAATTGAAGGCTTAAACATATACCAAAAATATAAATGCCCCAGATTTGTGGATTAAACCAGAGCGCGACCTTTGGTCTAAAGCAATTAACATGTGACCTGTAGTCTGGTACAGGAAAGCCATTTGGGGGGGGGGGGGGAGTTCCATAAAAAAATAAGAGGTCTGGAGACAGAGAGGAAGAAAACAAGGAAAGAGGAAAGAGAAAGCTCTGGAGAATTAAGTACCACTCAGCAAACATACTTAAAGAAGATTAGATTTTCAGATGCTGTTGACTTAACCAATAAAAAGTACATCAAAGTGTACCCTGTTGATGAATGGCACATAACTAATAATTCCTAGGTTAGTCCTTTCAGGCACATTGAAAGATTGGTCATTCCCTAAGTATGACACAATGAAATGAAACTGTGTATAAACCATCAAGTCCCAGGGGGAATAATCTGGCTTTTGGCTTCAGCTTCTCCCAGGGAGAAAACAAAACAAGACAAAACAAAAAGCAAAACCCAAAACACAAATTGACAAAATTGACCCTATACAAGGACGTTCACATTTGCATATGTTAGAGGCATGCTTTTTCTCATCAGCTAAAGGTAGGAGGAGGGAGTAACAAATATGTAGATAGGATGACTGGTTTCTCCCTGGGAACCTCAGCTTTGATTCAAAGGGTATAGTTTCCAGCAATGCTGAGCACTATTTCTGATCTAAAAATGGGCTAAAATGTAGCTGAGGATCCCACAGCTTAGAAAGATTGCCAAGCAGGATGTAGCTAACTATTTACATTGGAACTAATATTTTATAATGGAGCTAATGTTTTAAATTTTTATAGAACTGTGTCTTGAAAGATATGCAAAATCATTTTTACAAAAAGGAAAAGTCAAAGTAAGTAAATCATGTGATTTTCTTTTCAAAAAAATAATTACAAAAGTCACATAAAAATTATCTAACTCTAAATTACTTCACAGTGGAAATACAAATTTCTGGTTCTTCGGTAAAGAAAAATTAACAAGGTTTATTAATAGAGAACTACCAGCTTGTACAGCTCTGGTTTCTTTTCTGAAAGCCACTTCTAAGATGTACAATACCTGACATCAGTGAGCTGTGTGGGAGAGGTAAAACCAGTCCCTGAATATTATCAGTTAAAACTGATCAATTCAAACACAGAACTAATTTGCAATTAGCTCATAAAGACTAAATTTAACAAAGCAACAAGCCTTACTTATATAGTGTCTATATGTTTGATTTTTTATTTGTTTTTATTTATTTATTCATTTTTATTTATGTATTTATTTACTTACTTATTTAGTTATTTTGAGAGGGAGAGAGAGCAAGAGGCTGAGGTAGAAGGAGAGAGAATCTTAAGCAGGCTCCACACTCAGCGCAGAGCCCAACACGGGGCTCGATCTCACGACCCTGAGATCGGGACCTATGCTGAAATCAATTTTCAGATGCTTAACCGACTGAGCCACCAGGCGCCCCGTTTGATTTCTTTTTTAACGGAAGCACGGTTGACACACGATGTTCCATTAGTTTCAAGTGTACAACATAGCGATTCCACAGTGTTTGAATGTCGTAAAGGAGGGAATAGCGGGAGAAAGCAGCACAACCCTTGTGGATATTTCTTTATTGTCAAGCACACACACATTCACTCATTTTAGTCGCACAGCTACCCTGGGAGGTAAAACTGGGACATTCGAGCAAAGGTAAGCGGCCTACCCAACGCGCATTAACAAGTGCCAACATGTGGTCCAGCCGAATCCACACTGGCACTCCTTCCACCACATCCGGCCCGGACATACAGCCCAGACAGACAGCTTCTCATCACAAAACAACTGACCGAACTGAAGTCAACCCAAACAGGAAGTACAAAGCAGAAGTCAGGACAAGTTATAATAAAAGCAAAAATCAGGAAGGAAGAAATTTAAATAGTAGATTGATAATTCACAGAAAGCAGTCACTAGCCCTACCCAAGTCCCGTTGTGGTCAGGTTAATAAATTGTATCCACAGAATATTTAAACTTATCCTGGAAGATTAGCGCTGTGGTTTGGTGTAAATTTAAAGTACTATGTGAACAACAGAAAATAACATAGAAAATGTAAAGTTTGGCGGCTAGGACATTCCTAACTAAATTTTAATGTTTCCATGCAAAGAGCAGTAACAGAAGGGAGTCAAATAACCTGGAAGAGAGGAGCTTCACAGTACTCAGCTGTTTCAGTGACACTTTTAGACTGACCGGTTTCATTCTCACTTAATGAAAATAAAATTGGTAGTTGGAAATGAACGTATGGAAATACCACTTTGCTCCTAGTCATGGTTATTCCTCACATTGAAAATACCCTTGCACATTTGAGAACTAAAAATGCATGGATACACACTCTAAATGCTCTCTTCCTCCCCTACTCTCTGCAAATCCCACCCAGGAAAGCAGAACATTGACATCACCATGGAAAATTATAAAGGTGGTATGCAGCAACAGTTCTTAATTTTCATTCATTTTGTGAGTTTCTTAAAATCTGTTGACTGATGGCCCAAACACCCAGATAGGAAATAGAAAACAGAATAATCTGCTGGGATGTGGCAGGGGGGTCGAGAGAGATCTTCACTCGCCTGCCTGAGGAGAGGGCCATGCACATTTCCCATGGGCAGCTGGGTGCTCAGGTCAGCCTTGGAAGACAGAGCTGGGCTAGATTCATTGAACCAGGGCTAACTGGCTTACGACAGTACTCAAAGCCTTGTTGAAATTATACACACTGCCATAGAATGGTGAGGCCTCATGGAAAATGCAAAGAATTTGGAATCAGAGGTTCCAGGTGAAAGTCTCAGACCTGCCACTTAGGAGCCATGTCCTTGGGTGACTATTTTAAATCTCCAGTCTCAGGTTCCTCATCGGTGAAATTAAGAAGGTACCTTGCCTCATCCTACCACTTAAGGTTTCCCTGAGTACGTGATGAGAAAAGCATTAGGAAGCGTATAAGAAGTTCAATGCATGCATGGATAATTGTTATTAGTAGTATTTTTAATGGAGTATATGTTTTATATTCAAAGTACAAAGACATCCTAAAATTTAAAGAAAAATAAATATGTGGGGCGCCTTGGTGGCTCAGTTAGGCATCCAACTGTTGGTTTCGGCTCAGGTTGGGATCTCAGGGTCGTGAGATCAAGCCTCACGTTGGGCTCCAAACTCAGCACAGAGTCTGCTTGGGATTCTCTCTCCCTCTCCCTCTCCCCCTCCTGCTCATACTCTCTCTCAAATAAATAAATCTTTAAAAATGAAGAAGAAATATGTAAAAAAGTATGTAATTGGCAGTCATAAGCAGTTGAAAGGGGGGAAGTAATAAAAACACAAAAGGACATTGAAAAAGCTTTAAGATTATTGATTTTCTGTCGAATCACTCAAAATTTGCTGGAAAAAGTTAACAATATCCTTTATTTACTTTTTTACCATATTTTTCTAAAACTTATAATACTCTTTATAATAGGACCAGCCAACAACTGCTCATTACAATCAACCACATCTCCACTGGAGCATATGACAAAATATATTTTCCCTGTTTACCCAAATTGGAGATGTTTCCCTAATGCATACTTCTGTTGAGGTCTGTCACCCCAACCTCTCTCTTTTCTCCAGACAATACAATGGCTACAATCCCTAAGTGAATCTTTATAGCACAAAGCCAAGCATGTCTCTAGACTCTCAATCGCTGTTTTTATAGACATATAAAAATAGCAACCTAGCTTTCCACAAACATCTTTACTGCTATTAGTGAAACTATGTGATTATTATATATGCACGCACACAGTATATTTCTGTCATCTTCCAGAGCTAAGCCTATATCATGGAGACCTGAGCACACATTTCACAACGCATTTCACTTACACATCCCCCCAGGGGCTGACAGGCAGGGGCTTGGTTTTATCTTTCCTCCATCCCCTCACACAGTCAAGAGTCCCTTGGGTAGTATCTTCTGATATTTCTTACTCAGCCTGTATGATTTCTGACCTAAAGCTGGCTGGGTTGTAATCTCCTTAAGGGGGTAACATCTATTTCTCTCTGCCCCAGCACCTTGCCCCGCTGTGGTAAGTACTGATGCTGAGATTTAACTTGGTCTGAGTTAACAAGAAACGTTAACCACTTGTGATAAAAGATAACTTTCTCTTCCACACAAAAGATCAGGGCAAATCTGAATTCAAAATATAAACTAGGTTTAACAGACCTCTTATCTGTATCAGAATTAAAACTCAGTCTGGTATTCTGTACATAGAACAGAGGACACAGCTACACCTTTCTACAGTAGACGTAATTGAAAAAGTCTCTTTCTCTCCTGGGGCCTGAGACACACTGTGAACTCAGTAGCCAGTACTCTACACCATTGCCAGAAGCCAAAATTGAAAGGCATCATTCCAAGGCTCCTTTAATAAAGCAGAAAAAATGCAATAATGTCTTAGTAATGTCAGTTCCCAAACACTGACAACTGAAACTGCATCTTCTGGCTCGAGGTGCTTATTTGCTGCAGGGATGCACTTCACATTTACATTGTTGATAAAATGTAGGAATAGTCCTCCAGCTTTCAAATTCTACTATGAGGTCAGCCTGATTGGTATTATTGTAAACAGTCGCAAAGAGTAACAACAGCATCTCAAGATGGGACACTCATGTTCTACCCACTTACAATCCTATTTCTCTCTGGATGAATCAAGTTTCAAATAAATGTATTTCACAACTCATTCATTCATTCATTCATTGAACAAATAAGCACTGGCTAGCCATCTTCAATAGAGGTAATGTGATACATTAGAAGGAATCCTAGTCAAAACAGACTGGGTGTAAATCCTGGCATTATGCTTGAGTAGCTTAACAATCTTGCACAAAATATTGTGTCTGTGTGAGTACCCACTTCCTATCTTGTAGAAAGGGCTGCGGAGGAGGAATAATAGATAATGTATCTAAAGCATTGGACACACTGCATGGCACAGTTGTGTTTCTGTTTCCTTTTTCTTCCCTTGAGAGGCAGTGGGTAGGAAGATGAGTAAAATGTGTTTCTGTCATTTAAGAAGCCCAAGTATAGGGGGACAGGTGGACAACCACTGATAAACAAATTAATAATAACCCAAGGTGGTAGGTGATACAATTCAGGCATGAATTCATACTGCTATTGAGGAGCAGTAACTATTGACAGTGATCTTGACTAAAAGAGCCTGGGCAAACTTGGGAGGCAAGCTGCTAGAATTGACCACAATAAGAAGAAGAGAGTTTCAGAGACAAGACAGTAGAAGTTATAGAAGTCACGGTCTCAGATGAATCTACGTCATAATATCCCCTGATGCTGGGCGTCCATCGTCTGCCCAAATCTTTAAATATCTAGGGTGCTCAAAACAAAGTAAAACAAAACAATGAACGGCCTAGTGAATAAAAGGCAAACTCCTTGACTTGAAGATCTTTATGAGGGTGTATTTTTCTTCCCCAGCCTACCCCAGCAGGATTGTTCTCTGTTCTCCCAGCAGCAGGACTCTAGATAAACTGAAGTCTTGTTCTCAACAGGCTTTCCCCTGGAGCACCTTTCCCCTGTTGGTGCCTCTGCCTCCTTCCCTCAGGACTCTATCTGCCATAAAGCCCTCATGGGTCCACTGAGAAATTACTTTCCCCCTTCTTGGACCATCCAAAGCATGTTGTGCCTCGTTCGTGGCAGTTCTTTATACAACTTGTCATGTTCCTTTCCAATATGATCACTTGATTACAAGTTTCATCTTCTTCATTAGATTGCACACTCCTTGAAGTTTGTTTGATTTTATTTATTTTATTTTTTTTGCACAGAGCAGTCATTCAGTATACATTGACTGAAGATACTTTAAAATTCTAGAATTCTCTATTAATTAAATCAGCCATTTTAGTACACTTTATTTGTACCCATTGACTAAATATACATAGTCTCCAGCCTTGAATAACTGGTACAAAAGTCACCCATTCCCCAAGTCGTTTTCTGGGTAACTGCTCAGTAAGTTCCCGCTGGCTCTGCTGCTCACACAGCCCACGGGCTCTTCCAGGGAGGTCAAGGGGAGCCCAGTCATGGAAACTGGATCCGGGAGTGAAAGCCCTCATTGTTTTCTCAGTCTCCTCACTGAAAGGAGAGAACATTTCTGCCAGTGACCAGGTGTAAGTCCAACTTCTCAACTCTGCCCTGACCAGTAGTCTTCATTCCCCCCATGGCTTCCTCCAAGCTGTCTGCTAAGGGGTCATGGGGAGGCACATGTACTTAAGGACACCATGTGTATTACTATCCTCCCTTCCCCAGTTTTAATTCTTGCAGATAAAAAAACAAAACAAAACAAAACCAAAAAAAAAAAAAAACCCCTGATAACAGGTGCTGGGCAAAGGGAAGTCCAGGGTTTCCATCATCTTTATAACAGAGGATCCCTCACACCAGAGCTAGTCAGAGGCAGGTGAGTTCACGTGCCCCAAGTGACACTTGCTCACGCTTTCTATGCCCAAGAAAAACAGCTGGACTCCCAATGCCAAAGTATGCTCCTTCAGGGTCCAGTGTCCCCTACTATCTGCCTCGATAATTTGTGTTTCAGGTACTTTTCTGTTTTGATTACTCAGCTCCTAAGCTATACTACTACATCTAATGTATAAATAGTATCTCCATCATATAGATAAACATACACACATATAATGACATTGTGCAAGATAATTTATAGTAATCATTTCCTATATAGATAGAAGATAGATTTACACACACACACATATATATATATATATGCAAAGACACACACACACACATATATATACGTTCTAATCAAATTACTTGCTCCTTTCTACATGTCATACACAATAATCCATATTCATGAATACTATTTCTCTAACACTGCAAGATCAAAGATAAAATCTGGCACCGGGCTGAAGTGTGTTGGTCTGATGTGCTGAAATCCATTCCCTAAACTCGTCTCCACCACAACCAGCATGCACCTTGTTGACTCAGACTACAGCAAGACCCATCAGCGAGGAGTACAGTATGTGACTCTCCCATGAAGATGGTGGGACTGCTTTCCAGACATTCTGCTTAGAACTTGAAGCCAAAACAAAGAGCTGTGGTTCTTTTATAGGATGGTAAAAAGCTCTCGGATCATTGCCAGTCATGTCACTCCACTAAAGGGCTATAATCAACTCCTGTAAAAACTGCGTAATATAATTCACTCAACAATACCTCCACGACTGTATGTTGAAAATCCGAGTAATTAGATGCATAAAATGGACACACAGGAAGCATTATTTTCTACTCTATTTTCAAAAACAAAAGGATGGCCTTCCCTTGTGATAAGGAAATACTCTGCACAGCCCCAGGTAATTGTCAACTTCCCCATCTTTCAGTTCCTTTGGGTACCTGGGGTCATTTTTGCTTTCAGTTATGTATTTAAGTGATATGATTTTTTTTTCTTAAAGACAATAGATGAACTTAGTATAATAAGTGACATTTCTTGCCACATCTCTTGCAAGTGGCCCTCCTTCCTGCTTGCATGTAGGGACCCCACTATGCTACCACATCATACCTCCCCCTACTTACTCGTCCCAGTACACTGATGGCACAATGCTGGCAAATTCCTTTATGTCTAGGCCTTTATTGCAGTGAGTTTCCTTGATGGTGAAGCTCTCTGCTCCTTACACAGAAGAACTCAGGGCCAGCTTCAAGTTCTGCTTGGTCCCTGACAATCAGAGGTCGGTTTGGAATTGCCCTTTGTAGAACTCCTCGTGTTCTTTAATCCTAGTCTCAGAACTGATGTGATGGGGAGACTTTCTATGCAATGCTAAATTAATTGAAATATGGCTTAAGTTTCTAGAACTTCCTTCGACTGTGACATGTAAGAAAGTACTTTTTCTTTTTGCTGAAAAATGTTAACTAATTCTAAGAAAAAGTCACAACATTATTTAAAATAATGCCAGAATTCTTGCCCTACAGTAGATGACATTAGATATGCCCTATTATCTGCATTAAAGATATAGTCAGTTGTTGTATAATATCTGAGTGTTCCTTTGAAAGAAATGCAAGGATTATTTAAAAAAAAACAAAAAAACCATTTTGGAAGCCAATTTCAAGTATAGCAACCCAAAGTTTCTGTAGAAAAAACTAAAATGTAACACAATGTACAAAACTGCACTGATTCTTTTTTCTCTGAATTCTGTACAGCACATATATATATGCATATATCACACATATACACATTTACACAAAGTGTAAGAAACCCAGGGTTGTGTGACAATGAAAACTGCATTTTGTTGCTTTTTCAGAGTTTCTTTTTTCTTTTATCAGTTATATTCTCTATTTTGTCACTTCTAAAAAAATTACTTCAAAAAAAAATTCTCATATTCTCCCAAAAAAGTTTTTAGGCCCTCGTTTAAAACTGTAATTGCCTGAACTGCTTACCCTGAAGGGTTTGGTTACAGCAGGTTCTAACCCGGGCTGCACAGGAGATGCACCTGGGGAGCTTTTAAAACTATTGAATAGCAAAGTACCTGGCACATGGTAGCCAATCAATACATGGAAATTTCTTTCTCTATTATCCCTCCCGGCCTATCTGCAATTCCGTATTTCCCCAATGCCTACAGAGTACAACCTGACATCTCATTAGCACCTCACTCAGTATGCCCCAAAATTTCTTATAAATGTCACCACACATTCTATCCTCATACCCAGTAAGTGACTGACGGTTACTGATGTTACCTATGTGATGTTTTATATCTGTCACCTCCTCACATACCTCCCTGCTTGCAGAATCATCTTGAACTGTCTCCCAATTTAAACCCACACAGTGGTCTACTCGGAGGCCTTATTACCCTTTCCCCGTGCAGGTGTGATCACATCTCTCCCAGTGCCATGTGCTCAAGTTCACATTCCCTCACTCCTCCAAGCCTGAGACCATCCGGGATCCCTTAGCTCTGTACCTTTATCTCCATGTTCCCCTTTCTGGGATCCTATATACCAGCCAAACAGAACACTTCCTGGAATGAGACAGGATGTTTGAAATAGGCACATTTCCCCATTCTTTCCACATTCCTATTTCTACGTCCACCTGCTCTTAATGCTTGTCTTTCCTCATCTCCTGGTCTCTCTACCAGAAGTGTCCAGCTCTATGTCAACCTCTGGCCTTTGTCACATGCCTATATGTAGAACAGTTTAACACTTAGAGGAAGTGCTTACGTAATCGATGAAAAAACAAGTCATAAAGGATAACTGAGTGATTTAATCCACGGTATGCCTTTTGCTTTTGGTATGTTTACATTTGGCGATACCCTTCACAAAATACCTCACTCCCAAATATCCACTGGGTAGCTACTACAGTATTCTTTAGATACTGTTATAAATATTGTCATCTTCACAAATTAATGTATCTCTTCTATAACCGTTCATTGAGCAATAGCAAAATAAATTTCAAAAATCAAAGGCAGAAATCTCTAAATACCTAGGGCCCACATGATTTAAAAACAATCACTGTACATCAAACAAAAATCATGCCTTAATGAAAAAGTGGCATAAAATTTGGTATGCTGTGTGGCGTAGAAATGCATCCGGTAGTCGGTACTTTCCAGACAGAACCCATGTTTTTGTATTTCATTACAGCTAAAAATATTGAATCTAGACAGAATCGGGGAGGCAATGACAACGTGTGGGAAGCTGATCTATTTAATTTGAGATCAGCTGACCTTTGGAGAATGGACATGGCTCTCTTGTAAAAAGCTGGAAAAAACGCTACAACTGTGTTATATTTCAACAACACTTTCCTGGGCATGAAGGACCTTTACAGGAGATAAAGCACTGATTGTCTTAGCCCCTTTCCTCTGCTAGGGAGAAGGCGTATTAAAAAGAGAGCTATCTACTCTAGTGTGCGTGACTGGCAAGATGGGTGTTACTTACTGATAAAAAGCACTCAACAGTGATTTTGAAACAGAGCTTGTACTGTCAATCAGAGTGGAGAGGCACGATATCCTGTCCAAGCGATTACTGTCTGGGCTGTAGTGTGGCGAACTGCCAGGTCAATTACAGAGGGCCGGGGAGGAAATATGAAGACAGATAGGCTTAATTCTAAACAGGAGCATCAGTAAAATAGAAACCTGGGGACACATTAATGCAATAGTCAATTACTTAAAAATGTGGCTCTGGCCAGAGCTACAAAATGTATTTCTACAGGTAAGGAATTTTTTTTTATTAATAAGAATGGATATATAGGGAATTTTAAAAATAACATTTGTGTCTTTATTTAGGGAGGAAAACATTTCTCACAGGAAAATTAGGATTCTGTAAATCTCATCTAGAAGCTAAGAGACATGGGTAAATTAGTATTTGGGAAAGCTGGCCAATGATATTTCATAGTTGTTCATGTCACTGATAGGTCAATTTTCCTTCCATTTTTTTCTTACCAAGATTGATTTCAGTTCTAAATTCTCCTATTCGAATCTCTCCTCTTGATTGCACCTACAGCTTCTTTGTCTAAGGGAAAAAATACTAAGAGATCAGCAGCATCAATTTGAGGATTCATATCACAGAATACCTATAAACAGGGAAATATTTCCTTTGTTTCAGACTCAGGTTCCAGGAGTCCCATGGAATCACATTAAACATCAGACTTGCCAGGAAAAAAAAAAAAAAAAAAAAAAAAAGCAGACTGTTTGAATCACAGCTTAATTGCTTGTGAACTAGATTCTTAGATTCCTCTAATAACAGAAGAAAATCCCTGTCAACATCTTTGTGAAGAAAATACCAGGCTGCTGACACTGAATTTTGCAGCTATGCTATTTTTAATGGTGATTAGTAAGCTCTCAAATTGTGGAAGATTATAAAGAACACACAAAAAAATATGTAAATTAAAACAAAAATATAAGAAGTACTATCATAATTTCTCACCAACCGAAAGAGATGTTTCTTAAAAAAAAAAATGTGGAGTATTTATATACATTCTAGGACACAATGTTCATTAAAACCTCCGTAATATCGGTACGAAGTATACAATGCTGGAAAAGGTGCCAAAAGCTGAAATAATATAAATCAAATCCAGTTTCCCCAATAATATTATAACAGGATATTATTAACTGGTACTTAACTAATTACAGAGATGAAAATAAAAACAATATTTTATCTATCTCTGTGTATTGTTTATATAGGTAAGAAAGTGCATAAAAATCTCAGTGGGGTGCCTGGGTGGCTTAGTCAGTTAAGTGTCTGCCTTTGGCTCAAGTCATGATATCAGGGTCCTGGGATCGAGTCCCGCATTGGGCTCCCTGCTCAACAGAGAGTCTGCTTCTCCCTCTCCCTCTGTTCCTCCCCTCTGTCTGTGTGCTTTCTTGCTCACTTGCTCTCAAATAAATAAATAAAATATTTTTAAAAAATCTCTCAATATCACAAGTCAATTAACTTGTGGCTTAATCACATACTAAACTACATAATAAAAGAATCTATAAAACTTAAAATAAGAGAAAAAGATCCTAGAAATTCTGGACATTTCTGCCCAGGGATCTGTCACATACTGTTAGGACTATCTCTAGAGCAATCTTTAAAGTTGCTGATATCTCTGTGCCTAAATTTTTCACCATTTTTAATCGATCATAATAATTATAAATTACCATCCAACATAAATGAGAGGTATAGGATTAGAATCAAGGAAGTCCTCAGAGATCTTAGAAACCAATCTTCCAACTCCCCTGGCACTATGGCGGGTTCTCCATCCCAATATTGAAAGACTTGGCTCTTGTGGTCCAACCATGCACGGCAGAGCAAAAACTCTCACCCTCACGTAGGCAGACAGAGACAAGGAAATAAAGTACATAGGCGGAGAACAAGGGTCGACGGGAGGGAAGCACAGCAATTTTACAGAGGGCAGTCAAGGGTGGCCTCAGGGGGAAGGTGAAATTTTAAGAGGTGAGGGGGTGAGCCATGCAGAGAGCTGGGGGAAGAGCGGTCCAGAGGAGGGAAGAGCCAGTGCACAGTGCTGGAGGAATGCCAGCCTTGTCTGTGGAGCAGTGGGTCTGGGCAGGGGTGAGGAACAGAGGGAGGGAGAAGTAGGAAGGCCTTCTTCAAGGACTAGGCTTCAGACCCCAGTCTGCATGAGATGGGGAGGCTCTGGGGGGCTCTGAAGGTTGGAATAGAATCTTCTAGGGTGACTGTTAAATGCAATTCCCAGGCTTCCCTTATGGAAGGGATGGATTCTAATTTAGTAGGTTTGAGGCCCAGGAATTTGCATTGTTTTAGTTCTCAGGAAATGCAGCTGACAAGGGCCTAAAGGCCACTGAGAAACACCATTCTGAATCCCTGACAGTTTCTTCAGTCAGCTAGCCACGACACAAGCAGCCCTCTGTTCCTGTTACACACCTGGGACAGAAAAGGGACAAAGGGACAAAGAAACCTTAAACATGAGTGCTAGAAACAGAACTGTCCACTTTTCACTTACCACAGCTGCTGAGATAGGCTGACACCCGGGGGCTGGGTAGTGACGGGCAAACTGGTGAATTATATGAGTACTGACAGTCCTATGACTATTCCGGTGGTTGATTTAACTAATGATTCCGGTGCCCTTGGGGCTTGCTAGCACAGAAGACTGGTGTGCTCGGTGAGCCTGTGAAAGTGAGGGTCATGTCAGACATCACTGACTGCTCAAGTTATACCAGGCGACAGCTACCCAAATCCCCAGCTTGTCAGAGGCGAAGGAACCCCGGACGACAGATTCGACAGGTGCGAGCATTCGTCCGATGATGCACAATGGTTCCAGTTCAGGAACTTCTTTAGGGATATCACTTAGTACTTCGTCACTGTTCCTTTACTGTGTGTGTGTGTGTGTACATGATATACTACAGAAATCAAAACCATTGATAATACGTGCTTCCTCTGTACATGATCCTACTTAATCCTCAAACCAGCCCTGTGGGGTAAATACCATGCAGGTGAACTGAATGAGGCCCAGAGAAGTTAAGGAACTTGCCCAAGGGTCACACAGCTAATAATAGGCAGAACTGAGAGTTTTAATTTAAAAAATTATTTTTTTTTATTTTTAATGACATGATTAATATGTGTCTGATTAACCCAATGCCCATGTCTTAGCCACCAAAAAATATGACTTCCTAAATACATTTCTAAAAAATACTTGATGTAGGGATAGGGTGGCTGGGTTATGGACATTGGGGAGGGTATGTGCTATGGTAAGTGCTGTGAAATGTGTAAGCCTGATGATTCACAGACATGTACCCTGGGGCAAATAATACATTATGTGTTAATAAAAAATAAAATAAAATAAATAAATAAATAAATAAATAAATAAAAATAAAAAATACTTGATGTAAATGTTTACCATGTGTCATTTCAACATGCGACTTTACTATTGAGACATTGATTCACTCTCAGAGATGTTATGATTGAGGAACGTGAGCTTGGGAGTGAAGCTGATCTGGGTAGACTCCTTATTTGACACTCGCCAGGTAACATACCTGAGACTCAGAACCTTCATTCATAAAAGGAGGAGAATGCACCCCCAAGCTTCAGTGACACAGAATGTGCAATGCATGGGGTGTAGCCCACAGATAGCCATTCCTTCCCCACCGACTTAGAAGGAAACCTTGACAGTCACCCAGACCCTCCTCTCCTCGCACAGAGCACTTCCACAAACTCGACAGGGGTCGCCTAAGCTGAGCTTGGACATCTCTTGAGGTGGACCAGGTGCACTCATTCAGGCACAGAGTGATCTAGTCACTCAGAGTGTCCTCTTATGACCTGATGACCACGTGCACCAGGACTGCTCCTCTGGGCAACAGACCCAACTAATACCTCTTTCCAGGTGACAGTGCCACAGATAATGGAAGACAGTCAGCCCCCCGTCTTTTCTTCTCTGAATTAAGCAGGTCCACCTCAGTCAGGAGTCCTTCCCATCACAATTTCCCAAACAACACAGTATCCTGATTTTCCTCCCCTGCAAAAACTAGTGTTTTCTCTGTCCTTTCAAATGCAAAGCCCAGGAACAAAGATTAGACTGATATATTAAGCAAGGAGTACAATGGGACTGCTATCTGGACGGTGAAAAAGCCATACTTTTATAATTCAAATCTTCTTGAGCTACCTTAGCACCTTTGCCCAGTGTAGTCACACCAACAGAAAGCACCTTCCCCTTCCAGTTCCCACTCAGATCTTCTCTGCTCCCCCAACCCCACTCCAACCTTCTTCCCTTCCAAGGCCCTGCCTCTGCCTCTGCTCAGTGTCCCAAAGAACCTCTTCCCACCAGTCCAACCCCAAACCCAGGAAGCCTCTGTTCTTCTAGGTTTCTCCCATCCCCTATGAGCTAGCCAAAACAGCCCTCTTCAGCAGGCAGAAAAAGAGAGAATTATATACCACTTGGAAGGTTTGGGACTCTGTCATACTTCCACTGACCCAGCAAAGGCTGTAATTACACCTGCACTTCATACTGTGGCCACACTGACCCTGTGGTCAAGCCCACGTGGTAGAACTTCCATCCACTCCCTTCACTTTTGTCCAGGGGCTCCTCCTCAAGCCTGTGATTGCACACTATCATGTTTTAAAAGTTAAACTCAAACCTTTAATTTCATCCCCAATAATTTCAATTCTAGTTTCACTTTATTGTTTCAGTTTGATGCAATCATCTGATTTTTTTAATTCGGTTTCTATTATATTAGTTCTCCTTTCCAGATCTGTGCCATCTGTAAATGGAGACTGACTTCAGGGTCTTTATATGAATCCTTGGGCAAAAATGTTGGGAAGTAATTGTGCAAGGAAAGTTCATTATGTTTGTAAATGCACAATGCTTATGAAACAGGCAGCATCTAACTAATCCATAGCCCAGCAAGTACAGAGGCTCATAAAAGAACACAACCCAAATGACGAACAGATACGCCAGTGAATGTCACAGCACCGAGCATAATCAGCTTCCACACTCCTACACAGACAAAACCAATGCAAAAGCACATCGTTTAGGAGCCTAACGATGCTAGTAGCATAGAATTAAATAGGGATTCTAAGCTATTTCAAAGGGGCAGCGGGGAGACGGAGGATATTTAGTGATTAAATGACAATAAAAGTTATCTTAATTATACACTACAGTGGAATAGAGAAGCTTTGTTTGAAATAACACATTTTTAGTGACAACAGAAGCACAGCTGTAGGTATTAAAATTTCATTCATCTCAGTGTCATTTGTTTTCTTTGTCCAGTAAGTAGTGATCTTATATTTTTCTTCACTGTCTTTTCATTTTTAATGTATTCACAAAGTATTTTCTCCTGTGCTAGCTCAAATTCATTTTAAAATCTGAATTGTCCTGATGTTGCCAGCTCAAGTTGTCTAGAAGATACTGGTCTTGATTTCTATGGACTGCCAGCATCAGAGTTTGCTTCCTTCCCTTAAAAAGGCAAAACCAAAGGGAAGGAAATTTTTAGAGGCTCAGGTAAGTTGTTTGCTAAAGTGGCCATGGTTTTTGCTCATTTCCTCATTGGCTACTTAGATTAAGTGTGCTTAATATAGGAACCATATTAACCTTTTTCTTATATACAAGGAAAATGTTTCAGGTTATAATTACATTGATGTCATTCTAATACAGGCAATTAAAAAAAAACTTACAAAATCACATCTATTACTTGAATGTATAGGAAAAGCAATTAATGTCACATGACCTCGAAATAATTACCTTTGAATTAATCACAGATTATGTCACTTTGTTCTTTCCAACTTTTTAAACATTTTTGGTAAGTATAACCTAAAGAGGGCGCCTGGGTGGCTCAGTTGGTTCAGCAACTGCCTTCGGCTCAGGTCAGGATCCCGGAGTCCTGGGATCGAGTTCCGCATCGGGCTCCCAGCTCCACGGGGAGTCTGCTTCTCCCTCTGACCTTCTCCCCTCTCATGCTCTCTCTCACTGTCTCTCTCTCAAATAAATAAGTAAAAAATCTTTAAAAAAAAAAAAAGTATAACCTAAAGATGAAAAATTAATAGAGAAATGTGGGCAGACAATAAGGAAATGAATACAGTGCTTGAAGACTGAGGAATTTAGGAGATATAGCAGATGAATTAGTTCAGGGTCATTATCAGAAGTTAGAAGTTTAAACAGAATTTAAGACTATGGACTCCAAAAAACAAAAAAAGGGTTTCAGATGAGAGGGGGTTGGGGAGATGGGTTGGCCCAGTGATGGGTATTAAGGAGGGCACGTATTGCATGGAGCCCTGGGTGTTATGTGCAAACAATGAATCATGCAACACTATATCAAAAACTAAGGATGTATTGTGTGGTGACTAACATAACATAATAAAAAAATAAAAATAAAATTCATTATATTGTCCATTATCAGTATAAATATCTTCTACAGCATATAATTTTTTTCTGTTATCTTAAAAAAAAACTTTGAAAAGTTAAATCTAAGCCAACAGTAATTTCCATGTAAAAGTATATACAGCTTTGATTCCATAATTAGGCAAAGGAAATTTAGCCATCTTAAAACATCCTTTTTCTTATATTAATTTGATGTCCTCATTCATTAAACAGGAGCAAAATATGTGTCTAAATGAAATATAGTGAATACAAATATCAGAGAAAAACAAAAACAAAACCCAAAAAACCAAGTCACTGATTAGGAAAACGTCACTTTTCCCTTGGTCCTGACTTTTTTCCTCACACGCCTCTGCTTGCATTATTCATAGGTTTTATCAGAGTTTTATTTCATTGGGTTAATGATAAAACATTTTCCATTTGTTTCCACCAAGGGCCTTGTCAGGCCATTATTGCTCGGTGCTCAGAGTGTCTCAATTTGACAAATGCCAAACATATACCAATCAAAACATTCAACTGATGGTATATGCTGAATTTCCCAGATGCTAGAGTTCAATAAGGAACTTTTTGGTTTAATGAGTCTTCCCCTACTATGTTTCTCATTATACAATTGTTCCCATCTTCTTCAAAGAACCAGCACAAACCAGAAGAATAAAACAAAGTACAACAAACTATGATACCCCCCAAGTCTATAACCTATATGTCACATAACAAAATTAGTTACGCCGGCAGAATTTACTGAGAGCACTACTGGGCTTACTGAGACTTCTCCCATGTTTACAGCCAAATTTTCTCAGAAATGACGATAATATTTTATATCCATATGGTTCTTTATACTATTCACTTCAAAGGACTTTCAGGACCATTACCTAATCAGACATTTACAAAAACCTTCTGACTGAAGTAGGCAGGAATTTTTTCCTCTTTAAAAGAAAGGATAGGGGCTCCTGGGTGGCTCAGTCTGTTAACTGTCTGCCTTCGACTCAGGTCATGCTCTCAGGGTCCTGGCATCGGTCTCCCTGCTCAGTGGACAGCCTGCTTCTCCTTCTGCCTCTGCCTGCCGCTCTTCTTGTGTTCTCTATCTCTCTGTCAAATAAATAAATAAAATCTTTTATAAATAGATAGATAGATAGATAGATAGATAGATAGATAGATAGATAATTTATTCTAGCTCTGGAAAAATGTCTATGGTATTTTGATAGGGATTGCACTGAATGTGTAGATTGCTCTGGGTAGCACTGCACCCCAATGTTTATAGCAGCAATGTCCACAATAGTCAAACTGTGGAAAGAGCCCAGATGTCCACAGACGGATGCACGGAGAGAGAAGATGTGGTCCACAGATATAACAGAATACTACTCAGCCATCAGAAAGGATGAATACCTACCATTTACACCAATGTGGATGGAATTGAAGGGTATTATGTTGAGTGAAATAAGTCAATCAGAGAAAGACAATTATCATTTGTTTTCACTCATATGTGGAACATAAGAAACAGTGCAAAGGATCATAGGGGAAGGGAGGGAAAACTGAATGGGAAGAAATCAGAGAGGGAGACAAACCATGAGAGACTCTTAACTATAGAAAACAAACTGAGGGTTGCTGGAGGAGAGGTGAGTGGGGGACGGGGTAACTCGGTGATGGACATTAAGGAGGGCACGTGATATCATGAGCACTGGGTGTTAAATGCAAATGATGAATTATTGAATTCTACATCTGAAACTAATGATGTAGTATATGTTGGCTAATTGAAATTAAAAAATAAATAAATAAATAAAAGAAAAAAAAAAAGGAAGGATAAGTGAAGCCCAGGGATATTACGTGACATCTCCAAAGTCAGAGTCTGTCATTAAAAGGACCAAGAGAGACGCCTAGGTGGCTCTGTCAGTTGAGCATCCAACTCTTGATTTTGGCTCAGGTCATGATCCCAGGGTCCTGGGATAGAGGCCCACGTTGGGCTCCCTGCTCAGTGAGGAATCTGCCTCTCCCTCTCCCTCTTCTGTTCTCCCTGCTTGTGCTTTCTCCCCCTCTCTCTCACTCTCTCTGCCAAATAAATAAATAAAATCTTTTTAAAAATGAAATAATAAAATAAAAGGACCAAGACTAGATCAGAACTAGTCTTTAACCCCATACCCGGGGTTCTCCCATCACACCTCATGGGCTTGTCTCCAAGGTCACAAAATCGACATGCATTAATGAACTGAAACATCATCAACCTCCCTCCTATGACCGAAAGGCAGTGCTACTATCTCTCTGACTAAACTTTTTTCTTTAACAGTCAAAACAATATGCTTATTTTAGATCTCTCCCTATGTTCCCTGAAAGGAAATCATACCTCAACATCAAACACAAAGATCAGTCTTAAATCTGAACCCGAGAACATGAATCTCCCTAGTTTAACGTATAATCCCATTTCTACCTCTAGAAACCACTAACATCCAAATAATGCTTTGTTTCTTTTGTAAATACAAGTTAGGAATATTCTAATACCATCCATGGAGATGGATTATTACAATTGTGGATTTCTATTGGAAGGATGGCTGTCCTTTCTATTTAAGTAAAAGATATCTTAATTTGAGAGCTATTTGAGTTTTAGTGTTAATGAACTCAGGTGCAATTTTCTATATGAACAAGGCTAATAATGACTCTATTTCATAAAGACCAAGAGCTCGTTCATGGGTTATTTCACTTGGCAATTATTTCAAGTTAAATAATCTGACATTTTAAAATTGGCATTTGGTAATAAGCTCTCAGGTGCATTTCAGGAGCTCTCTCACTTTCTTTGACTTTTTGCTGACTAGGAAAGGTAAATGATAGTCCTGCCAAGAGGTGGGTGAATTTTTGTCCTTTGAAATAAAGGGATTGCCTATCAAATCTTTCCCATATGAGGTTTTCATCAAGTCTTTGTGAGAAACAGTTAATAGATTGATAGCCTGCTATTGGTTATTTCTCAGATATTATAAAGAATCATGTTGGGGAGCATGGGTGGCTCCATCAGTTAAGTGTCCATGGCTCAAGCCATGACCTCAGGGTCGTAAGATTGAGCTCTGTGCCATCAGGCTCTGTGCTTAGTGCAGAGTCTGCTTGTCCTCTCTGCTCTTCCCCATACCCCACACCACTCATACGCACACACACATTCTCTCTCTCAAATAAGTAAATAAAATCCTTAACAGAAGAATCATGTCAATAGCATCTCAAGATGTTATCTCTGGATGAACCGAAATGCTCTTATAATTAGGTATTTATTTATTTAACTTTTCATACCAATCACCAGTTTCTACACAGACTTGCAAAAATGAATTAAACCTGAGTCTTGCCATTAAAAAGACAGCAGCCTAGCTGGGAACGCAGAACTAATAATAACACAATGTGATAGTTTCCTTATTAGGGATTAATGTAAAATTAAAAGATAAAGGAGCACAGAAGATGATGAGACTAAATGTGCCTCGCCAGTTGTCTGATGTTCTGTGGAGGTGGTGAAGTTTCAATTGATGGCCCGCAATAACATCTTCATAAATAGAAAATAAAGATTAATGTGTAGGGAGATTAAGGTTATTCAAATAATCAAGGTTCTATAAAGGATACAATAAGAGCTAAAATAATATAGACTAGGTAAAGTCAGAGGATTAAACTATTATTATCCCTGTAAGTTCAGCCTCTAATAATACAAAGAAGGCTGACTTAGGTTCTATTCCCTAGAAACAGGCCCTAAGTGAAAATGATTTATTACAAACTGTCCTCCTAAGGGAGACATAACTAGGGAGCTAGGGAGCAGGACGGGGAAGGGAAGTAAGTCAACAGCATGCCATCAGGCAAACTCTTGAGGGGAAATGTGGCTCATTTCCAAGGAAAAATCTAGAGACACCCCTCAAAACTGTCCTAATTGAGAGAGGAGTAGAGAACGAGAACTTGGAGGTAGAAGAAGCTAGAGTAAATATCCTTGCTCTTCTAATTGATTAAAGACCCTATATTGGTTAAAGCCTGCCCTAGGATCACGTAATTTCCCATGTGATTATATTTCTACATGGTGAAGTTTCTGAGCAACATAATCTCATCATCTCCCAGGTTCATTCCAGGAGAGTTTCTTATAGAGGGCATTTCATTAATATCTAAGTATACATTAAGTGCTAAACAGAAGGTTTTAAGTCTCTGACAGATAATACAAGAACTTAAGACCACATTCAAGCTTTTACAAAGATGTATAAGAGGTGGGTTTCAGGAGTTTTCTGGAGACCAGAAACACTTTTCTGCATATCATATTGTGAGAAGGCCATGTCTCACAGCCAGAATGGAATGATGGAGTTGATGTCAGACCCCAAAAAGCAGGTAGAAGACTATATCATCAGGGGGGCTTTAGGTTGACTGGTCTCTGCTCATACCTCACCCATGCTCACTTGGCAAATCTCTAGGACTAAAACTGAGAGGATAGCGTACGGAAATACATATAACAAATTCTCCTGTGTATGTCATTTCAAGACCCTTCTTACCATTTCCCTTAATGATCTAGTGATCTGATGCTTGTAATAGCATAAGTAAATGTTCCCCTCTTCAGAAACTGAACACATAAAGATGAGCTTCTATTAAGATGCAGGTCTTCCAGGTGAAACAGTCCAAGTAGAAAATTTGATAGAGAATATGCACATGAGCATAAAAATTGCAAAACTATGTACTAATTCTCCTAGGTATAAACATCCCTGGTCAGACCAATGTCTGAAAACCATATCCAATTTCCAGTCTATAACAAGCTAAATGGAGTTCAAGGAAGTTCGTTAAAGTCTATGAAACTTATAAAATAAGATCTACAAAAAAATATCATGAACAAAACAAGAATGAGAATGAACAGTGCTTTTTTCTCTAAACATACAGTTATTCAGAGATTATATTTCTTAGGGGGAAAAAAAGATTATCAGTCCTCCTGATTATAAAAAATAAGTCCTCACTGCAGAAAACTGGGCAGGTAATTCTTAGCACTTTCCCCCTTTTCCTTTTTTTCATTTACATATAAATGTTTTTATTGAAGTACAACCATATATAGAAAGGTACACAACTTTAAGTCTGTGGCTCAACTTTTATAAAGTGAAGACACCTCTGTAAGAACTACCAGAAGATGACTCTGTTTTTTGTTGAGGGCATAGCAAACTCATGGGAAAGCCCTTGGGTGGTTATTGTAACACGTATTTGTGAACTAGTTGAGGAAATGAACCATTATTTTTATTTTTCACAATTCTTGAATAGTTCACTTGTTGTAAAGATTGGCAGATAAGGTTATTCATTCCCTTAACAATTATTAATTAAATACTTAGTATATGTTCAGCAGCAGTTGTATGGTGATGGAATTCGGGGTCTAGTGGAAGACAGATAATGCAGAAGCAAAAGCACTAATTAATAATTATAAAATATGAACCTCAGCTGCAGCAACTTCTTCTAGACACATCGCCAAAGGCAAGGAAAGCAAGGGCAAAAATGAACTATTGGGACTTCATCAAGATCAAAAGCTTTTTGCATAGCAAAGGAAACAGTCAACAAAACCAAAAGACAGCCAACAGAATGGGAGAAGATAGTTGTGAATGACATATCAGATAAAGGGCTAGTATCCAAAAATCTATAAAGAACTTCTGAAACTCGATATCCAAAGAAACAAACAATCCAATCAAGAAATGGGCAGAAGACATGAACAGACATTTCTTCAAAGAAGACATCCACATGGCCAACAGACACATGAAAAAGGGCTCAACATCACTCGGCATCAGGGAAATACGAATCAAAACCACAGTGACATACCACCTCACACCAGTCAGAAAGGCTAAAATTAATAAGTCAGGAAATAATAGATGTTAGCAAGGATGTAGAGAAAGGGGAACCTTCCTACACTGTTGGTAGGAATGCAAGCTGACACAGCCACTCTGAAAAACAGTATGGAGATTCCTTAAAAAGTTGAAAATAGAGCTACCCTATGACCCAGCTATTGCACTACTGGGTACTTACCCCAAAAATACAATGTAGGGACCCAAAGGGGCACATGCACCCTAGTGTTTATAGCAGCAATGTCCACAATAGCCCAACTATGGAAAGAGCCTAGATGTCCATCGGCAGATGAATGGATAAGGAAGATGTGATACACACACACACACACACACACACACACACACACACACACACCGGAAAATTATGTAGCCATCAAAAAAAAAAAAAAAAAGAAATCTTGCCATTTGCAATGACACGGATGGCACTAGAGGGTATTATGCTAAGCGAAATGAGTCAATCAGAGAAAGACAATTATCATATGATCTCGCTGATATGAGGAATTTCAGAAACAAGACAGAGGATCATGGGGGAATAGAAGGAAAAATGCAATGGAACGACACCAGAGAGGGAGACAAACCATAAGAAATTCTTAATATCAGGAAACTAACTGAGGGTTGCTGGAGTGGAGGGAGGTGGGAGGGATGGGGTGACTGGGTGACGGACATAGGGGAGGGAATGTGCTACAGTAAATGCTGTGAATTGTGAAAGTCTGATGAATCACAGACCTGTACCTCTGAAATAAATAATACATTATATGTTAATTTAAAAACACGTTAAAAATAAAAATAATAATAAAAATTAATTAATTAAAGCCCATCTTTGGTTCAGGAATAAATAATAATTATAAAATATGAAATGTCATGAAGGAAATAATGCTATGGTCAAGAATATCAGGGTATCCAGGGACACCTGGGTGGCTCAGTCGGTAAGGCACCTGACTCGATTTCAGTTCAGGTCATGATCTCAGGGTCATGAGACCCAGCCCTGTGTAGGGTTTAGCACTCAGTGCAGAGTCTGCTCCTCTCCCTCTCTCTCTGGCCCTCCCCTCGCACACACACTCTCTTTCTCACTCTCTCTCTCTAAAATAAAGAAATAAATCTAAAAGAAAAAAAAAAAAAAAACACGAATATCAGGATAACCTACCTACAAAGAGTGATTAGAGAAGTAAACAACAGATGAGCATGGATGGAAACTTGAGTAAAAAGAACCAGCCATGGGAAGAGAAAAAAGGAACATTCTATTTTTTTTTTTTTTTAAAAAGGAACATTCTAAACAAAAGGAACCTCATGAACAAACTGAAGATCCCCCTTGTCCACAGGGAATACGTTCCAAGACCCCCAGTGGATGCCTGAAACCGCGGATTGTACCAAACCCTACGTATATATGGTATGTTATTTCCCATATGTTCATACCTATGATAAAGTTTAATTATGAATTAGACACAGAAAGGGATGAACAAAAATAAGTAGTAATAAAAGAGAAAAATACTAACAACAAATTGTAATAAAAGTCATGTGAATGTGTTCTGTTTCTCACAGTATCTTATTGCTCTGCAGTTTTCTTGGACGATGTGTGAGGATAAAATGCCCATGTGATAAGACGAAATGAGGGGAATGATGTAGGCTTCAGGACAAGCACTGGACTACCACTGGGCTTCTGACAGTACATGAGAAGGAGGGTCATCTCCTGCCAGAGCACGGTTGACCACAGGTAACTGAAATCACGGAAGGTGAAACTGCTGCCTACTGTACCCAAGTCTGGTTTGTTCCACACTGAAAACCCGATGACTAGACTGCCATGAGCACAGGCAACCACGGCTGGAGAACAAGGGCAGAGGCTGGGCCATGCACAGTCATGCAGCTCAACTGGAATGCCCGAAATCACTAAGTGCACAAAGGTAATAAAGGGTTGTTAGCAGGAAAGTAAAGAGATCCCATTTGTGTTTTAGTAAGACAACCCTGACCACTGTATTAGCAAGTGGCAAGACAGAAAGCAAGGTACCAGTAAGTGGGTTATCACAGTAGTAAAGGAATACAAGATATACTCTGATGGCAAATCAACCATTTTGTGAATGGACTGGATGTACGGGTGTGGGAAGGGGCAGAATAAAAAATCAATCAGCTTTCTTATTTCAGCAATCAGATAGAATGAGGTGTCGTTTACTGAGGTAGAGAAGATCTGTGGAGAAATAGGTTTCCAGGGGAAAAAGCAAGAGTTTAGCTTTGTACATATTAAGTTTGAGATGTTTGAGAAACATCCACATGGAGTTGTCAAGTAAGTAATTTGGATAAATGAGAAAGAACCACTGAGGGAAGATCAGGCTACAGATAAAAATTTGGGAGTTATTAGCATATAGATGGTTTTTAAAGCCATGGGAATGTAACAACAGAAAGAGAAGATAAAGAGAACTCAGTGCCAAACTATGAGGAGCTCCAATAGTTAGAAGGTGATCAGATTCTGGTCAGAAAAAGAAGCTAAGTAAAAAGGACCAGAGAAGGAGAAGGAAAACCAGGTTCTCAGAAGAAAGGAGAGTGTTTCCACAAGGAGGGGAGGATCAGCTATGTAAATATTAGTACAAGGTAAAGCAAGATGAGAAGAGAAAAACACTGAATGCACATGGCAACATCCAAAGTTACTGTGACCTTGTCAAGGGTCTCAGGAGAGTAAATGGAAGACAGAAATGGGGCAAGAGGTGGAGAAATAACTGGGGGTCAGGTAAGGTTTTTATAAGGTAGATGCTGCTGTAATTTGATTGTGTACAGAGAAAAAGAAAGAGAAAAGTTCCTGATTCCATGGACAGGTGCCTAATGGAGGAGCAACATCGTTGATAAGGCCTAGAGGTGGGGGTCCGGAGCAGGTGTAGTCTTGGCATCTGACAGCAGGAGAGATGATATGTTTCTAAAGAAACAGGTAGGAAGAAAGAAGCGGTTCTCTATGTCATCTTCTTAAATCCTTGTGAAGCATTTAGGCAAAGTCATTAGCCAATGGGAAAGAGGTAGAGGAGGGACAGGAGCAGTATGCGGCCGAAGAGCACCAAGGTATAGGGTGGTGCTTATACAAAGTGGGAACTCATGCTTACTTTGGAAGTAACAAGTAACAACTTTAGAAATTAACAAGAATTGAAGAACCATCTGCTGATTGTGATCTTAAAGTGTCTTCTGTTTACCCAAACGCTGTTTACTACAAAACAAAAGAACAACAAATCCTTAAAGCTTCACGAGAACAAAACCAGAAAAGATGGATTATCAAAGTCATCTGTATGAATTTGTTCAGGAAGTGAAATAAAAGATGGAAAAAGCAGGCAAAGGAAAGTGAATGAAAAGGACTCTGGAGGGGCGCTTGGGTGGCATAGTCAGTTGAAAGTCTGACTCTTGGTTTGGGCTCAGGTCATGATCTGGAGGTTGTGGGGTCCAGTCCAGTGTTCAGCTCCGTGCTGGGCGTGACAGTCTGCTTGGGATTCTTTCTCCTTCTCCTTCTGACCCTCCTGCTGGTGCTCTCTCTCTCTCTCTCTCCCTCAAATAAATAAATAAATCTTAAAAAAAAAAAAAAACATAAAGAAAAGAACTCTGAAATCTGGGCTGGATAAAGCAGGCGGAAAGACAGGAAGGGTGGAGAGGAGACAGGGAGGAGTCTCAGGAGGCTCAGTGAGGTGAGGATATCTGTCTCTGTGAGCATCATTGGAGCGAGAGCCCTGTGAGCGAAGAACTGTTGGCAGACACAGGAATGTCTGAGTTTGTAATTCGGAGAAGAGAAGTTTCTGCTGATGACAAAATCTAGTCTGACCCCGACACGATGAGAGTGTGTGTTTGGAATAGAGAAGAAAAGCTCATTGGAGATGAGCAGATCAAGGAACTAAGACTGAGGATACCGAGTAGATCATTCAGTAAGTGATGATTTCCCAAGAAAACTAACACAAGTTGGAACGGAGAACACGGAGAGAGTGATAAAATCGTCCATGGCTGGGGGATACAGGTTAGGAGAGGAACAAAAAGGTTGAGAGAGGACAGTAGCAATATGAAGGAGAGAGCCTGGTGGAGACAAACGGCTTGAAGCCCAGTTGTTCTTACAAGAGAGAAGGAAGTGCGAGTCTGGTTGGTACTGTGGACAAAGCACATCATGACTCCCACCTAAATGCGAGGCATGCATGTGTGGGATTAGTGAGCCTCCCCTCAAGAAGGCCTCAAGGGAAGTGGAAAGCCCTAGGTAAGGCCAAATGAAGGGAGAAATATTCTAAAATATGACTGGAATGTAACAACAGAGTTTGCTGATCATGGGGGAAAAAAAATACCGAAAGCAGAATGGAGAAATTATCAAGGGAAAGGGCAGAATATAATTATCTGGGGACTGTGTAAAAGGGAGGAATTCTCAGCTATACCTATATCCAACTCAAAAATATACAGCAATATCCAACTCAAAAATGTACCTGTATCCAACTCAAAGTTCATTTATTTGCCTCCTTTTATAGGTAAGGGGCTGTGTTTTTAAGAGGCATGTCAGCCGTAAGCAACAAAGAACCAAGCAGGAAAGACACCTGGGCTGGTGTCCGGCTCGCTGTGTGGTACCCCTGTGTATTTATGTGCACAATGCAGAAGTCAAGAACTGCCACAGATACTTATGTCAAAAAGGTATTTTAAAAGGCCTCTAGAGTAATATAAAATAGATGTTTTAAATAAATTCTGATGGTATTATTTTGGAGTATATCAAATAAAATTAATTCACTTCTAGTCCAACCACTAAAATAGTCTTTAAAGCAAAACTTTACTGGAATGCCAAATTTAAAAATTAAAAAAAAAAAAAATCCCAGCTTTTCAAGTAATTTTATTCATCAAATCCTTCTCTAATGGAACAAGACAGATATTTACACTAATTAACTGGCTAAAGAAAAACCGTTAGACATTATCCAATTATAAGATTTCTCTTCTACTAGCTTTTCACCAGTAACAGGTGTCAAGTACATTTGACAAAGCCACTCTTGCTGAGATAGCTCTCTTTTGTTTTCAAGTACACTCAAGATACATCATCTTTCCATGAATAATGTTAGCATCACACAATTAGTTGAATACAAGTAAACAAAAATTTTTGCAGTTTTCTCCATAAACATTGTTGCACTGAAATTCACAGTTACAGTTTCCTAAAGCTGTATTCAAAACTCAAACTAAACTAACAAAAGCTTAAGTATTTTTTTAGGGTAAGTCGAAAAGATTATTAGACTAATAAGAATTCTGTGCTTTTATGCCACAGGTTTCTCAGTTATGAAAAGGGCAGGATTACTTTTTTTTTTTTTAGTGTGTAGGTACAGCTTACAGCAATAAAAGGTATCTCCTGTTAAGCCAGTAAATTTGTGGTAATTTGCTACATTGCCATAGGTAAGTAACACATGAAACAACCTGGAAAAAAAGCTCAGACCCATTTCACACTAGGTTATTTATTTACTATGACAAGTCCTCTGTGAAATGTCTTGAAAAATCAAGTTGGAAGCAGTTTTGATCAGAGGCAACTGGAGGCAGGTGGAGCAAATGAAACAATAACCATTCGAGTTTCCCTTGTGTATGTTTTCCAGTTTGGCAAAGACCTTTTGTTCTTTCCTGTAGTGTACCAAGTTGGAAGTATAGCTTAAAACAAGTAGAACAGGCACAATTGTTGCCTGGAATTGTGGGCTGCAGGGACACTGAGGACTCGAGTGAGCCCGCAAGGGGCCAAGCGGCATGGTGCGTGAGTCATTCTCAGACACCACCTCCCTGGGGTAGAGGACAAAAAAAAGGTGAATATCTGAAGAATAAATAAAGTGGATTTGAAGATGTAAAGTAGATAAGAAGAGACTGCACGTAAACAAGAAAATACACATTTTTTTTTTTATTCCAAGCAACATCGTTCAGAAAGGCAGTGTCTTCTTTGCTTTATGAGTATAATGTGTGTATCACTGCCCATACTTGAGAAAACCCTCGACGGTGCCTGGGCAGAAGTGAGGACAGCAAGAACTCAAAGGATTCCTTTTGCCCAAAGTGAACATCTTCGATAAGGCTCTAGCTGGAGAGCACTCTGCAGACCTCTAACGGTAATCACAAATGCTGTGACTGCCGCACTCCATCCCCTGTGTTCTGACCGGACCAGCTGTTACAGGTCATACACCGCCCTTCACTCAGCACAGCCCGGCAGGTGGACAGGTGCGCGGCAGTCAGAGGCTCCCACCCTCTCTGCGCCCGCTTCCGGCTGCAGCCTTGCTGAGCGAGCCGTGCCTGGGCCCCCGCAGGAAAGCCCAAACCCAGCCAGGCCACCTCGCCAGGGAAGAGAATTCGCCCCTGTACCTCCGCCAGCCGTTCAGGTCTAACTCCTGATCTTAAAGGACCCTGAGCGATGTGCTGTTCCTTGATAGCCCGTCTTCCAGCTCCTCAAAAGCTGCCACGACACGAGCTTGGCCAAATTTTCTCTTGTAACCAGAGTTTTAACTCAGGAGGTTATTTGGAATCAGATCTTGAAGGAAGCTTCAAGAGTAGCAAAATTTGCAATTATCACCTAGTTATCTTACAAGAAAACAAAGTTTTGATTCTTAGGCATCACAATAATGAAAATCTCTATATTGCATGAGCATCTAAATATATCCTTTTATATATTCTGGTTAGATTGCTGCTCCTTACTCTAAGGTTTTCTTTGGTGCTTTGATGACTAAAAATCACTCTTCTTTACTGTGACTATTATGCCATTATCTTTACTAACTAGTTTATTATATGAAATCTCAGAGAAAATGTCATTTATGACACAACCTTTACTATTTCAAACTACTCACGATACCCCATATTATTTTACATATTTTCATTTTTTTAAGCAAAAAATTTAATTTTCCTATTCTTAAAGATCAATGAAATTCCCAGTGGAAAAAAAAAAATTTGAACCCTTCCTACATTAAAAAGCAATCAGTAAGTTACATGATACTTTCAACTCCACAATGTTTTTGTTACCAGGACATTTCAGGGTCCATGATCCTCTGGGTTGTGCCTGAGCAATGACTTGCATTTCACAAACATGAAAATGGTATAAATACCATTTCATTATAGGGGGAATGAAAAATACTAGTATTTTATTGGCAAATAAAACATATGACACAAACTGTGACAGGCCATTTAAGGTGATTTGTGGAAAAGTATTTCTGTTTAATTAAAACCTTAAAGAGCACATGGACACACACACACAGCCTTCCCTACTCCTCTCATCCCATTTGTAGCCAACATCCAGGAAGACATGCCATGGCCACCCTATGTAAGCTCCTCTGGCCCTCGGACTGGCTTCACATAAGGAAGCTGGAAGGCTCTAGCTCACTAAGCGAAAGGCCCCAACTCCTCCCAGGGGAGGCAATTCTCTGACGCCGGGACCACTGGTGAAAGGGGAAGCCTCATCTCTCCTGTCTTTCAAGTATGGCGCTAGTCTAAAAGGTAACAGCCACTGGAAAGCTCACAAATATAAAGTGCACATTTCTGTGTCTCCATATGTCAGCAATTATTTTTTAGAAACATTTCCATCTGCATCTCAGCCCCTTATTCCTTGCAAATATTCCTTACCAATCAGAAACACACATGCTACTGACATTTTGTTGTCAGATACTTGTTCACAGAGATGGGAATTAAAAGGAGACTGACACTTTCCCATATATGAGAAGGCAAGGTTATGGAATGAAAACAAGGTGTCTAAAGACCTAAGTCTGTCAACCTATTGTGACCCAGTTTATGACCATGACCAAGTTCTCTAGCCTCCACTCTCTTCCATGCAAAATGAGTTGTCTAACCAACAGCAACCGAGAGATCATAAGAAGCAAACTCAATTAACATTTGAGACCATTATTATTAAACTTTTATTTATATTTATATGTATTTCATTTCCAATTAATATGATGACAGATAGGAATAGACATACTTGTCAACTACACTAACAGTGAATTCCTTTCCCCATCACACTCGTTAATGAAGAAGTTATAATTAGGTTTCAAAGATAGCATCTCATTAAGTGAAGGACCATAAGATTATTCTTCGCTTCTGAGTGTAGTAAAAACCTTAAAAAAGTTTTTACTTGACTGTGTTAGCTTCGTAACTAAAAATAATACATATAGTATAAGCTTGGATTAAAAATCACCATCAATACATTCAAGACGATTTTAAGTATGCAGTCATTCAACTGACTGTGTAAGTTCATAAAGGGTTAACACGTGACAATTCCCAACTGGAAACAGAATTATCAAGGTAAAATAATAAATGTTCTGACACCCAAAAAAACGCAGACCAAACAGATCCTCTGGGTTGTGCTTGAGCAATGCCTTGTATTTCACAAACATGAATATCAAGGTCCTCAGAAATCAAGTGATTTTTTTTTAAAGATTTTATGTATTTATTCGACAGAGAGAGAGATCACAACTAGGCAGAGGCAGGCAGAGAGAGAGTGGGAAACAGGCTCCTCACTGAGCAGAGAGCCCGATGCGGGGCTCAATCCCAGGACCCTGAGATCATGACCTGAGCCAAAGGCAGAGGCTTTAACCCACTGAGCCACCCAGGCACCCCAAATCAAGTGATTTTTAATAAGGTCATACATCCAATGTATTAAAAATCACAAATTAGAACCAATCTCATGACTCTCTACTAGTGGGTTTTTTTTCTTTCATTAAAATGTTCTGCCTTGTTATTTTTTACATTTGGCATTTCTCTGCAATATAAATTACAGATTATATCAATGTGTTACCAAAAAAATGGCATAAATATCAATTGCCAACACTTACTCATTTAATTTAATCAGTGTATATTATTTACTAAATGCCTACTCTTTTTCAGAAACTTCACTAAGATGAATAAGTTGCTCCCAATTAAGGCGCAGAGGGAGAGACAAACAGATAATTATAAAACGTTATAGTCCGTGTAGTGATAGAGTTGCCCACCAGGTATTAAGGCCCCAAAATGGAATAATAATGAAGATGACAATAAAGGGCATTTTCAGGTACCAGAAAAGACTCCATAAAAGGCTAATACCTGATTTGAGCCTTAACTGGTGGGCAGAGCGTTGTCAGCACAGGAGATCACGAGAGCGGGGCTTAAGGGTGAGAAGAAGCAGCACAGGGTGTGCGTAACGAAATCACTTTGGTGTTGATAATATTGCATGGAGATAAAGCTCTGTGATAGGATGGTCAGGCCACAGAGGTCCTTACACACTAAGGAGCACGGGTTTTATTCTTTGGGCAATGGCGGTTATCAGACAGTTGAAAGCATAGGAATGCCATGGTCATATTTTTCATATTGTAAGTAAATTTTTATAGGAGTGGAGTAGATCTTTAAGAGGAAGACTAAAGGCAGAAAGCTAATAGCTAACTAGTTTAAAAGAATCTAGTTAAAAGATGATACAGGACCAGGTTAGGGCCAGTGGTAGGGCAAAAAAAGAAGAAAAAAAAAGCTTGACAAACTTGGAGTAGGTAAAATTTTGGCAGGTGAGATGAGGTGAGAAGGGGAGCGATATGGAAAACTCAGCATGAAGGCCTGGATGGATGTGGCCTCTCCAAGTGAGAAAGTAGTAATGGACTAAGGGACAAAGATGATGATTTTGGCTGACTTTGAAGTGTCTGGGGGACATCCAGGGAGCAGTGTCCAGCAGACCAGTGTATGTGCTGGCATCCCCGAGAATCTGGCATGCAGCTAAGATCCAGAAAGCATCAGCATATCTGTGATGTGTTAGAATACGGTTGTGGCTGAAATCACGTGGGATACCGACGCCAAACGAGGAAGAGGACTCCAGAGAGCCATGCAGGATAAACAGCAAGAGACACGTGAAGAGAACCAGGAGAGCAGCTAAGTCACTACTGAGCACTATCAATAAAATATTTAACCACAAATGTGAGACTTACTGTCCTATAATGCCATCTTAGACCATTAAGTTCAAAAGTTGCCATAAGAACAAGTATCATATAAGTGCAGATGACTTGGAAATGCAGAATTGCTTAGACACATTACAACTCGGGGGAGAGAGGAGAGGCGAGGCAAGGAGAGGAGAATGAGAGGGGAGGAGAGGAGAATGAGAGGGGAGGAGAGGAGAATGAAAGGAAAGGAGAGGAGAGGAGAGGAGAATGAGAGGAGAGAAGAGGAGAATGAGAGGGGAGGAGAGGAGAGGAGAATGAAAGGAGAGGAGAAGAAAATGAGAGGGGAGGAGAGGAGAATGAAAGAAAAGGAGAAGGAAAGGAAAAAGAAAAGGAAAGGAGAATGAAAAGAAGAAAGAAAAACAAGCAAACGGGTATCCAGATGCAAACCACGGTTTCAGCAACTGGAGCACCGTAACCATCCCTCCCCTCTTTACCCAGTTAGAGTGAGGAAGTGACCAGTCTGAACAGCTCCCCTCTGTGATGTCAAAAAGCCCAGAAGATAAAGCAAGCATTCGGGGTCTTGCTGGGAGAGCCTCCTGGTCACCCTGGGAACTCCCCCCAGTGCAGTCGGCGTGGCGCCCTGGAGAAGGCCCAGCACGTGCAGAGGTCTGAACACAGTGCAGTCCATCCGAAGACAGCACGGCAGCCCCTGTTCCTGGCTCAGAGGAATGCCAGCCAGCAAAGCCACTGCGAGATACTGCCCATCTCTAGGGCTGAAAGGAAGCAGAAGAGATAATAGGGTTTTCTCTTGACCTCTAAGACCTTATCAATATATATTCTGTTTAAAGCCTGGGTGTCAGGATGCTTACTGTAGGTGGCCCACCTACGCTGAGGAGAAAATCAGGAGCAGAACAGGGGCTGACAGACATGCATTTTCTCAGCTTGTGCCTTCACACAGCCAACATGACTCAGTGGAGAAGCAGGCTCTGACCTACTTCACAGTGACTTGGTTCCCCCTTCCCAGCTTCAACACTCGTCAGTTGAGTGACCTTGGGAAGGTGGCCCAGTGGCCCAGTGTCACCAACGAGAAAGTGGTCAAAACAAAAACCCCTAAAGGAGACTGGTGAAAATCTAATAATTGGTCCGTGATGATACTCCTATTGTTTATCGAGCAGAGCTATGCTAGAACAAGAAGCCAGAAGTCCTAGCAGTCATCCCCGACTCTCGCTCTGCCTCCCATACCTAGTCCATCGGCAGGCCTCTTTACCTCTCTAAGATGCCTTGACTTCGTCCATTCCATCCACCTCTGCAGCTCCCGCTTGGCCAAAGCCATCACCACCTGCCCTGACCTTCTAGGACAACTTCCTACCATTCTCAATCAATTCTCCACACAGCAACTGGAGGGATCTTTACATTTTTTAAATCAGATTAAACCATATCCCTGCTTAAAACCCTTCAGCTGCATTCCACGGCCCTTAAACTGAACACCAACTCCTCCCCTCGGTCTCAGGGTCATGAAAGTTCTGGGCCTCGACCTCATGCCCCGTCGGCCTCCTCCTCACTAAGTCTAGCTATACTGGCTCTCTTTCTTTTCCTCACGGCCTCACTGAAGGCCTCCCATCTTAGTCCTCCCACCTCCCTGAAACACTGTGGCTTCCTTCTCCCTGTCATTCAGATCCAGAGCCACTTCCTCTGTGAGGCCCGCCCTGACCAACCGATCTAAATTTATATCACACTGAGTGTCCTCTTACCTATGATACTGCCCTGTTCTCTTCATGACACTTATTTTTATCAAAGATTCTTATTTGTTTTCTGGTCATCATTTTCAACATTTCCCATCTGTGTTTAAGGACAATAAAGGCAGCAGCCCCCATTTCCAGAGCTCAGCCGCAGCCAGCACCAGGATATTGTCGAATGGAAACGTCGATAGCTATGCTCCAGATCGTCACTGACACGCCTTCCTGCACACTTGTAAAAACGCACACACTACATGAGAGCAAGATGGCAGAGGAGTAGGAGGCGGAGATAGTGTCTGATCCCAGAAGTTCAGCTAGACAGTTATTGAACCACTCTAAACACCTACCAACTTAGCAGGAGATAGAAGAGAAGAACAGCAACTCTAGGAACAGAAAATCGACCACTTTCCAGAAGGTAGGACGTGCAGAAAAGTGAATCCAAAGCGACGGGAAGATAGACTGCGGGGGGAGGGGCTAGCTCCCGGCAGCCGCAGAGCAGCAGAGCACAAAATCAGAGCTTTTAGAAATCTGCTCCGCTGAGGGAAGTCGCTCCAGAGGCTAAGCGGGGGGTGGAGCCCTCCCGGGGACAGTGTGGTCTCTCTTTCTGTGGGGTCACAGAAAGACCGGGGGTGTCTGAGGGTGGCAGAGCTCTCAGGTATCAGAATGGGGAAGCCAACAGCAGAGACCAAGCCGAACAGTGAGCTACCAGCTCGAGCTTACCTTGAACTGTGATCCCGGCACAGTCAGGCCGCTGCTCTTTGGGCAGGGACCCCACAAGGGGCAGATCCGGAGAGACCCCCTCCTTCCCCCTCCGGGAGGAGCGGCGCAGAAGCTCGCGGCAGGAATCCGCTGGGTTTGGAGACTCCAAACGGCCGTGCGCCAGAGATAGAAACGCTTGGTCAGAAGCCGGCTGAGCTCGGAGCGCGGCCGGAGACCAGGGAGACGGGAGGGACTGACAGCTTTTCTCCGAGGGCGCACTGAGGAGTGGGACCCCGAGCTCTCAGCTCCTACAGGCCGGAGACTGGGAGGCCGCCATTTTCATTCCCGGCCTCCAAAGCGGTACAGAAAGCATTCGGGGAACAAAAACTACAAGAGCGAACCCAGGCAGATTACCTAGCCCGGCCCCTGGCAAGGGCGGTGCAATTCTGCCTCCGGCAAAGACACTTGAAAATCTCTGCGACAGGCCCCTCCCCCAGAAGATCAGCAAGAATATCCAGCCAAGACCAAGTTCACCAATCAATGAAAACTGCGGAACTCCTGAGTTAGGAAAAAGCAACACATAGAATTCATGGCATTTTTTCCCATGATCCTTTAGTCTTTCAGGGTTAAATTTTTTAAATTTTATTTTGTTCTTATTGTATTTTTTTATTTTATTTTCCCTCTTTCTTATTTTAATGTTTTTTAACTAGTCTCTAATCAACACCTTTTTAAAAATCTTTTCTAATTTTCACTGTTACATATTTTATCCCCTCATTGTATTTAACCTTATTTTTTTGTATACATATAGGTTTTTGTTTTTTTTTTAAATTTTGGGATACAATTTCTTCAAATAGATCAAAATATACCCTAAATTTAGCACACAGCTTGGATCTAGTCTCCAGCCTGATTACATTCTTTCCTCTTTTAATTTTTTTTTTCTTTTTTCTTCTCTTTTTTCAACCAACCTCTTATCAATCCCTTTAGAATCTTTTTTAATTTTTACGCGCATTTAATTTTACACTTTTTTAATCTTTACACTCATATTCCATCCCTTCATAGGGTTTACCCTTATTTTTGTATATTTATAAATTTTTCTTTCTTTAAAATTTTGGGAGGTAGTTTCTTCTAACAGACCAAAAACACCCAAAATCAGGTGTGGGGCTCTGTTCGAATCACAAGTCTAATATATATAGATATACATATTTTTTCTTTCTTTTTCTCTTTTTTATTCTATTTTCTTCCTTTTTTTTTTCTCCCCTCCCCCCTTTCTTCTTCAACCCCTAGTTTTGGCTCCCTTCTGATTTTTCTGGGGTCGTTGCTACCCTATTAGTATTTTGTTCTCTCATTCATCTATTCTTATCTCGACAAAATGACAAGGCAGGAAAATCTCACCACAAAAAAAAGAACAAGAGGCAGTACCAACGGCTAGGGACCTAATCAATACGGACATTAGTAATATGTCAGAAATAGAGTTCAAAACGACAATTATCAAGGTGCTAGCTGGGCTCGAAAAAAGCATGGAAGATATCAGAGAATCCCTGTCTAGAGAAATAAAATCCCTTTTGGGAGAAATAAAAGAACTAAAATCTAACCAAGTTGAAATAAAAAAAGCCATTAATGAAGTACAAACAAAAATGGAGGCTCTTATTGCTAGGATAAATGAAGCAGAAGAGAGAATTAGTGATATAGAAGACCAAATGATGGAGAATAAA
>CM052886.1:4535591-4588706 GCA_028534135.1 Potos flavus | reverse complement strand
TCATAGGATCTCTCTGATACGAAGAATTTGAGAGGCAGGTCGGGGGGTCATGTGGGGTTGGGGAGGGAAATAAAAAAAGATCGGATCGGGAAGGAGACAAACCATAAGAGACTCCTAAACTCACAAAACAAACTGAGGGTGGCTGGGGGGTAGGGGAGTAGGTATAGGGTGGCTGGGTTATGGACATTGGGGAGGGTATGTGCTATGGTAAGTGCTGTGAAATGTGGAAGTCTGATGATTCACAGACACGTACCCTGGGGCAAATAATACATTATGTGTTAATAAAAAAAAAAAAACACAATGAGATACCACTATAAACCAATCAGAGTACCTAAAATAAAAAAAAATAATGGTAACACCATTACCATTGTAATGGCAAAGATGCAGACAAACTCTATCGCTCATACATTGCTGGTAGGAAAGTACAATAATACAGGATCTGGGAAACAGTCTTGTAGTTTCTTTGAAATCTAAACAGCAACTACCTACCAATTGTACTACTGGGTATTTGCCCCAGATAAATGAAAACTTTTGTTCACACAAAAACATGTAGAGAATCTTTTGTTGGTTGTGTGTGCTTTAGGTGTTACATCTAAAGTGTGATCTTGTCTAATCCAAGGTCACAATGATTTACAACTATGTTTTCTTCTAAAAGTTTTACAGTTTCAGCTCTTACATACATGTCTTTGATCTATTTCCAATTAGTTTTTTTTATTAACATATATTATTTGTTTCAGGGGTACAGGTCTGTGCAATTAGTTTTTATATATGGTGTGAAGTAGGGTTCCAAATTCATTCTTTCACATATAGATATCCAGTTGTCCCAGCACCACTTGTTGAAAAAAACTATCCTTTCTCTACTGAACTGTCTTTGCGCCTTCATCAAAATCAACTACCATAAATGTATGGACTTACTTAAAAAAAAAAAAAAAAGGCACACTGATTATCTAGAGACACTAGCACTTTGTTGCACATACTTTAAGTATTATTTGGTTTGTCCTTGCAGGCTTTAGGTAAAGAGTAAATAGGAAAACAATACAATTAAATGAAGACCACTAGCAACCGAGTTCAGCATCACACAGCTCGAACTCTCCAGGACCTCCTTCTCACGTATCAGAGGTGTGCAGCCCTTGAGCAACACGCTATTCCTGCCGTGGGACTAACTCACACCCACTGAAGTTCAACGTGGTAACATTAGAGTCACTTTCATCTATAAGCAGCCAATCTAACCATGTCAGACCCCAAAAGGCCTCTTGCTTCCTACTTTCCTGGGAAAGCAGAGGTCACTGGTAAGGAAGGACGCCCTTCTCTGCCCCCTCACATTTATTGACCACTGCACCTCGTCTTCTGCTGTGATGAAAAAGATACCCTTCCTTCGGTCCAGCCTAATCTTGGTACCTTCACTCTAGATCTTGTCCTCCATGGTCTCCTTTTACAATGCTCTTATCTGTCACATAGGTGCCTCTGAATGTCCACCTGGGTTGCAGAGAAGGCCAGAACATAATCCAGGCCTTCAGTGTGCCATGCTGAAGATATTGTATTTTCTAGAAAAATCCACATCCTGAGTTATTCCTTGCTATGCTCTCTTGCATACAATTAAAGAACGCAGGTTTTACTGTACATATTTATATGTTACTGAAGAACAAACACTTAATACTCATGAAGAAGAATCTGTGGCTACACAAAACATATCCAAGACTCACACAAGATTTAAAACTGAGCTCTGACATTAATTTGCTTTGTGATCCCGGATGAGCTACTTAACCTCCCCTTCTTTAGCTGTCATCTGTAGAATGAAGATAACAGAATGGCACACTTGTCCAAGCATCCAAATTACTGCCCTGATGAGCCACATGAAGACAGACATCTTTCACTGTGTCCCTAGGGAGAGGGACTGAAACACCCTCATTGGGGAAAATATCAGTTTTTTACAGTACTGGGGACATAGAAATAGTCCTTCCAGTGTGTCCTTGTTTAACTACAAAATGCCCTACCTGGAAAGAAAAATATTATTTATTTAGTTCTATTGAAAAGAAAGCATTAAAGGAAATCTTACTAGGTCTTTCAGTAAAATCAATCAGGAAATTATGAATTAAATATTTATTACACAGACATATAATGCCCACCCATTTCTTTAAAAAAATAGTTATGGAAAACCTACTATATTGCATTGCTCCGCAACTGGCCTCACAAAAGCGTGTGACTTAAAGGAAAACACAACACGACACAACTTGGTGCTGCTCCCCTTGCCCTAAGTATTTCTCCTTTCCATTTGTTATCTGCATGTCAACCCCTCTTTATTCATAAAGTGATGCACGGTCAACAAAAGGCAAAAACAATGTTTCATTGAAAGCTGAGTTGTCACACACAAACATTATGGAAGATCTAAAAAATTGTCCTTTAATTGCCTACCTTTCTCAAAATCATCTCTTAATTGTATTTACAAATATTTCTTTTGCCTTCTGGCTGCTTCGTGTTCTATGTTGATAATGTTTTATGAGTATAGGCAGATTCCCAAACAGTGAATGAATACTGAGCCATGGGGGTCTGAATCACTCATTCACACGGGCGATTCAGCGAAATGAAGTGCAGGCCTACCTTAAAGTTAAGCCCTGGTCACCATTACTCTGATATCCTACATGCTTCTCTGGGTGTAGCAAGGCTGCCTGTGTCTCTATGCCCACCAATCACAGGGCAAGAGGCTGAGCGGGAGTTCTTTGAGGCTCATACTACATTTGAATTTGCCTATCTCTTCAGATTCCTCATTGTGATACCCTCCAACTGGCCCCAGCTTACTCCTGCTCTTCTGCTCACTGTCTTCTTGTTATAAAACTTTTACTTTTTTTCTAATTTCACTGATTTGATTTAAACGAGTTATGCATGCTTGTAGTACTAATTCAAGGGATACTAATGTTTCCACATTTTAATAGAGTAGAATCCTCTGCTCTACCAATTCCATTCTCATCCCCCCCCCCCACTGAGCATGTATGTGTGTATGTAATATTTGCACATAATCTGTGCCTTCGAGACCCACAATACTCTCTGACCAGCTCCATTCAGTTTTGCATACCGGAGCCATGAAACACGAATCCTGACTGTGTCTCTTCCCTTGGTAAAACACCTCCCTTGGTTCCACTGCCTTTATAATGAAGTTCAACCATGAATCACTTGACTCTTACTTGCTTCTTCACCCTCAATCTTTACTCTGTATGGCTCACCTACTCTGCAGTAACCATACCCCAGTGTCTAGTTTCCCAAATACTGCTCTCCCTCACCCACACACCTCTGCATGGGCAGTCCCCTCTGTTGACTCGCTCTTCAAATACAAGAGGAAAGGAGATCCTGCCAGGAATCCTTGAAGAGCTACACATAATTATTAATAAAACTGAAATCTAACATACCATCCTACCCAAAACACTGAAAAATAAGCAAGGAAATTGGACACGAGGAAGACAGAGTCGGTACTGTACCACGGACACTACTAACTTGAATAAAGGTCAGTTTCATAGACAGAGAAACAAAATTAATCAGTGTTAAACATTCAGGTTCAATTTGAATCCTCACACACTTTCCTAATAATCATTTATTTCCTTTAAAAAAATAGACAACTTATTGTAAATTTTTAATAAGAGGAGAGTTTAGACCAAGATTTTGACAGCCTTCATGGCATCTTACTAGCTGAAGATTTACCGTCAGTTTGTGGCCTCAGTTTCTTTCTTCCAAGTGAAGCAAAAGTGGCAAAAAGAAATGCCTTTCATTTCTAAGCATGACCTTAAAGATAAAACTAAAAGAAAAAAATGATGACAGATTTGACTACCTAAATCTTTAAAATCTCAGTATGCCAAAGCACACACACGAGCACATCTATATAAATAAAAAGATAATTACCAAATGGAAAAATAGTCATAACCAAAAAGACAGTTAAACCTCTAATCCAGAAAAGGCTTTGATAAACTAACATGAAAAAGATAAATACACAAATAAAAACAAAGTAACTATAAACACATGACTCAAGAAAAATAAAAGATGACCAATAATGTAGAGAAGAGTTCAATCAAACCATTTGATAAATAATAAGATACCAGTTTGACGTCTAAAATTGGCAAAGACAAAAAAGAAATGAACATCAGTGTTGATGAGGGTCTGCAAACATAAGTGCCCTCCCAATACTGCTGGTGGGACAGAACCCATTCAGGAGGTCTTTTGGTAATAAATATGTGTCAAAATTTTAAATATGTTCTTTAAACTAGCAATGTAATTCAGAGGGATTTGTCCAGAGGATAAATAAACACTTAGTCAAATAAAATACTATTTAACCATTAAAAATCATAATCTAAAACCTGAATGTTAATCTGTTATTAGGTGAAAAACATCTAGAAAATCATATATAGACATAGCTTAAACCTCTTTTTTTTGAATAAAAATATGAATTATATAAAAGGGGTGTGTGTGTGCCTACAGGTATATACCTATAATAGTCTAGAGAGATCTGCAACAAAAGTTGAACAGTAGCTATCTCTTGTATGTAGGCATAAGTGTGGTGCTCATTACACTTTCTAAATTTTCTATTTATATTTCTATATTTTATACATATTTAAACTAAGTATAAATATTTCTCTAAATAATCAAAATAACAACATTACTATAACTTTGCTTTGAGTACAATATATTTAGGAAAGTTTTATCTAGAATAAGAAACTAGGGGCGCCTGGGTGGCTCAGTGGGTTAAGCCTCTGCCTTCAGCTCAGGTCATGATCTCAGGGTCCTGGGATGGAGCCCCGCATCGGGCTCCCTGCTCAGCGGGGACCCTGCTTCTCCCTCTCCCCTCCTTGCGTGCCACTTCCCCCTGCTTATGCTCTCGCTCTCTCTCTGTCAAATAAATAAATTAAATCTTTAAAAAAAAAAAAGAAAGAAAGTAATACATCCACAGAAAAGAGAGATGCCAGTTTGAAATTATAAAACCTGATCACATATTCTATTTGTTCATCATTCAGAGTATTTTTTTCAAATGGTTTCAATATAATAGAGCCTTAAATGTTTTGCTCTAAGCATTCTTGATTTGATTTTTCACACACAGTATATTTTAAGAGCTGTTCATTTGATTGCTTTCGTTCATTTAAACTCATCAAAATGCAGAATTTCTAACAGACATTTTACCTACTCCCCCCAAAATAAAACCCACACATTTAGGTCTAATTTATGTCCTATTTTTCTTAGAAGGCAGAAAACAAATTTTACTAAAATTAAATGAACTTCAGTACGAAAAGTTTAAGGCTGACACAGAATTAAGTTAAACACCATGAGACTAAAAACATCCTGGCCTTCAATTCTCATTCAAAAAGTTTATTTACCCACATATGATTTTTCAGTCAGCACTCTACAGAACAATTTTTCCTATCTCTTAGAACCTTATGTTCATATTCTGCTTTAACACCATATTCTTTTTCAGCACAACAAATGAACAGTGACCCTTTCCTAGGACACAGGTCATTCCTGACATAAACCTATGAACAACCTAGGCCCTGATCCCAACGTCATTATTTCCTACTTTTCCGTGTCTGGTGCTAGTCCTGGTTTCCTCAGGATCGCTCATTCATCAGCATCCCGGCACAACAGATTCTGATCTTGACTGATGCTCCCCAGTGAACTGTGCCCACCAGCAGACTCCACACTCACCATTCTAGACTCTTCCGTTTCAGGAGTGCTTTGTCCTGAAGTTCTCTCCCTCTTATATGAGGAACCAAAGCCTGTCCTGGCCATTTCCCTCAGTCTCCTATCAAATCTCTCAGTTTCTAGACTCTGACACTAGAATGTCTTTTGGAATCTTCTGTCTACTGCACTTAGCAAATACTTACTTGTCCTTCAGGATCCAATTTAATCAACTCTTCCCTAGTGACTTCTAGTCCCCGTAGTGGAATATGTGACACTTTCAACTCTGGGCAAAACCTACACACACACACACACACACACACATGTAGATGTTTGCACACACACACACATAGACATGAGCTCACATGCTCACGCACGTGCACACACACACAGAGCTACTTGGCTTTTATCATAATTATTTGTTTACCCGTCTTTCTTCCCTACCAGGCTCTAAGCTCCTTAAAGATACGCCCTATCTTACTTATCTACATATGCCCAGTACCTCACCTAGACAGGCAATAACCCATAACATATTCTTCATAAGATGCTGAATGAATTAAATATGGCCTATCAGGAAACTTATCTTCATTTTTAGATAATTTTCTTGGTGTTATACACCTCATTTTAACATATATTGAGATGTATGTGGGGCAGGCTAAAGAATCTATAGTTTACATAATGGTCAGTTGGGGAACATTATACTTCCAGAGGACAGGAACTCTCACATCAGATGGTACTTTGGAAAATTTGGGAATAACATTAAGGAGGGACTGGGCATTGGGGGCAACTTATTACCAAATCTAGCCTGGGGTGACAAGGTTCTATCGTAGGATGGTGACAATGGCAGGCAGAGAAGAAAAGAAAAATCTCAAAGATGCCCCACAGTACTTGTTGGAAATGGGAAAGAAAAGTATTCTGTTAGGCAATAAAGTAAGGTAATTAGGGGAGGCCCCCTTTCCCACAGAAACCTTCTGGCTGTACTTGTTGTATCCAGGAGCATACAAAGGGCAAAGAGAAAGGGAAACTATCTCAGCAAATTGATAAATGGGGAGGCTCAGATTAGCACTACATCTGCTCCCGACTCCCGAGGGTTACCTGGGTGCAGAACTTTTCCTATTTCTTCAGAGTCCTCCCCTCCCCCATAAGATCTGAGATACATATTACTCTGTTATATGTACTGAAAACACAGTAGAATGCCGAGCATAGAAACTAAGAAAACATTATGAAATGAAAGAAAAAAATGCCAAACTAAGAAAACATTAATATGCCGTGTTCCTGAGGTAAAGGATGAAGTCAACACCATCAATGGCTTCCCAGAGAGAGCCACGGCAGGTTCAATCCAGGTGCCATACAAAGTTAAGACACCGTCACAAGGCTAATAAGAAAATTAAATGTATTAAAAAGAGGAGTGAAACTAATATAAATTTGATTTTCTTTTCCCAAAAGAATACCAAGCATTCAAGATAAAAGAGGTTAAGTGAAAGGCAAAAGAGATGGTTAGATTCATTTATAAGTGATTTACTTTTGAAGACAGATTTTGAAAAGATTATTTAACCCAGAATGAACAGTAAAACGTTCAAGGCAGTTTTATGGTAATTAATGAAAAAGTGGGCACACATATTAAACTCCTAACTCACCAGCGTCATGGAACAACAAGAAAAGGAAGCCAGCCTCCATTCTGGCTGAAGAACTTCTTATATGGCATTTCATACACCTTCATATAGAAAGACAATTCTTAAACTTGGATTTCAAGAGGTTTTTCCAACAGATAGAGTCGGGTAAAAAACAGGAATTGCCTTTAACTGAACTATCCACACATTTTCATGCAATTTACAGTTGGAATACATTGACAAGAGGGTGGCCAAAAAACTCAAAAGAGAGGAAAATCGTGTTTCTCAGCACTAAGCAGATGACCTCACTCACAAAGGGTGGTAAAAGCAAAAAGTTTAAATAGGCATAAATAAAAATTTGAATCGTTTATTTCTAAACACAGAATGCTAACCACTACAGTCCCAAGTCATTTAAATTCCCCATGGTTAAATCTCGTATCTGTAAAACATAGATAAACATATAAATCTCTCTGATGGCAATATTAAGCATTTCACACATTACATATCAATCTGTGAAGAGAGCACTGAAGCACAGAACTCCACGATTACTTAGGGAAACTGGCCTTGTAGGAAGAAGTCTTGTCTTTCTACAAAGTTCTCACAGCTTTACAGATCTTAAAACTTGTAAAAACCAGCCTTAATATTTTAAAATGGGAAACAGAATACATTGGAATGAAAACGCATATCCATACGACTTCAAACACATCAAAGCCGACTACATTTTCTGAATCACTTGGTCATGCTCGTTTCAGAAACTAAGAATTCTGAGGATAACATATCCTGATTATTGCCCCTGTATTATTGTTGTCACATGGCTTATCCTGTTATATATTATGTTTTATATATATATATATACACACATATATATAAATGTTATATATTGAAAAGTTAAATATAAATATATTTATATGATTATATTAAATGCATTTTAATATATTTAAAATATTTTTAAATTTTTAAATTTAAAAAATTTAAATATATTAAAGATATCTATATATATTATATAGATATATATAGATATATAGATATACTGTTATATACGTAGTCCAAGAATCCCTGAAAGAAAAGATAAGTTATGAATAGAAATCCATTTCCAGGACAAGGTTCAAGTTCAAGCTTACATGACAATGTCTGCCGTGCTTTATCCTCTTAAAGCAAGAGTCACGAGCTACTAAACCCAGTTCTCTTTGCATCTTATTAAAAAGAGTCCAACTTGATGGTTACATGGCTTGTGTTTACCTTAGTATCTTAAGCTTTTGAAATTCCACACAAGATTTAGCACAGTGCCGGGTACGCAATGGGTCTCCAAAACTTCTGGTTGTTTTTAAAATAGTACCTTACGATGTCTGCAAACAGTATTAAATTCAGCAGCACGAGCAATAATCCTTTAAGTTACTGTTTTGCTATACATTCTAGCTATATGTAAATACAATACCTTTGAAAACACAACCATTCTATGTGACAGAAGCTAGAGAGCTTCAGAGTTTAGTCAGCCTTTGAGATAAACAGTAAAGACATGTACCATATCCCAAAACTGTGAGGTATTCTTGGTGGACGATTGACTCCTAGCTCCCAGAGTCCCTTTTCCACACACATACACATGCGTGTGTGCACGCGGGCCCCCCCCACAAATAAATTAATTAAAACCCCACTTATGAAAGAATATAGTACTTTCCTACCCAAAAGAGTTGGCTGCTGGTAGAAGAACAAGTTGACTCCTCAAGGCTTTCCTTAAATGGCATAATCATTTGTCACTGACAAATCCAACAATTACTCCTGAGATCAGTGTGCTGACGTAGTAATGCTCTATCACTCAGAATCTCTGTTTATGCTTCCCCTCTCCCAGAGGGCAGCCGTTCCAAAGAGCTACCCCTCTCACCAGCAGCAAGACCCATAAACTCACTGTGAACACAAACAAGGGTTTCTACCATTCCCATGGAAAGAAATACCAATTAAGCAAGTGACCCTATAAAGTAAACAATTTTTTAAAAAATAAAAATAAAACAAACCTCAGAAAAGTCATGCAAACGTAACCCACCACCAATATCCTAAAATCTTTAAAAATCTCCATTGATTGAAATACTTGGAGTTTTAATTATGTTTTGTTGCTAAAACTATTTATGCCTACCAGAACAGAGAACGCAGAATACCTACTCTACACGTATTATCTGATATGCCTTCATTCTGTTAATTAGTGAATAAATAAAGTCAACTGCTGAGTTTATCACTATACAGATTGCTGCCCGGCCCCTAAAAGAGTTTAAACATAGTTGTTACTGATAAGGAACAGGATTTGCGAAAATTTTACCAGGCAAAAATATTTAGAACGCCACTTGCTTCTGGATCCAGGAGACAGAACATGAATCACAAGTAAAAAATGTAATTACATTTTAATATCATGATATTCAGCTTCATAAATGATTAAGAAAAAGAAAGCCAGCCATAGGACAAATTTTGGGCATTTGCAATAAAAGTATTATAGCAGAATATTAACCAAGTTATTTAACTTTCCAAGACTCGCCAAATAAATGCCTTTCTTAATCTGTACTAAAAATTATGTTATCTTTTTATCAGATAATAATTATATAACTGCTTTTAGCCAGTGATACTCTGAAGTAAAATTAATATTCAACCACAATAAATAAGTCAGGACACTTAAAACTGCCGTGATTGGCTGATCTATGTCCTCCATCAAATAAATCCATTTCCTTTTTGCATCAAATCTCCCCCATGGCCAGGTGGCTGACTGCATTGAACTCTTCTGTGATCTTCATACCAATCCCACATTCCCGAAAATTCTCTCGCTCCATTCATCTATTCCTTTCGTATCTACTCAAGGCCTCCCATTTCTTCTCCTATATTCCATCAGCAATTCTTTAAGTATGCAGATATGAATAATAATAAGATGCAATAATAAATGCTCCATAAATGTTAACAATTGTTTCTGTAGCCTCATTCCAGGGGAAATACACTTAATACTGTATTAGCTTTATTACCTAATTATCATACCCACCTTATAATCTCAGTACTAATATCTCCAATTATTACAGGAGTACAGTTTGGGTTTACAGAGACTGAGAACTAACCCAATGTCACAATAATGCCAGAGTAGCCTAGACTCACGAACAGTTGGCCTGATTCTTTATCCACTGGGTGATAAGGAAGAAAGTTGTATAGAAGTTCAGCAGACAAAATTAAGAAGATGTGAATTTGGGGGATGTCCTAATAAATGCAGAGTATCACTTTAGTGACAGAGCACTTTAAGTAACTCAGATTTGATAATATCCTGATATCAATATTTCAGAAGTTATTGCTTTTCATTAGTATATGAAAGGAGGTTTCTATTTCATAAAAAGAAATTTAAATACACCTACGAATTCAATCTTTGAGATCATGGTAGTGTTTTGCTATGATTGTAAGAAATCTGTTTTTACATTGTCACAGAGGGAGACAAAGGTATTATGATGGAGGATATTGGCCTTTCAAAATGTTAAATCTAAGTAGACTACTGATTGAGTAACATAATCACCCATTACCATATCTGGTTGGCAAGTGAGTGTACCTGGAGTCCCAGAAGGGAAAGATGCACATGGTAGCCCTTCCCATATGATCAGGAGTTAGAGCAAGGAAAAGTCACAGCTATGAGGACTGGAAATCACCATGAGGGGCTATAAGCTGAGCTTTAATTTTATAGCTTGTGCATATTAAATCTAGTATCAAGAGGCAAACAGGATTTCTAATCAAGTAAATGAATGACTTTTTTTCCTAACACAGAAAGAGAAGCTCTGTAAAAGTAAAATGTATTTGAAAGGGAAAGAGAGAGAAAGAGAGAAAGACACAGAGACACATAGAGGAACAGAGACAAAGAGGGAGAGAGAGGGAGGGAGGAGGGATAAACCAAAGATACCTGGAATGTTAAAGCTTGCAATAAAGAAGTGCTCTTGATTCCATATAGAATTAAGCCTAGTTCACTAGGCACTTTCTGAGTGCCTTACATACATGCCATCGGCACTGTGGTAGGTCCCGGGGACACAGACGTAACCCTGATACAAATGCTCTCGTAATCTAACTGTCATATGTAATAGTAACTTGGACAGCGGGATATATGCAGTAAAGCAACTATATCCAAGTGGAAGAAGGATATGATTTATTCATTTTGCTGTCTAAGAGGTACATTTTAATAGGAACATAAAGCAAGCATACAGTAGCATCCATTAAACTCTGATGTTACAATGGTTGCTGGCATAAAGACCAGTATTGCTTATAGATCTAGTGGCAACTATCAAAACTGGAACCATGGTAAGTAGCTCCTTCCCCCTTACAGAATAATGGCAATATACTAATGACAGTCAGAGTCACCTTACATGACCTTATCATCATGTAAAGAAGAGATTAACCTGATAATTACTATATATGTATAATATGTTATTAAATATAAGCATAATGGATTATCAATCAGGTTACAGCGATTTATCTTTAAGAATTTCAAAATAAACCTCCTTGACAATTACAAAACAACTTGCCTCAGATAGGCACAGAAAGACAGCAATTTTGATAAGCAAAATGAAACTCTTAGTCACTTGAATTATGCAGATCAAAAAGGAGGAAAATTGTAATTATCTATGTTGTATGGAGATTAAACATCCCTCTTATAACTTGGGCTCTCAATATCACAAATAAAGAGAAACTTTTCTTATTTCCTCTGGAAAAAAAAATCATGTAGCAAGATGAATTTATTTGAGCTAAATGAGTTTTGCTGAGATAAAGGCCAAGGAATGTTCTCGACTTGGAAAGTGAGTAACACCATAACAATAACCTACAGGTGAAGGATCGAAATCCCCTAGTAAGGACTAGGATGATCTAACTATTCCTCACATTAATCACAAAAATAACAAGCAATATTAAACTAGGGCTTTTTTTTCCTTTTAGAGAAAGAGAGAGCACATGAGCAGGGTGGGGAGCAAGAGGGGCAGAGGGAGAGGGAGACTGAATCTTAAGCAGACTCCATGCTCGCCACAGATCCTACTATCGGTTTCAATCTCATGACCCTCAGATCATGACCTGAGCTGAAATCGAGTCGATGCTTAACCAGCTGAGCCATCTAGGCTCCTCTTAAACTAGGCTTTTTAAAAGCAACCAAGTTTTGCAGGAAAATGGGCATTTCATGACTTTCTCCAGGCAGCAGGCACTGGGCCCAGTGCTCCATCCCCACCGCGGCCTAATGAGAGAAGAGCTCAGTTTTCTTAAGGTCAACAAGGCAGACCATAAATAAAGCACCTGGAGTGGGCCTTGGCCCATGGTGGGTACGTCGGTCATGGCTGTGACTATCATGTGGGGGGTCAGGATAGACTGTTGTCACCATCCTCTCACAGAATGCCCTCCCTTGTTATGTCTCTTCTTTCCTACAGGCGCTCTACCTTTACGGCTCTGGCTCATCAACTGATCCTGTTACGCCTCAGCCGAAATTCTGGGACTTGGTCAAAACAGTGTGCCTGGGAAGCTACATCTGATTACAAAGTTAGCATTCTCTGTAGAGTCTCTTGAGCCATAAGGCAGCACCAACAGTATGCCACCACTGCCCTCTCTGTGGAGGTGTTTTACATGGGGTCAAGCCTATAGAATTTTACAATACCGTTACTATACATTTTTGTCTTCTTCTTCATTATTTCATTATAAATATCTTACATCCCGGTTGTGTTTGTTCTCTCTCTTTAGATTTACGATTGGAGCATAAACTGCTTAAAGGGATCCCTGCATCTCCACTTTCCTCTGTGCTATCTTAAAGCCCAGAGGGCAGGCTCTCCAGACAAGTTCTGTCAGAGGGATCTTCTTGAGGATAGAAGCGTTTTTTTGTTTGTTTGTTTGTTTGTTTGTTTGTTTTACTAGCTAAAGCCTCTTCTACTCTACTGTCCAAAACAACGGACTCAACGTTTTGATCTTTTTCCTTCGTGGCCTTTTTTTATTTTTTCCCCTCATTCAAGCTCCTGGGGCAGAGGTGGAGGGATGAGCAGGGGGGATAATGACTGTGTGTTTAAATATCTGTACTAATAAGGTAAGTACGCTTTTTTTTCCTTGTCTTTTTTAAGGTTAACATTGTAAGTATTTTCTTTCTGTTTGAAATCATTTGCAATATACATTCAAAACAGCTGTTTTTAGGGCACAACTATTTGAATAACAATGACTGTAGTTCTTAAGTTTTTCCAGATCCCTCTTACATTAAGATGTATATAAAAAGTAAATATAAACTTGGGCTATTATTGCTATTTGATTTTGTATTTCATGCTTTTAGTCATTACTTGAAACCTGGGCTTGTTGCTCTTCATTTTCTTCCATTAAAACATGGCTGGTTGTTATGGACACACATTTTAACACACTGGCTATTTTATTATGTTTTTGTTTTTGACACAGTAATATTGTAATTTATCTTCACATCTTGAACAGCATCTAGCATAGTATTCTGCACATAGGCATACTAAATAAACACCTAACATAGTAAATAAACACTTGACCTACTTTGAGAGATTTCGATTATACGGGATAACTCATTAGGGATTAAAGAACTTATCAATGAAATATCAAGTAAATGTATTACTTACTTTCTGTCTTGATAAAGTTTTGGTGTTTGTGCAGTATGTGTGAAGCCATTTCAAAAAGTCCAAGATGGTTTTATTTTAGAGTAATTATCTTCTTGTCTTTTTCTTTAAAATAAAACATACACATTGTTTTTCATTGTTAGCAAAGTAATAAATGCTCATTCTGGAATTTTTCCAATATACAGAGAAAAAAGATCTCTCTGTTGCTCATGTGTAACGGTAATATTCTCTAGGAATCATATTAACCTTCTGAAACCATAAAGGTTATTTTTCCAAAAGAGAAGAAACTATCTGGCATAAAATTTCAAAGGACCTGCTGATAAATCTACTAAATGAAAAGTGAAAGTAATAATCTTAATTCCAACTTTATATCAACTTTAATCTATCTGCAAAGTTAGCCACCTTTCTTTTTATATTAAGAAAGTGAACCAATAAAGCAGAAAACAAGAGGCTAGTGCAACACACTGCAAAGGTTCCATCGATCGCTCAGGCGTTCTTGCCACTTTCCATCTGAATCTTCTGTCCACCAGTCCTGAATGGGATTACAACCTAAATCAGTTTCGCCAAAGCACATACTGTGAACAAATCCCTGGCTCCAGTCTTAATGAAGAATAATGAAAACAGTGAAAGTCATAATGAAACCTCTAAGAAGCACTGACACACCCTACAGACGGATCAAGCTTTAATCAGTGCTCCTGAGAACTTTTTGATTACGAGCAAATCGGTAAACAAAACAACACTGTGAACCACCTGCACGGCACAGATGCAAACATGCCACGCGGGAGCACACCTTTGGGACACACGCTAGCCTGACGATGATCATTCTGGACATGTGGGAATAGCTGGCCCCTTGTATTACCCACCCCACCGCTCGCATAAACTCATCTCTCTGCTAGAAGCTAGCTACTTCCAAAGTCACCATGGTTGATGATCTCTTGGACACGGTAACCTGGAGGGCACTTCTCTGAATGGAGCACAGGCATTGGCTCTCCCAGCAGGCTGCACTAAACAGCGTACCAGGCAGCGTGTGATGAGGCTTCCAGCTCCAAATGGTTGTTAAGAAGTCATTAGAAGTGGCAATGGACACAGAAAGGTGAATGTGGCCAGAAATATACAAATAGAATGACGCAATTTTAAAAGTATTATTGTAAGGACACAAATGACTGAGAGGAACATTCTACTGGATTTATATTTATTTCTTCTATGTACCCTTAAATCGTAATACCAACTACCACCTAAAAATATCAGTTTTTTTTCCCCCACAATCAGTAAGATGGGAGCGAGGGGTTCACCTTGAGGTACTTAATCCATTAGAGATTTAAGTTAAAATTTAGTTAAGCTAATTTAGCAGCCATTTATGTCAGCAATGAAGGATAACAATTTTGACAATTATACAGCTAGTGTGAAATGAGTAACTACTCAATCCTCTTTGTAGTAATGAGCAAAATCAGTGATTTTTTGACCTACATTCTAATTCAGATCTACTGTTAGAAAGAAAACTGTTTTAGTTTTAGTTTTAGATATTAAAAGACACACACACACACACACACGCACCCCCAGAACAAAGACAAAGAGATCCCAATAACAGCAAATATATGCATAAAAGCTTCACAGTTTACAAGGAGTTTTCACAACAAGGATGTCATCTGGTTCTCCTAACAGCTCTGTAGACTAGGTAGGCTGTTATTACTTTCACTGGACACAGTTATCCATGTATTTACCAAGTACATTTTATGAAGAGGTGTTTCAAAAATACATCTTCTGGAAACTACCTAAGATTCTGCTCTGTAATGAATATTTGGTTCGTTTTTCCTGTTTCTGGTCCTGTGGGGTTTTTATAGTTGAGTAATAGGCTGATTTAGGGTGGGATCCTCCCATAATCATTTTGGCCCAGTAGAGATATCCTTGCACTTTAAAGGACTGATCACCATCTGCCCATTTACTCATCATCTGCCTGCTTCCAAATACCACAGCTTCAGCATCTATAAGTAACAAAATAGACATTGCCAAAAGAAGTGTGATTTACTTTTCTGCCCTGGAGATTAAATAAGCACAAACTGGATATATGATTACTTGATAGGGAAATAAAACCAAGCAAAAATCTTGGTTCTCTTCAACATAACTCACAGCTTTATGTAAAGTAGGACAAAAGTAAAATATATACATATTCAGAAGGATGAAAAGAATGGGGCTTGAAGAGAGAAAACTTCAACATAATAAAAAATTACTTTCCATTTGATTATTATAAGAAAATGAATCTCCACACCATGGAAGTTCTGAGAGGGTGAAATCTAATGCAATCACAGAACGCAAGTAAAGAAACTTCAGAAGTCAGCTCACCACTACAACACCCCTGGGACACAGGCTTTGAGCCCTCTCTGCAGGTCAGAGACATGCGATGCAGCCCCCGTGGGGAGGGACACTAACAGGCAGAATGGTGACTAGCCCGAGGAAGGGGAGGGGGAAGTGCTGCGAATGGTGAACTCTGCCCACTTCTGACTATGAAAAGCAAAGGTGTACAAAACAGAAATAAGGGTTAATCATGAAGTACACGAGAACCGTGCAGGAATACAGAGGTAAAGTCAGAAAGACCCAGAGAAAAACACAACTAGCCAAACCGACGAGGGGCAAATGCACGCTCTCTAGAACCACTGGTTGCACACAAAAGAACATAAAAAAGGCAAGTTCACTAATCAGTGACACAGTGAAAACAAGAGCCGATCATACGCAATTAGATGACACTTCTATTTTACACTTTCGAAGAAAGGTTAAGCAGCGCTTGGTAGAATGCTGCGTAGCTGGCAAACAATCTAGCAATAATCAAAACCACCCAGGGGCACCTAGGTGGCTCAGTCGGTTAAGTGATCACTCTTGATTTTGGCTCAGGTCATGATCTCGGGGTCCTGAGATCCAGCCTGTTGGGCTGCGCGCTGAGCATGGAGCCTGCTTGGGATTCTCCCTCTCCCTCTGCCTCTGCCTCTCTCCCAGCTCACACTTGTGTACTCTTCCTTCTCCCACCTCCCAAAAACATCCTGACCAACTTACAAACTTTACTTATAGATTCCCAACGTGAGACAATGGTGCCATCTCTGGATTTCCCAGTGTCGGTAAACTCAGGAAGAAACCTCACAATACAGTTCCATCGAGTTCAGCAAACATTTGCAGAGGGCTCCTTTGATCATGAACTGGATCTTTGCCTCCAAGTAGCTTCCATGGAACCAGACATGTGAGTAGATAATGAGGCTATAAAGTGTGCACACTCGGACCCTGGGAACCAAAGGGAAGGGGACTGGTTCAATGTCAAGGGTGCTCACCACCACTGGGGAGTCACAGTCAATTGGGGCAGGTCCATGGGCAGCAGGGACAGGAAAGGCTTTCAGCCCAGAAAGGGAAGTTTTGGTAAATACTCAAAAGGTTTCATGTTGATTGTGTTTCTAGATCATTTATCCTAGAGCAATCAAGTGATTAAAGCATGCCTTTGAAGTAAGAGTCTTCAACCTTTTTGCCCAAATACTTCCTCAAAGAATTCTGAAAAAATTGTGTGGCATTTGCATATTTTGAGTAGGCAGCTACAATTTTTTATCTTAAGTGTAAAAATTACAAAAAATGTAATGCATTGCAAAGACTGAAAATTCTAAATAAATTTGTTACAATCTTTGAAATAGATCTGGGGGATCTCAAGACATAATGATATGGTACTATTATTCATTTAAAAAATACATAAGCCGGTTCCTTTTTACAGTTGGAGATTTTATACCCTTCCTCTCTCTCTTTGAAGTATACTATTACCGAATTCTATTCTAATACAATGCTTTTTATGCTTCGAAGTCTGACTGATCACACTGCATAGTGTCTATAATAAAAAAATATGTACAATTTCCATGGTTACCAAATTACACAGACTAGTCCACTAACTAAGCTACTGATGAAATTCAGTCAGAATAAAATGAACATGTCATCCAAGCTCACTTCTTTAGTTGTAAAATGCCCACATCTCAGACTCTTACCACAAAAAAATATATATTATATAGTGATCCACATCCGAAATGCTTCCTGATGTTACCTGAACATGACATATTTTAGATGTCAATGTTGAACCACTTCCTTCTGCTTTTCCTATAGTTGAGTACTTCATGTTCTAGAAATTGTTTTCAGTTTGGAGGACGCTGTCAGGAAAGGGCATGAAATATAACTATAATATAGCCCACAATAATAACAAAAAGTTGTTTATAGTTATATTATCCTAAAAAGCTGCTGACTTAACTTAAAACATGATAATAACTTGATTTTTTTCCTTAGGGCTTAACTGCAATAATTGTGTTTTTTATATCTTTGGTATGATGCTATTTGAGTAATTTTAAAGTAGTCGTTTTGAAATATAAAAAATATTTTCAGTACTAATCCAAAATTAAATAAAAATAATTTTTTAAAAAGATAAAAAGAAAGGAAGTTGATTGGATATCTGCTCATATCAATAGCAGAGTATAATAACACTGATACTAAGGTCTTCCCACTTTTAAGAGGATCCATTTGAATTACAGATGTTAATGTTAACAAAAAAATGAAAAGTTTACAAATTTATGATTTATATTTCACAGTAAAGAAAATAAGCATTTTTACCAATGTTTATCTACCAATTCCATAGTCAAGTCCTAAAATGTCTAATTTTCATCTTAATCCAAAATACCTTAAAAAAATACCTTCATTAATTCTGAGAAATTTGTTATAGAAACTCAGATACATCAGGGGGAAAAAAATCTTGATTTAATTGCCTTGGACTGTTCGGAATAATACAACTATATCAAGACTGTAAAAATCTCAGCAAAACATAAAAAAACACCATATTAAAATATTTTAAACCAATTTATAGAATTTTAAGTGCTCTAACTTGTAGTCATAAAAACCACTCATTCCACACCCTTCCCATGAAATTGTCAAAGCCATAGAAATGTTTTAATTTTTCTTTTCCTTGCTTTTATTTTCCATAAGTCAGTCAGTGACTCATAAATGTTTCACAATTATGCTTCAATATTTCAAAGGCAGGCTGCAAATATAAAATATTTCATTGTTACTATCCTTGCTAATCATGTTTATTGAGTGAAAGGTAATGATTATTAAATTATGTTTTTTCCTATTTTGTATTTACCAAAATTTGGTAAGCAGTAGATCAACACTGTATTTCAAATATTTCCATAACGTGTGCAATGTAGACACTTGGGAGGGAAAAAAAAAAGCAGTAAGTTCCTAGATGCGGAAGTAAAGCAATTAAGTATCTTCTCTGGCATAACTCACCCTTCATAGAAACTAAAGCAGAAAACTATGATCAATGTTAATGCTGATGTCTTTCAGATTTTCTACCAAAAAATAGAATCTATACCACTTTATATTAATGATAGGAACCAGGTATCTGAGTATACCAGAATTGCTACACAAATCTGCCTTCAAACATTCGGTCTTAACTACAGTCGTATTGTGAGGCATGATTTTAAAATGAGGACAATAGGGAAAGCTTGAGTTCTCCTGGGGCAAAGGTGGGGGGTGGTTCCTCTTGGGGGGGGGGGCAGTGAAAAGGCTTACTCCTAAGGAAAGGAAGTTGTATGCATTAGAGAATCCCCTTCTTGCCACCTTACAAAAAAGAGGCACAGATTATTACTACAGAAACTCTTCAAGAAAAACAGTGTCCTTTGTGAGCAGTTATCTAAAATCTAAATTTAAACGATGTTAATGAGCTGATTCTAACAATTAAAATAAATTTACTACTAAGGTATATTTTTATGCAACTACATTACTTGTTAGTGTCAGTCTTGTTTTCTCTCTTAATCTATAGAAATAGACAAAAGAAACAATGTTTCCTTGTGTTTCTTTAAAATATATGAGGTGGACAAGAGAGTAAGACAGTGTTTCCTTGTGTTTTTTAGAATATGCGAAAACAATTAAAATGGCTACTAAGCATTCTCTCCTAGAACAAACCTGGCAAGAATCCTATTTTCCTGTTTCCCAGGACCATTTAATAGACCTCTGTGTTTTCCCACTATTTCAACATGTCGTTAGTATGTGGAATCAAAACAGGACATTGAAAATAGCAGATCTATTTCATATTCTTGCATATTTTCTGCCAACTTTTCTATGAACTGTTTACACACACAATGATAGTTTTGATTCACAGAGTTGATTCTGTTGCAATTATATCTCTGCAAAGCCTTTCTCTTATTCGGTCTCTGTGTATGATGAGTTTTGCCTAAGTACACTATCTTCTTGTTACTTGGCTTACGTTTCCGAGGTACAGTTTATCTGCTTTGAAATGCACACTTTGATTCTGATTCCTGCTCCCAAAGCAGCTTGAGATTGAACTTGCATCATCTACCATTTTACCGTGCACAATCTCAATGACTCCTCTGTAATACACGACAAGGCTAAAGCCTGCAGAACCACACCAGGGGCTGACACCACAGGATGCCTTTCACAAACACCTTCCAGGTCAAAAAGGGACTGACATGACTCCATCATGATAGGGAAAAATAATGGGCAATAGAATAGCCCACTCATGGTTGACTGCTAACATTATTTTACAACTAGCTCCTTTCATCTTCATCTTTCATCTTCGTTCATATGAATCTAGAATTGTAATATTAAATATATAATATTTTCCATAGTATTTTATACGAAATGGATATTTATCTGAGTTAAAATAGAATCAAAATGGAAACTAACTTAATTCACTGGAAATTAGCCAACATCACAATACTGATCAAAATCACTCTGTGATACACAAAGAAGAGAGGTAACTGTGCATCAGGATTTTCATTTTTAATTTTAATTATTGTCTCAGTTTGTCAGAAATTGTTATTACAACATGGAAACCTACTTTTTAAAATAATAAACATATGAGAGTCTTCAGAAAGAAAAGGCTAATATGCAATCTTTTTATTTTTTAATCTACTGAGAGGAAAAAATCTTGATTTTCTATAATTTTATTCATTTATTATTTCAACCAGCGATTCAATAATATTTAATAATTTATAATATCTACTATGTGCTAGGTACTCATTACTATGGACATAGAAAAGTTCCTTTTTCATGGAGCTTACATTCTATGAAGAAGGAAGAGGAGGAGGAAGTAGAGGAGGAGAAAAAGGAGAAAGGCAGCAATAATAAAAATAAGTACGTAAGTAAAAAATAATAATCAATTAATTCTACAGGTAATACAAAATATTAAGCCCAGAACTAAGAAGAGACTCATAATATTGAAAGGAGAAATGTTCCAAAGTGATTACATGCAGGTCTACAGACAAATCACATTACCTATCCTCAAAACAAATTACATGTGTATTCAAGAATGAAGATGTCACTTGTTCCCTTTCTACTTCTGCAATGAAACACCTTAGCAAGTTTGATGCGCATTATTTTTATGAGATGCCACTACACATCCTGAAAAATGCAAAATGTTTTTCCAGTTTCTAGTATATGATGAACTAAATAAACTGTAATGCTTCCTGCTATGAAACACCAGAAATGCTCGTTCAAAAATAATAAATACCTTTCAAATGTCAAAATCACTTAAGGAAATCGCAGGGGTGAACAGAAAATGAGAGCGAATTCAGCAAGTCATGGCACTGCCCCAAGAATGTCAGTCCTGGTAACCAGTGGCTGGAAATCTGGTATCATCAGAGGCTATGCCCTCCATGATCCACTAGAAAAGTCCAATCAGTAGCACCAGCGGGCATACTGAAATCTGTGTGTCTTTGCCTGGAATCTGGGGGAGGAAAGCATCTCTCCAGACAACAGATGGGGTTTTCAGATCCAAGTGTCCCCAGGCAGAGATAATAACATTAAAAAGTGATCTCAATGCTCAATGAGATAATGCTCCCACCAGAAGCAAACTCAAAAGCCTTCTGGAGAAATATCCCAATAACTAAGGCTACCTGATGACAATATCCAAATGAAGATGAGCTCCTATGCCCACACCACAGCACATATAATCATCCTCCACAAAGATGTCAGTTGTGATATGAGCAGAACTCCGTCAGTCCAGTGTTAACATGGAAAGGAATTCAGGTTCACTGGTTTATGCCTCATTTCGATCATTATCAATAACAACAATAACAACAAAACAAAAATAGTGGGAAGTCTCCTAGAACATTTATAAGATATATGTTTTCCCGGTTTTTAAGTTGGAAATCTGATGGGTTCTAAAATTATCCTTCAGTTAGCGAACTAATCCTTGAAGAAATCAGGGGGGAAAAATAGCAGGATATATCATCACAACTAATTATTTTTACATCGATCTTTAATGGGCATAAATTATACACAGTAAAATGTGCAAATCCCAAGCATGTGACCTACTAACCTTTTACACAGGTCCACACCCATAAAATCCCGGCCCGGATCAGGATAAAGAATGCCTTTATCACCTCGGAAGCTTCCTCGTGCCCCCTTCCGGTTGTGGCCCTCACCAGCTGCCAGCAGGAAGCAATCCTCCTTGCTGCTTTACCACAAACTAGTTTCACCTGTTCTTCAGCCTCACAGACATGGAATCACACAGTGTACACATTTGTGTTTGCTTCTTTAACCCAACAGCGTTTGGATGTTTGGGTTTTTTTTTAAGTAGGTTCCACAGCCAGGGTGGAACCCAACACAGGGCTCGAACTCATGTCCTTGAGATCAAGACCTGAATTGAGATCAAGAGTCCTAAGCTTAACTGACTAAGCCCCTCAGGTGCCCCTAACATAGTTTCTAATCCAACCATTGAACATTCTTGTCCTTTTGTGGCATATACATTCATTTCCCTTAGGTACATACATAAGAGTACCTAGTCAGTTTCCTTACCCCAAAATATTTATTTTACTTTTTACCATAGATTCTGCTTATTCTAGAAATTAAAATAAATAGAATTATAAAGTATATTATCTTTGTGTAAGGCTCCTTTCACACAAAATAACTTCTAAGATGCATCTATTGTAGGATTACTACTTAGAACACAGTAACAGGAAAAAAAAAGGAAAAGGAAACAGTAACAGGACACTCTTAGATTGTATTATGTTTTCAAGCTTAACTGACTTTTGGAGAATTGTGATTCCACCTGTGTGATTTATAAATCTATCGTGTCTTTTTTTTTTTTAAGATTTTATGTATTTATTTGAGAGAGAGAGTGAGTAAGAGAGAGAGCACGCACAAGCCGGGGGGAGGGGGCAGAGGGAGAGGGAGAAGCAGACTCCCTTGCTAAGCAGGGAGCCTAACACAGGGCTTCATCCCATGACCATGGGATCATGACCTGAGTGGAAAACAGACGCTTAACTGACTGAGCCACCCAGGCATCCCCTAAATTGATCATGTCTTTAATAAGCTGCAAAGTCTACTAGGTTCAATGAAGCAATGTATCTATCTCCTATGCCTAGTCTCACTTGGACACAAATTGACTCAACAAGTACCTATTGAACGTCCATTCTGTGTCAAGGACTGGGAGTACATGAAACACAGCAGCTCCATTCAGTCCGGAGTTGGGGGGGAGAGAGGACTAGAAGAACAGGCCATCACAGCTCCATGTGGTAAGCGCTGGGATGGACATAAACACAGGGTACAACGGGCCCTTGGGAGAGAGCGCCTCACCCAGTCCGGGAGGGAGACCAGACTTCTGGGAGGAAGAACTTCCAAAGGCAGCCTGGGTCTTAAAGGATTTAGGCAGATGAAGAGGCACTGCAAGGAGGGAGGAGAGAAGAAAAGATACGTAAGGGGTGGCGGATGGAGGAGGCAGCCTGGTTTAGGCAAACAGATCACGGTCATTGAAAAGCTGGGAAGCCAGGGAAAGCCTGAAGTTCAGTATGACTGAAGGGCAAAGAATGTAAGGCCTGAGTAAAGGAGGTGAGGCCAGAGAGCCGGGCAGACACCAGGACCCCAGACTGTGTGCCAGAGGTCTTAGAGAATTAGGATGTCGTCGAGGGCTCCGAGAAGACGCAGAGGAGCGAAGCCGGAGCGGAGCACGCCCCAGTGAGTATTTGGGGATCCTCAGCGCACCCAGTTGGCTGTGGGACAAACCAACAGAGAAGATGGCTGGGAGCCTGCTGTGGCTTCTAGACCAGGTCCCGCCCGATCGAAGACTGGACGAGAGGACCAGGGTGTAGAGACCACCCCTGCGCTTTACCTCTTTGTTACGACAGGCACAGGAAGATGCACACAAGCTCAAACGTACTGCGCTCTTCTCAGAGTTAAAATACCAGCCCTAAAGCAATGATGGGTCTCAGGTACAGAGGAGTCTCCTAGAAAGCAATGCGGGAAGCAAACCGGTGTTCTCGGCGGGGCAGCGCCAAACGCCGAAGGCTACCGGGCTTCAGCGACCACGCAGTGCTACTTGTCTCCTGGGATTCACAGCTGACATTATCCATTGCGAAGGTTTAGCCCCAACTCGAAACCTGAGTTATGCTCCTTGACACCTTATTTTGACAAGTGAGTTCTCCCTGAAGCCCGAGGACGCACTGCTGTTATGTCAAACCTCAGTTTTCACACATAACAAAGTATTTGCTTGCTTGGCTAGCGGGGTTTTTCTCATGAATGTAGATAACTCGGGGGCAATTTCCCTGTCTGTGTAAATAACTGCTGAGTGAGGGATTTCTCAACTGTAAATTATGAAGGTTGTGGAGAATCACGTAAAAGTGGCAGGTAACACCTAGAAAATGACGGTTGGTGAATTTCTACATATTTTGCTCCTAAATGACATCAGCTGGAACCATAGTCTTCCAGCCCTTAATCTCTGAAAAATTTGAATCAAATACACCCTCATGTTACCCTCAGCTTTTCCTCTAAGTCAGTGGTTGGCAAACTACAGCCTGCAAACCGAATCCAGTGGGCTCCTGGTTTTGTAATTAAAGTTCTATTGGAATCCAGCCCCACCCACTTGTTTACACGTTGTCTAGGACTGTTCTCACATCCCAGCAGATGAGCTAAGGAGTTGGGACAGAGACTTTTAAGGCTCACAAAGCCAAAAATATTTTCTGCGTGTCCCCTACAGAAGAAGTTTGCAGACGCTTGCTCCAAGTGAAGCTAAAAACAAACCAAAATGAACAGCTAAAATACCCTCTTTTCTAAACTTACTTAAAGGATAAAAAGGAAAATACACTGAGATTACAAAAGAAGAAGGAAGGTTTAACACCGCCCCCTCCCCAAAGCTAGCTGTACATCTCGTTTTTACTCAGAGGAACAAAACTCATGAGCCACCGGAGCGCAGAGCCTCCCGGAAATTAGCGCGTGTGACATCGGCACCTAGTCAGACCTGTCACAGTTCTGAAGGGGTCCTAAGGAAGCTGATGAGCCTGTGAGGAAACCATTTAAGGGTGATCTGCCAGTCCCCAGGACAGACTCTGAGTTAAGAAGACAGAGGGTATCAGAGGAGTGTTCATGAGGTATTTGAAAGAAAAAGTTCAGACCCTTCATGGTGTGAGGCTACCAAGGGGAGGCTCCCACACCCCACAAGAGGGTGTGGGGTCCATTTACGAAGTGCACGCCTTCGCCTGCTGCTGATCTGACCCCCGACCCACAGGCAGGTGTCGGCGCTGTGCCTGCTGCACCTGCCGGAGCACACAGCCCTTCTCCTCTCAGGGGACAGCTTCCGTGCCACTCCCGGAGTGTGGAGAGTACCTGTTTTTTGTTTTTTTTTTTTTAAAGATTTTATTTATTTTATTTGACACAGAGAGAGATCACAAGTAGGCAGAGAGGCAGGCAGAGAGAGAGGGGGAAGCAGGCTTCCCACTGAGCAGAGAGCCCAATGCGGGGCTCGATCCCAGGACCCTGAGATCATGACCTGAGCCGAAGGCAGACGCTTTAACCCACTGAGCCACCCAGGCGCCCCGACAGTACCTGTTTTAATACATCAGGTGGTGAAAGGCCAAATCCATCTTCATTTCCACCTCAAGAATTGGCCAGAACTGTTTTACAGACGCCCCAGCACCGATCTCCTTGTGTATTCCCCGAGGCACTGTGGTAATCCTCGCTTGTTTCACAGCGGGTACAAAATACAACCCATCCAAGCCAAATACCCTGCTTTCCCCATAGTTTCCTCCACCCCTCAGCTTGCCTTCTGCGGCCAAATGAACACAAAATACAGAAAATGATTGAAAAAGCACTAGAGACCCCTGAACAGCCAGGCAAATTATCATCTACCATACATTTTCTTATTTCCCATATGGAATAATAAACATGACTGATTTGTAAGTTTTGGAGCACAGTTCTGGCAATTCCTGAAATATAATCTTTTGGGGGTAAATATCTTATTCCCGTCCCTCACCCCACGTACAAAGTCTGGAGCATGAGCCCCTGTGTGAGGGGCGGATAAAGGCGCTTTCCCCACAGGCCCCAGTCCTCTGCCCCTCCTCTTTCCCTCCAACTCTCCCATTCATTTTCATCTCTGGCAGTAAAAACCCCAGGACAAGATTGTCACAAAAAGGATTATCTTTCAGATCAATGGTGAAATTGATTCCAACCAGCACTATTTATCAGCCTGCAGCAGAAGTGCAACTGGTTAGGAAACGTGTCCTCGGCGCACACACTCAGCTCACCTGGGCAGCCTTTCACTTCGTCCTAAGCGAACGCAATACCCTGACGTTCGATCCAAATACTCTGAATCATGAAGTGTCACTTGTCCAAAGTGATCTCTTCGATATCCTTTTGTAGTGATGCAGGGTCCTTCACTTTCAGCTCGATACATTTCTAATACACCAGATACAGATTATTTTTTGTTAAACTCTCTTACCCTAGAAATAGAGGCTAAAATATAGACTAAATGCCTTCAGGTCCAACAGAAATAGACAAGATTAGCCATCCTACTTGTTCACAAGTTTTTGTCTCTCACTGCCTCTCCCCCGCCCCACGCCCCACCCCTTAATTGTTTAACACCAAAACCCAAGGGAGAGTTTACTAAAATTACTGACAGCTTTATGGACCTAAGTGTCCTTCTAACCATGGAATTAAACAGCAGTGGGATTTTATGAGCATCAACTAGCTTTTATAGGACCAGAAAACCTAGTATCTCAATTCCTTGATAATTTAAATAAATTAAAACTCTAGCTTACTTTATCAGCAACTCAAAACATCCTATCTAAAAGCTCCAAATCCTGAAGTAAACTGTGTAAATTGACTTTTAACAGGTCGATGTCACTCACTAAAAATGAGTTACCACAGGCAGAAGTTATCTTAAAGAAATAGGATAAAAAAAGGGGCAAGGAATATTTATCTATATACTTATATACACATAAATGTTGAGTATTAGATCAATGATTTATTATACTCAAACAACAAATAAACAGCTAGAAAGAAAACAAATATGTCAAAATGATATATTCATATCACGCTGCCTTGTGCAAACATTTACAATTTCTAGTGTAGATATTTTAAGTTACTTAAACCAGAAATAAAGATTGGCCAAAACTTGCCAATGGCTTATATTTTAAACATTCGAATTTAAGACAATTATTTAGACTCCAAAATGTATTTTCTCGTAAAACATGATTATATACAGTGAGAAAAACTTTATATAACTGAAATACCACTGAATTCAAAAGTACAGATTCTAAGTTTGTTTTGAATCGTAGATTACAAGGCTGTCCAGCAAAACCTTTCATCTAAGATCAGACTTGCATTTAGAAAGTCCAATTACCCTACAATGAACAGAATATTTGAAGAAGAATCAGAAGTAGTCAAGTAAAGAAAAGATGGCTGACTAGACCTGGGATGGTCATATGTAAGCCAGGGAGACTGAGAGATGGAAGTAAAATTGGCAAGACTTGGTAATGCTAAGAGAGATAACTTAGGTAAGAAGAAATTGCAGGACAGACTCCCAGCCAAATGGTTGAACAGCACAGTCATTTATTGAAACGGCAACACTGGAAGAGGACCCTTGGAAGTGGATAGGTGGGAGGGGGTCTCGAATTTAGTTTTGGACATATGGGATCTGAGGTACCTTTGAGACATCAAGTATAGAAGTCACAAAGGCAAATGGATATATAGTTCTAGAGTACAGAGAAGTAAAAGTGACATACAATAGAGATGAATTCTTGAGTCACTGGAATATAGCCAGATATCAACACCAGGGACATGGATATCATCACTGAGAGAAACCGTATTTTGAGCTACAAAGATGGAAAAAGAGGCAGCCAGAAAGGTAAGGGAGCTCGTGTCACGGAAGTTAAAGAAAAGGAAGATGCTGAATGTTGCTAAAATGACACTGGTAACCTTAGCAAGAGCCAATATTGTATAGTGATGGGGTTAGAAAGCATATGAGTATAGAATAGACATAAATCAAGAGAGGCCACAGGTAAAACCTAATTCATCCAAAAGTTTTACTGTCGAAGTGAGAAAAGAAAACAGTTTTCAGAGGGAAAGATTAGTAAAATGAACTTTATTTTTTTAATAGGAGAAACTTAGGTCTGTTTATGAGCAAGTGAAGAACATCCAGTTGATAGCAAGAGGTTGAACATAGAAGAAAAGCAAGGATCTTCTATACTGTTAAGAGTTCTTAATCTGGAAGTGATGAGATCCAAAGCTTCAATGGGAAGTTCACCTTTATAAAAGCAAGAAAGCTAGGATGATTGAGGTAGGTTTATTTGCTTAGTATCAGGAAGACAAAGTTTCCACATGATTATTTTCATTTCCTTGGTAAAATAGAAGAGGTAATCTACCAAGCCTGAGCAGGAAGCTGAGACCCAAAGTTTACCTACTTCTTATGAGGGCAGATCCATATAGCTCAAATCTGAATAAGAATGGTTTGAGAAAGTGAAGGGGTAAAAAGAGCTGATTTCACTTATGATGCTAAATTCACTTCCATAGTTATGATTTCCCTTTGTCCTCAGAGACCAATATCACTAATGGAATGAGTCACTGGCCTTGAGGCATTGGCCTCAAACTGCCTTCCCAGTAATCCCTCACCATTAAACGGAACAAAACCAACATTTTAGCCAAACTTCAATGTGAACTTTGGAAATACTCAAATTTCTTTTTTCCTTTGTTATGTATGTTATCCCCAAACCAATTACCTTAAAAAAAATTACCACATTTTTTAAAACAGTAATACAAATACACCAGTTGAAACAGAACTAACCTACTCTAATTGTCACACACAAAAAAATCTTATTTATCTCTGTGCAATCTATTCACTAGATTAGTATCAGCCATGTTGGTAATATCCTAAAACAGAATAAATGGCAGATAGTCATAACATATCAAAGTTCAGAATTCTTAAATTCACAAACACACACATTAAATAAAACCAAAATTAGATTATAATTACATGGATGTTATTAGAAATAAAAGTGATTGAAATTCCGTATTCCATGGTACTACTTTGAATATTCTTAGCATTTCACTTATTTCCTGAAAATATTTGATGCCTGAAACAAGGATGAGAAAGGGAGCTGTTAGAGCAGCAGCAGCAGCAGCTAAGAAGCCTACTTACTACTCATGTAGCACTGACCCTTGTCACCCTTCGAGGCACTGATCTAAATGCTCTGCAAGGACGGACGAGGAGACAAGGGAACCCTTGTGCCCACTTGGTGAGAATGCAAAGTGATGTACCCACTATGGAAAAAAGTATGGTGGTTACACTAAAAACTAGAAACAGAACTACTCTATGATCCAGCAATTCCACTTCTGAGTATCTATCCACAAGCATTGAAATCAGGCCCTTGAAGAGAGTTCTGCACTCCCGTGTGCACTGCAAAATTATTCCCAGTAGCCAGGACATAGAAACAGCCTACATGTCCATCAAGGGATGAACAGACAAAGAAAATATGATACGGTATATATGATGTATCTGTCTGAGAAGTCACAGAAACAGTAGAATGGTCAGGAGCTGGGGGGTAGGGGGAAAGGTACAAAGTTGATACTAGATAAATAACTTCTACAGACCCATTGCACAGCATAGTGCATAGTGACCATAGTTACGGTACTGTATTGTATACTTAAAAATTTGCTAAGAGGTTAGATCTTATGTTGTATTCTTATTACTACTACTACTACTATGAATTAATAATAATAATAATGAGAGGAAAAAATAAGTGCTTTGCAAATATTAAGCTATTTATGGACTCCCCACAACCCTGTGAGCCATGCCCTGCTGTCAGTCCCGGTTAGTGACAGCACAGTGAAGACAAAAATGATGTGAACCACCCAGGGTCACACAGCTGGTCAGTGGCAGAGGCAGGATCTGAACCCAGGCAGCTTGCTCCAGAAACCAGCCCCTAACCCTGACACCACTGTCCTCCCGCATGCAGGATTCTATTTGTAAGAAGAGCGCTAGCGATCTTGTTCCCTAACAAGTTTGTAATGAGTGTGCTACCACACTGCTGAGACATCACTATTTCATGGAGGCAATCCTGCACGGATGCGTCCTGCTGTATAATTCCTCAGCAGGTTCACAGACTTTCGAATATTAACGAGTAAACTTTAAGCTATAAAACAATTTATACATAAATGAAGGATCTCCTGTGGCATAACAGTAACCATAGCAACAGAGCAAAGTTAGGTTTGTAAAGTGAAAAGTATCCTAAGGTATTTGATGCCCTCACAAAAAGCTTTCCCGCGATTTACAATAAGAACATAACCAGTAGCAGCAAAATCATAGTAAATTTTCATAATGGATTATATTACTATCTAGATTAGCCATATTTCATCTTAGCATTTTTATTTCCAAAAGAACAAGGGCTATATTCCAATCTGTCCAATTTACATCTCAATAATAGGAATGCTTAATTCACTCAAGATTTTATACTAAATCTTGAACGAGGTAACATTTTCAATAAATCATGGTATGTACATAAGTTCAGTGAGAAAAATATGCACTTAGACTACAGTTCTAACAGTGCCATATGCATCCTACGTAAGTGCAAGGGGCAGACGCGTAGTCAGTATGGAGCACAGTCATAATTAACCTTGGAGAGACTCCCTTAAGAAATAGATTGGTTTGGTTTGGTTTCCATTTTTGTAGATCAAAACTTACTGTGAACACTAGGCCTCACTGGAGAAATAATGTGGTAAATCCTTTTATAATATCTACCGGCAAAGGAACTATAAGAGGGCTGAAGTAAATAAAGATTATTTAAGGACCGCCAGTACCATATATGGATGAATGAAGAGAGAAAGAGTAAGCAACGCTCTGCTCCTGCTACAGGGGCTTGTATAGCCCTATGCTCTTCATCTGTATCAGTGGCATGGATATAAATTAAAGCAGGTTATTGCTTTTCAAATATTTGGGTGACAGAATAAGAATACAAAATTCAGCTAGTTTAGTACAAGGTGCTGATCTTATCAAGCTGAAGTTTAATAGACATCACTGTGCTGGAGTTTCCAAAAAAAAAAAAAAAACAACCCAGCTTTACAATAGGAAAAGTAGAAGGACGAAGGAGATTAGGTATTAACTGACAACAGCTCTCACATAAATCCACCACGTGTGACCATCAAAAGAGTCAATATTATCTTACACGTGTAGCAGCTGAACACCACTCAGAGTCAATGGGAGATCACCTGCCCTGAGCTAGCAGAGCACACTCATGACTATGGCACTGCGTTTCAAGAAGGACACAGGAACTGAAAGACACTTAGAGGAAAACAGCCAGACTGATGATGGAATCATCATGTCACATGAGGAATATGTCACATTGAAGCCAAGTACCCCACGGTCAGGGACCAACTGCACTTTGGTTTTGTCACCAGTACTGTGTACACAGTAGGGTCAGAGCTAATGTATAAATGAACAAATTAATGTATCTACATGTATAGAAGAGAATACTCAGGCACGAGAAGACTGAAAATCTTCAAATATTTGAAGGAGTATATATAAGGATACAAGTTTTTCTATTTGGCCTCAAGCGTAGAACCAGGATCACATCTGGAAGATAAAGGAAAGCAAAATTCAACTGAACAAAAGGAAGACCATTGTGCTACCCAGAGGCTTGAGTGGAGTGCTCGCGTTCCTCATCCTAGAGGGGATTCAGCCACGAGAGAGTTTGCGGGTGTTGACATCAAGGGAACCAGCTCCCAGGTGCGCTGGAAACACAGCGGCAGAGACAGGGCAGCCCCAAACCAGATGCCACCTCTCAAGTGAACGTGTGGACTTGCTCACGCTCAGTTTGGTCCGAGGTGCCAGCGTTTGCACACACCCCCTAGAGTGGAAGCAAATGTAGGGGCCTTAGTGCATGTTCTTCCAGGATGAGGACAGAAGGCCGAGGTGTGAAACGACTACAGGGCACAAGAGTGGAGCTTTCCAGACGCGGCTGTAAGAAGTACAGGCTGGTGCTCATGAGGGAGGGAAGGGCATCCGGAGATGCGCTGTGCCTGCTCCTGCCCTAAGGAGGGCCGCCATGCTGCTTAAACACTTTCATACTGGATAATTAAATTGTAAGTTTCCACCAACCTGTAAATCCCTGAAGGCAAAATTCGGGTTCTTTCTAACCCTGGAATTTTGTTGCTAGCAGAATATATATCAAAAAGGCCATCATTTAATCCTGACATCCAGCCTTTGAGGGAGGAATTATTATTATTATTACTATTGTTGTTGCTGTTGTTGTTCTTATTATTATTTCCATTTTGCAGATTAAAAAAATATGATTCAGAAACATAAAATAACTTGCCCAAGATCTTATAGTTTGTAGGGCTAGGGATAAAGCTCAGAACTATCCGACTCCAAGGTCAAGTTTCAACCATGATGATCAGACATTCTTTGTACTTAAAAGTACAGGCATCGAATTAAGAGAAAGAGAGAGAGAGAGAATGAATAACTGCAGATTTAGCCAATGAAATAAAGAAGTAAAGTAAATCTGCCTTTTAGGGAATAGAGGATAAGACTTGATCATTAACTTAAGGGAATGCGCTTAATGACCAATAAGATAATTTTCCATTTTGTATTACAGAAACTATAGATTATTTGTACTAATTCTGGAAAAATGCCTTTGTTGTATTTCAGACTGACTGCCTCTCCCCACAGGGGGCTGCGGGTGCAGCAGCTCGCCACTGCTGACGGGGTGAACAGTGTGCCCAGGGCTGGGAAACTCTCACTGCTGTTTATTCTAATCTGGAAGGTAATGACTAATTCTGGAATGGATGCTTCTTCCTAGCCACCAACAATTATAATCCTTCAGTTTTAAAATATATATAAAGAGAACTCCTCTAAGGGGGGAAGAAAAAAGAAGGAAAAACATATAAACTAATTATAAAAGTCCTCCTTCCTAAGAAGAAATGTCACTGTGCACAAGGACGGCAGGTGAAAATGCCTCAGAGATAAAAATGTAAGATGACCAGGTCTAAGGATTTGATTCAAGAAATGTCAGATGTGACAGAACTAAAAATACCAAGTGACTCTGACAGTCATAACCTGAGAAACAAATCTGTGTATTATTTAGCATGTTCTATTGAAGAGTACTATCAAAAAGGTCAAAATCTTAAAAGAATAGTAATTATTGAGAAGGTTCAGGGAAGAATACAAATTATATGAAGAAACAAAGAGAATGCTGCCCTTGGGTTTGGAGGTAATAGAGTTAGTGAAATAACTAAATAGAAATTGTTGAAGAATACTTATTTTATACTCTGTGAAACACTTTTTGCATTTCAATATGTGTCTACTGAATATGTGGGTGTCAGAAGATCCTGAATATCATCTCTGTCTGCTCCTACAGTGATATTCTAATTATCGTTTAACACCCTCTAAACACGTAAGATAGATCTGAATTTTATAGAGTAATTAACTAAATAGCCGGACAGTTTCGGGAGAGAGTAAATCACCCGAATGCCCCTTGCTGTAGTGGAGACTAAAGACAGTGGGGTGATGGGGATGAAAGACGGAGGTCATGAAAGCATATCACCCAGAAAGGTAGACTGATAGGATCGGTGTTGAAATGGCTCTTGCATTCATATCCCAGTGCCCCGGGGAAATCCTAAACTAGACACTATCACACTGACAGGGAAAATGAACCCATGATTGCAGTTCCTGACTGAGGCAAAGCCCCTACGTGCAAAATCTGGCAAAGGGTCACGTTTTGTGCTTTACAAACTGTTTTAATGTCTCTTTTAAAAATATTTTAATGGTCCTTGTAAAATAGCTTATGTCATATATGCTAATTTATATAAATACTTTAATATATGTACACATAAAATTTAAAAATATCTAGAATCCTAATATATTTACATTGTGCCTTTAAATTTGTATTTACACATCAACTATATAAATGTCAAACGTATACATAAATTTTTAAACATAAAAGTATTTTTAAGGATGACCTCTGGTTTAATAGCAGAAGGGGAAGGCTATACATGAAATAAATGCTCATGAAGAGAGGGTCAGACACTAAACTTGACTGAGAAAGGACATGTGTCTCAGCTTTGAATATCAAGTTTTGAATCTACAAAGACAATTCATTTGTTTTTCAGATTTGTTAACTGTGATTGATGGAATCTCAACCCTGCTTTCAAAATATGGAAAGATATCTAGCATAAAAAGAGCCATATAGATGTTTCAGATGGTTTTGCTATTGTTTATATGAAAAGAAAAGCAAATGAACTCAGTAAAGATTACAGGCAGTGCTCCACAGATGTAATTAACAATTACCCTGTGTCTACTCCATTTCTATGCAATGAGAATATAGTCAAGATGTGTCCATGGTGGCTTTTTGCTTTATTCTCACCAATTAACAGACTATTGGATATGACAGTAATTAGACACCTCAGCTGGAAGAAGATCATTATGTCTTAATGAGATGATTAAAAACAACAAAAAAAGTGTGCTCTTGCAAAATATTAGCATGTACTTCAAGTAACAGTGGTATAATTTATTTTGTCTCCTCATTGTGCTTTGTCAGTCCATATAAAAAAAATTCTGCAACCAAAATATCCCTTAGAAAATTATATAAGCATAAAATAACAGTTTTTAATGAATCAACTATAAGTTTTGGCTATATTTATTTTGAGAATGTTCACTAGTGCTTCTCTGACTAGTTATAGTCAGCACAGAAAACTGTAAACATTACAGTGGTATACTTCACATTCACCAAGAATTTCAGTTTCTATACTGTTTTGTAATTCTGGCCAATTCCCAACATTTAACTTATTCAATACCCAATAGATGAATTGGCTTTAGGCCCAGACACAAATCTAACTATAAACAAACACCCCTGGCAGGCAGATGCGAATGCAGAGTGAGTGCAGTGGGCATGCAAGTCATCTGAGGAATGAACACCGCACCCCAGCTAAGCCCAAAGATCTCCTAGCAAATCTTTCTTTGGGTTAAAATTCTGTTACGCTAAAGCTGATGTTTCATTGCATACGCCACGTGTAAAGGATAGGAACTCACACCTCTTCACGTGCCACCGTGAATTAATTACCAAATATGCCAGCAGAAGGTCTGGCTTGGAAGCACTGGAAAATACAAGACAAAACCAGCAAGGCAAAGGAGCGAGAGGCAAGAATCAACTACAAAGCCCCGCCAGTCAGAGTGAGAAGGTTTGTTCATTCATTCATTCATCGCCTCTGACTCACTCATCCCTTCACTCGTTCAGAAGGCACTTACTGAACCCCTATTATCCAAGTAAGCATTTATGTTTCTTCATCAAGATACACATTCTTTAGTCCTAAAACAAGAGGTCGCTGTCTTATTTAAACATCAATCATTATTGCTAGTGGTGGAAATACAACTTTACCCCCTGCAATTGCATACATGTGTACTTCGAACCAGAAGCCACCACTCCCAAGTACCACCACTTACTGCTGTCACATCTACTTGTCTTCCTTCCTTTCTGAAACAGTACAATAGGCCTTCCTTTTTTGTTTTTTTTCTTTTTTTAATCTAAGGCCTATATACCCATACTCTCTGGATGCCACTCCCAATCCCACAGCCTACTGACAATCTTGTTCTGTGGATTGTCCCACATCAATGGGCACATGGTAGAGGAAATCCCTATTTATCTGTCTTATGGTAAACTCACTTAGGGGTTACTGTCACTTACTTTATTCATATTTCAACTCCAGTACCTCAGATACTTCGGTTCATAATATTTAGTCAATGAATACAGACTGACAAAATGGATTTAGCATTGCTTGCAACTTCTGCCCTATTCCTGCTGCTATCCTTGCTATTAACTCATCAAATGCCACACATATTTACAAAAAGAACAAATGTATACTACAACCCAGTGATGAGCATATACTTGTTCCAAGACACTCTACGCATTTATGCTTTCCCCCAGTTTTTAAACTGTAACTATACTTTGCTAGTTTTTAAACTGTAACTATACCTTGCTTATACTATAAAGGTGAAATGGTATATAGTGCATAGTGAAATGGTGCTCAGCATATCTGAGCAACAGTATGGCTTTTTCCTCCATCTTCTATCAATCAATTTATTTGTATAGCACAAAATTGCTATTCCTCTGAATTGAAGCAAGAGAAAGCCTTACATAATATTACACTATTTTGATATACCTTGACATATACATTATGTAACAGCATTTTCCTTTGCTATACTTTGCAATATAACAGAGGAATGCTTTTTTAAAGTCAACAACATCAGCAGGAATAAGACTTTTAAATCAATCTCCTAGAAAGAATTCTTGCATTTAAAGACCAAGAGTTTTTCCATATGAGTTACATTTTTCCCTGAAATTAAGTTGCAATTATTAGGTATTACATTATTTAGCAAAACAAACAAGCCAAAAAAAAACAACAAAAAAAAAAATCCAAAAAACAGAATACAGGAGATATCTACCTAGAACCTTCAGCTGCTTTTTATTTTTTTTAATGTAATGACATTACACATTAGATTTTTAACATAAAAAAATAAATTTTGTTACTATGGTCCTATGATAAAATATAAAACCATAATAACAAAGAAGTAATAATACCAGGAGTAATAATATGACCTAAACTTATTAAGCACCTAACATGTCCAGCACTGTCCTGAGGGCTTTCCATGGATTATTAATTAGTACGTCCCAACCTCAGACCAGCCCAATGATGCCGGCACAATCATTATTAGTACTTATTACACACAAAGAATCTGAGACTCAGAGGAAGGCATTCCTTAGTGTACCAGCTGATAAATATAGACCAAGGGTTTAAAACACATGCTTTTAATGCTAAATACTACTCTTTCTTATCGTCATGTTTTAATGTGAATAAAATACTATTCTATCCCTCTTTCTCTCTAAAATTGGAATATTTTTCAACTGTTTGGAGCACATTTCAGCACAGGGATGACAGAAATCACGAGTCACTCAAATTTCAGTATCTTCAAGAGAGCATCTTACGAAGTATGTGCTCTTACCAACACACGGATAAATGGTTATCTGCCAACTGCCAAAAACCCACTACTGTATGACTGAGTCAGAAATAAACAACTATTTTAACACTACTCGGTAACCAGGCTGCCAAACCAGTTCCTACATTGCCTTTATATTAAACAGTACACTTAAATAGTCTATGAGTCAGCTTATAATAAATCAAATATTTTAAATAGTTATATAATTATATGGTGAGCCCAGACACATTGCTTTCTTAGAGAGGCAACCAGAAGCAAAGCTACTCTCCTGTGTTCAGGAAAGCAAAGGTTCTTCGTGAGGAAGTTCTGAATCTAAATAAGCCTCACTCCAAAAAGAGTTTTATTGCAGGCTGATAATCCCCTAGGTTTATAATAAAAATGCTGACATAGCTTTAGCCACAGCAGAACAAATGCAAAGCTATAATGTTTGCCTGTCAGAAATTCCTATTTATTTCCAATGTCCTAACAGATGTGCTTTACCACCTTTAAATTCCCTCCAAAAGTTAATTGCTTGTCTATCAAAAAGATAAACATCTTGTTTTAGGCTTTGGGGATATTACATGTGGGGAGAAAAACCAATACTCTAGCAATACATTGTGTCCAAAATGCATTTGCGGTAAGAAAGTCAAACTCCCCGAGCATTAGAGAGCTAGTAGGAACGATCAGCCAGATCATCCCAAGGTCTTAAAAAGTACAGGATTCTCTATATCGCAACATTAAAATATTTAGTACACTTAGGTTTTATTACACCAAGAAGGCCTAATTTACTGCAACGTAAATGACTGCAACATCATATTTTTTACAAAACAAATTTCAAAATGAAGGTGACATTCTTGTACGCTCTTGGAAGTAAATAATGATTCAGATAAAATGGACCTTCATCATATCTGGTCCACTGTTTTCCAAACTACAAATCCTGACAAATTAATGAGCTGTAGACTTAAAACATAAAATAAAAAGAAATAGAAAATATCAGAATATTACATTTAGTAAGGGTATATCTCATTTTAGGAAACTTTTCTGTCAGATAAACATACACAGGCACGTTATATTTTGATGTAAAATGTATTTCTTACTGTGAGGTACTCTGAAAAAAAAGTTTTCTTCTACTTTCACCCCTTGATATATTGCTATAATGTGTAAACATCACAGGGACAAATTAAATATTTACTGTGAAGGTAGATAATGACAACCATCCCAGACATTTTTCAATACCCCCCTTTTATAAAGTATCTAAAAAGTGTGAGGCAACAGCATGAACAAAGGAACAATAAAGGTATGTTCTGATGATCAGCAGTTTGGCTAGAAAAGAATTCTTTTAAAAGAACACAGACAAAATAGATTGAGAAAACATGTATATGCTACTTTAGTTACTATACATTATGAGGAAGATCTCTCATTGTCCAGAAAGCTGTTTTAAACTGAAAATATGTAAATCACCTCAGGAATGTAGACTTTCAGAATTAATCATTCAGAGGAACTACGATGTTTGAAAATAAATGCCTTAGTTAACGATGAACATTAAAAAGGAAAATTATGACTTTAACAAGCGAGTCTTGATGTCACATCTAGACTGGATGGAGGGCAAATCTTACTGGATCTGGATGTGAAAAAATAATGCAGCATTGTTATTTATCCCTCTTTGAGTTTCTCCATCCCTATAAACACACACACACACACACACACACACAGTAGGCAGGCAGGCAGGCAGGCAAGCAGATTAAAGCATGTTTAAAATAAATGGTCCCTCTACACTCATTCTACAGCATCCTTTTTCACAAAGCAATGTGGGATGGTCATCCTTCATACAGTCCTCATTCATTCTAATGAGCATATAGCTTCCATTGTATATGTGTTCTACACAATATTTAATAAATATTGATTTCTTTCGAATTTTTTCAAAATTTTTCAAATTTTGTATTTTTCCAAATGTGAAGGCAATATCTGCACATACATTATTAACACACCATTCTAAGTTCATGTAATGTTTTCAACAACATACTATTCTTGATTTACCTACTCGGCACAGTGCATTTCGTTTGTCCCCTATGGCAAATGGGGAAGTAAGGGTACTTCCATCCATTCCTTCCCTCTCTCCTACTCCACCTCCGGACTTTTGGCATGGATAATGTATTTTTTGCTTTTCCATTAGTTACCACTTACAACTGCAAGTGATCGACATTTAAACTTCTCTACAGATTGATCAGCCTTAAGTCAACCACCACTCCAAGGAAAGCTTAAGAAGTGCTGCACATAGACTTCCTTCTACATTGCCCTGGTCCTCTTTTGATAATTGCTAGCTACATTGTTATTTTTCTAACATCAAGACAATAATTCCGCCTCCACTGCTTTGTGTACAATTTAATTGTACGATTTGCTTGTGTACAATGCTTTGTGTACAAATTAAAATCCAATGTAAGCAACAGTTGAGCACTATGCCTGTTTAATATTTGATACTTAAAGATCATTATCAAGTAAAGTTTCAGGCCTCAGTGGATTTAACTTTCTTAGGTTTCCAAGTTTCTTCTAGGTTATATGATTCAGCCAACACTTTTTCCTACAGTTCATATTAGCCTTTTAGTCAAAAATTTTTGGGTTATCACTCAGTATATTTTCACATAGACATTCTTTATTAAGCTTTGCGTTCCTCTGGAGTATGATTAAAAATTGGGTACAGAATTCTATATTTAAATTAATTTTTTTCTCAGGTCTTCGAAAACTATTGCATGGATGTCTTCCAGGAACCAGAGTTGCTGATGAAAAATCTGTTACCCTCATTTTCATTTCTTTGCAGATAATTTTATTCTCATTAGATGATTGTAGCATTTTCTTCTTTAGGATGAGAACTTTGAAATTTCACCAAGATATGTCTACCTATAGTTCATTTTATCCAACCTGCTTACAAGAATTCTTAAGCTGATAACCACTGTCTCTGGTAGATTTAGTACAATGATGGCCAAAGTTCTGCACGCCTGCCCAAATCCAAGCCCTTTGGTTCTCTGGGCTGGCCATGTGATTTGCTTTGGCCCATGGACATGAGCAAAGAGAAGTAAGTAGAGACTTGAAAAAGCTCTATGCTTTGGAAATTACACTCCTACTGGCCCTAGAAATCCTGCTGCCCAGAAAACAAGCCAAAGTTAGCAGGATGAAGGAACAAGTGGTTCCCTGATTCCTGTCATCACAGCCAGCGGTCAGTCATGTAAGTGAGTGGTCTCATATCAGCTAACCCTGAGCCAATCTTCCAGCTGACCAGAGTCCCATGAACTAGTGCAGGTGAAAGAGCCACACCTTGTCCAGACCCAAAGAAGCAACCAGCAAATCACCACCATGTATACTAAATAAATGGCTGCTGTTTTAGGCCAGTTTTGCAGTCCTGTGTTGCATGCCCAAGGTTAACTGATAGATCCTGTTTCTTCAGCTTATAAAAATATTCTTTCAGGACCATATTCTCTGCCTTTCACTGAATTATTCTTTTACATTCATAGGATGTTGACTCCATTGACTCTACCCTCCATTCTCTGTAACTTTTTCTATGTTCCAGTTCTTTGTCTTTGCATTTTAAGTGTTGGGATTTAATCTTCAATTTAACTTGAGGATAAAGCCTAACCTATACTTCTGTCTACCAGTTGGCCCAATAAATTTTAATTTGGTAATCATATTTTTAATTTCCTGGAAATTTCTTGTTCTCTGCTTCTTTTTCTTTTTCTTTTTTTTCCTGCTTCTTTTTCATAACAGCCTGTTACAGATATAACATCCTCTCGAATTCCGCTAAGGGTACTAATTAGACTTCCTTTTGAAGTCTCCTGTGCTCCCTGAATTATACCTAAATCTTCTGGTATCAGCTACTCTTTTTGTTCATCTAAATATAGTTTTTCCTTAAATATCAAATGATCCTTGATTGTCAGCTTATTTTTCTAAATGAAAAATGATGCCAATTAATATGGGTATCTCACACTCTTTCATCTACACTGTGAAATACATTATCCCAAAAGGCCTCTCCCTGAACTGAAAAGGATGTCAACAGTCAGAATGCTCTGCAGAACGGCAAGTAGGTGAGGTGGTAACCCCCACAATGTTTTATGAATTTCACTACTGAACACATTTTCTACTTCTTCTCTAACATTCAATGTGATGTTTCATTGTGGGGAAAAAAAATCCACAATCTGCTACATTATTTTAATGTTTCCTTAGGAGAAAAGAGAATTAGGCTAGTGTGTTTGGTCTGTTGATTCCAAGCAGCTTACAATAATTACCTTCACCCTTGCCCTCTTTTTAGGTTCTTGTTTGTTAGCTTCCTTGGGTCATAAATGCCTGATACTGGCAACAGAATTATTTTTGAAGGAATATATTTTGAGAATGCTATATGTAAAAAATGATATAATAATTAAAGATTCTAATACAGACATTTTATAAGAAAAGGTTGGCTTTTCTCTAAAATTCAAAAGAATATATACATTATGACAGTTTTCAAAGGACTTCTGAAAACAGCAATTATGTAGATGAATGATTTATTATATGCAAACATTGTTGCACTAAACACTCTAGAATCAAAAGTTCATTTAAGCTTTCTGATACTGAATAATATTTCTTTTTTATGTTTTTAAACTTAAGAAAGCAACACAAGCCCAAAAGAAAAGCAGTATATTAAAATAAAATAAGGTTCTCTTCCAATGGCAACAGAGATAAATCATTTCCCAAGGAGAGTTCATCAAGGCTAGAGACTGGCAGAAAAATAGTAGCCCTCACCTTCAAAGATCAAGCTAATCTTCAAACACACCCTATCTCCTGTTTGGCTTTGATGTATTAATATGCTCATTTGTCTTAAATCTCAAGGCTGGTGTCCAACAGGTTATGGCAACCAAAAGAACTGTCTTACATAAAAATGTGTATTTAGTAAGACTCACTCTGTTTTTATTTTAAAACAGTGACTTAAAAAATTTTGGCAGATAAACACAATTTTTAAACAAAAACTTATAGGAACCCACAAAACATATATCAACGAAATAAAGTGGAGTTGTTTTGCTTACAGAGGTTGAGGGCAGAAAAGCCTCCTCACTTAGCTTCAAGGCCTGGAGACACAGCAAAGATACCTTTTCCTCAAAAGAGACTGAAATTCAAACTTCTATTACATGAAGGGGAAAAAGGATGATGACTTCATATTTTAAATTATTGATATAAATAGGCTTCTCATACATATCCACTGAAAACAATTAAATATTTCACCAACTCATTAACTGAACATCTCTACATAACCAAATGGTGCAAGGTACGCAGAGAGCTACATAAGACATACGAGGCAGAGTCCCTAACCTCCAGGAGTTCAAATATGAGTCACGGAGGAAGCTGAAGCCATACTGTGTGGTGCTTAATTCCACAGCGGACCAATAAAGGCTGGAGTATTTCAGCAGATTAACTGTGGAGGGAAAGGGAAAGATGTTCCTTAACCATGTCTTCGAAGATCACTGACATTCATGCAAACCGGAGAAGAAAGACAAGCAACACGGTGGTGGGGAAATAGCCTTTAGAGGAGACACAGCGCAAATGTGCTGACGAGAGGGCATCTACGTAATGAAGTGGAAAATGGGGTATATCAGAGTTTGAAGGGAAATATAATTAAATAGCTAAGGGTGGGAAATAGAATTAGTGTTTAAACCATTTGCTGCCACTTCCTGCTGTGCCTATTCCTCTGGGAGGATGACACTGCCCTTCTTGACTCAGGCCAGGCTTCTTGACTTGCTTTGGCGATGAAATGGGAGTAGAAGGGATGGTCCTGACCTCCCTTCCCACTGCAATAAGGCTGGACGTGGTCCAAATAGGACCAGCTCGATCAGCCTCTATCCCAGAGTGGAGACAGCATGAGCCATGCCATTGCCAACCCCCGGTGAATATGTAAGTGAGCAAGGAAGAAATCCAGAGCCGTAAAGCCGTAGGGTCTGTTATTACTGCAGGGCAGACTATGCGGATAAAACAGGCTCGAACCAGATTAAGGATGATGTCAAAGAGAGGACTTCCTGTCAGGCAGAGGAATATCTAGTGTAAGTTTATAAACAGGTTTCATTTCCAAACATGTCCTTTCATTCAGGGATTTCCATCTAAGCAGGGGTGATGCTGAGCTTCCTTCTGGCTAGTCCTAATTGGACATGGCAGCCAATACTCAAGTCCATCCCTCTAGAAATGAAAGATGAGAAGAAACATGTCTTCTTTTCAGTCTTTGCTCAAATGTGCCTTTTTTGGTGAGGCCTCATGGCCTCTTTCAAAATTGTAAACCAGTCCGATTCTCACCTGTCATACTGTGTATCTCCCTCCCTGGCTGTCTTATTCCCCATAGCTCTTCATCACCATTTTCGTGTCTAAATATATAAATACATATGTATTTATATAATATAAAATGTATACGATATAATAAATATATAAATTATATATTCATATGTTTATATATTTAATGTAAATATTTATATTTATAAATGTATATGTACATATTTACAAAACTTAAAATTAGTAACCATTTCATGGTATCTTTCTAAAAAATTATAATCTCTATATCCCCAAGAAGAAGGCAAGTAATAATTCCATTTTTGACAGATAAAATAAGGAGGAATGAAAAAGCACTGGGAAGTTTATCCCAGTTACTTTGTTAGTATCAATATCAGAGTTCAGGAAGATCTTGACCTATACTGGCTTGACATATCTTGACTAATGAATGACTTATTTTCAGTTAAGTAGGTGTTAGGGAAAGCCCCATCCCCACTCATGCTGCCAAAGAAAATAAGTATTACTTGTGACCAAAGTTAGAATGCAGAACTTGTTTTGTTTTGCTTTTTTTCCCCTCATAAAAAGGTCAGGGGTGGTTAAATCATTGCTAAGTGAAATATTTCTGGTTTTTTATGGTTAATCTGCTTTTTTCATGCTGGCCAGGAAATTTACCATTTTCATGGGATCTTATTGGTTGTTGTCATTTCTTTTCTTATTTTTGTTTTGTTTTTTAATGGCAAAACAAATGTAATGTTTTAAATAAAACAACTTTTTTTTTTTTAAGATTTTATTTTATTTATTTGACAGAGAGAGAAAAGGTAGGCAGAGAGGCAGGCAGAGAGAGAGGGGGAAGCAGGCTCCCCGCTGAGCAGAGAGCCCGATGCGGGGCTCGATCCCAGGACCCTGAGATCATGACCTGAGCTGAAGGCAGACCCTTTAACCCACTGAGCCACCCAGGCACCCCAAAACAAAACAACTTTTAATGTACTTTTAGAATGCTACCATTTGAACTGTAGAGATTGATGATACTATGTTTGCAAAATGCAAGACTTCTCACAGAACATGATTTTTTGTTTCCAAAAAGCCTTTCCCCCTCAAAGTAAGATACTATGCCTTTGAGAATAAATCCCAAGCTAATCATGAAGAACTCTTGCTTATAAATTTCTGCTCTTATTACTTCACAGATGAAAGAAATCTAAACTAGAACATTCTACAGATGTTCTAAAAAATTAACTGAGCGTGGGATGATTAAAATAGAGAACCTTCACCTGTCTTTAACTGCGTTATATTTTATAAAACATTTATTTTTAAATAAAAGGATTAAAACAACTTACCCTTCACATTTTTAACAAGTAAAAAATGCTCAAATATCCGGTAATTACCAATACTTTTAAAGATTTTATTTATTTTAGAGAGAGAGAGCGAGCGAGGAATGGGCAGAGGGGGAGGGACCAGGAGAAAGAATGTGGAGCATAGTCCACACTGAGTGACCGGTCTGACGGGGCTCTGTCCCAGGACTGTGAGATCATGACCTGAACGGAAACCCAAGAGTCTGAAGCTCAACCAGCTCAACCAAATGAGCCACTCAGGCGCCCCAATTACCAATACTTTTAAATGGGCTATGTCCTAGGAGGGATTCAACATCAGAATAAATAAGGCAAAGTCTCTGCTCTATGGAACTCTCAGTATCTACAGATACTAAAACACAAACACATAATTACATTACCTCAAATAGACTAGGGAGAAGTTTATAGAAAGTGTTATATGAGAACCTCAAGAGGGTAGTAACTATATCTCAAAGATGGAAGAAAATTCTGAGGAAGTGACATCTGAACTCTATCTTGAAGGATGTTTAGAAGTGTGTCAATGAAGGTTCTTCCTTATAAAGAGCCTAGTGTATACAATGGCACGAAAGTAAAAAACAAAAACAAAAACAAACAAACGAGCATAGAAACAAACATACTCAGAAAAGAGGTGTGGCTGCTGCATCAAAATACCAAGTATTCAATAAATTGTAAGTTTTAACAGATTATTTAAACAACTAATCACTATTAACTAAATGTTTGCCATAGAAAATAATTTTGGTAAAAATACTGTCTGGGATTGTGAAGAGCTTTATACCACATGCTACATATTTTGAAATTTGTTTTATAGGTAGTACCAAATTATCAGTGGTTCTCAAGCAGGGAAGTGATGTGATCCATTTATTTGTCTTTATTTAAGTAAAGTTACTGGAGTTGAAAGTGTGGGAGACTGATTACTAAGCAAGAGTAATGACTGAGGCGAATGAGGCAGAGTGAATAGAGAACGGACAGACCTAAGAGAATTATCTCCAATCACAATGGTGGGATGACACATACAGGCAGAAAGAAGAATCAGCATTTCCAAGAATTAAAAACATACGGAACTGTTGGGGGTAAGTTAACTTTTAAATGGCTGACAGTCACTGAAGATGATCAGTGGGCAGTTTCAAATAATGGAATGAGGCTAGGAAAGGTATCAGAGTCACCGCTGGAGAGGAGGTAGTTGAAGTCGGCTCGGGGATAGCCCCACAAAACAAGATAGAGAAAATCAAGGAGCCTGGGAAAGCAGGATCAGAGATATGGGGCAACTAAATAGAGTCATACTCCAGAAATCAAGGGACAAGAGTTTCAGGGAGTAGGACATAATGTCCTAAGGCCAACAGAATCAAATATACGAGGGCTATAAAAGTTCTTAGATATAGCAATAAGGAAGTTGTTAGGAAGGAAAATTGGAGAATAGAGTAGAACTCAGATTATCATGAAATCGAGAATGAGTGAGAAGGAAGGCCGAGAAATAAAGATCATTCTTTCTGAAAGTTTTGGTGAAAAAGAGATAAAGAAAAAAAGGACATTCACCTGAGAGCAAAGTAGAGTTGAAAGTTTAGACAGAGGGAAGGGCAGCAGAACTGCACAGAGCACAGGGAAGGAGAGACTGCAGACAGACACACTGGAGGTATCACGGAGAGAAACTACAATTGTGAGGCACAATCATGCAGAAATAACCTTGGACATGAAGGAGGGTGACCAACTTTTTTTAAGTATTCAGTGTGTCCCAGATGTTTTGCTTTACATTTTCACGTGCATTTCCTTAATTAGCCAAACACTACCTATGCTTACAGAATATTGTTATCCCTAATTTACAGTCACTAAATGATGGAATAGGGAGGTTTATTAAAGATGGAATATCTCAGGAGTGATCCTGTCTCTGTGAAATAGGAGATAAGGTCATCTGTCAACAGCATGAGGAATCACGTTGTAGAAATTGTAGCACCCCTGTACTAAATGGATGACAAAAAATTAATCTGGAATGATTTAATATTTTTCAAGCACTAGCTCAACAATTAGTGTACCCTTAAAATAAGATCCAATGGATGCTTTAATGAACAATGGCCTTTAGTTTTGCAAAGAAGACAGGAATATGGTTCAAACTGATGTTACCTACATCAATCCTCTCTAACGTTTAATCTTAAATCAGTAGAGGTACTTCTATATGCCAACTGTGCTAAAATAATGTCTGTGCACGATTTCACAAGCATTTTACTCTGTGAAAGTTCCATGCTGGGAATCACTATCAAATGACTAATTTAAAACTAATTATTTTAGCGTCAATCCGGATAACGATCCATAATGAATGGGAAAAGAATAATCTGAATTTTCAAGGCTTTCCTATTCCTGCAAATCAGATACATATAAGAAAACACTTTTGCTAAGTCTTTTATTTATAGATTAAAACATGGTCTAAAAAAACCTCACAGTGTTGACATATTTACAAATTATATTTCAGTTGATCACAGAATAAAAATTTTCACACTGATTCAGTTAAGGAAAGCTCAATTTTATATATTTTTTTTTATTTTGGTGTGGAAAAATAACCAATACATAATGCTTGACCATATGGTCTTGTAGTCCTTTTGCTAATTACTACAAATCACTGCATAGGTCTCACAGCTGCTTCTTATTAGTAACCGTACTGTCTCCCCAAAGATTTATTCCTCTTTTCATATCTTTTTGTTTTAACCACTGTCAAAGAACATTCATATTTCTAATAGCATCTATTGCACAGGACTGAATATATAACCCAATACACACACAGACACACACACACGCAAGAAGGATGCCTTACATTTAAATTAATGTTAAATATTTGATAAAAACTTCAGCAAAACAAAATATTGCAATAGTTTTTATTTTAGTCAACATTTTAAAATCCTTCATTAAAGTCTGGCAGCCTGGAGCACGAAATGTGGCAAACAGGCATTAAGATGTTGTAATAACAGTTTCTGATATAGAAAGCAATTAGCTCTTTTAGAAAATGATCTATTTTATATAAGCTACATCTAACTTGGGACATCTGCTTTAAACAATGTTAGAGTTAAATTTAAATTTTGTCCTAGAATAAATCTAGAATAATCATTAATTTTTTAAAGTGCAAGCAGTTGGATAGCATGTGGAAAAAAAGGATATGAAATTAAAATTAAAATTGAAGTATTTAAATCCTAATAAAACCCTTGCTTCTTACCCTTCACCAGAAAATGTTATATGTTCTACCCTCTTACCAACTGGATACACTACCTAGCCCTAAAGTAAGCTCCTGCTGGGCTGGGAAGAAGACTCATTCATCACATGCATCAACGACTGCAAATGGCCTGCAGGAGGAGGCGCTAAAGTATTTGTTGAAATCCAAGGTCCATAACCTCTCAACTCTAACAAGTGTCTTGCACTCTCTCTTGCAGAGAACATATTGATTTGTTATCATGTTGGTCTTTTAGTAATAGTGTAAAAAAAGCCAAAAGAGCGGGACGCTCGGGTGGCTCAGTCGGTTAAGTGTTTGCCTTCAGCTCAGGTCAGGACCCCAGGGTCCTGGGATTGAGCCCACATTGGGCTCCCTGCTCAGCAGGGACCCTGCTTCTCCCTCTGCCTGACGCTTCCCCTGCTTGTGCTCTCTCTCTTTCTGACCAATAAATAAGTAAAAAATTTTTTAAAAGCCAAAAAAGTGTATGGAATATATCAAATAATGTATTGACATCTTAAAGGCCCTTTTAACAAACAAATGTAAATTCTTCTCTAAGCTTTACACTGCCGTGCCAAGCTAACAGGCTTTCTTCTTATTAATACTGCACAGATCTTCAGAAAAGTTAACATCCATTACTTTGATTTCCCTGGCTGCCTAAACTGCTAATGGAACTTAGTAATTAAAGTTCTTTTAAAACAATCCCAAATCTAAAAAAAAAAAAAAAAAAAAAAAAAAAAACAATCCCAAATCTAAGCCTCTTCCCATTCCGCCTGATTAGGAGCTGCCATTCACATTAAGATCAATCCTTAACAGTGTAATACACATTTGACGTGACAGAGGCAATCATTATCTACAAATTCTTTCAATCTAGGAAGATCTTCAATCTAGGAAGAACATGTAATGGGGAATTAAGATATTTCTATTTCTAATAACTGATTCCACCATGAATCTTGTAAGAAGAAGCCTTCGCATTCAGAGCGAAGATCTCTTTACTTGTAATATTCTCAGGCTTTTCATAGTAAAGGGCCTTGAATTCTGCAGGCATTTTAAAAGGCCACTTTGTCCCATTTCCTCCTCTTCACCAAAAAATGCAATGAGACATCATTATATTATGCAATGTCTCAGATAGGTATTCAGAAGCAGGTACCCAAACTGATGACCAGTATCCAGAAGAAAAAACAAAAACACTTTCTAATCAGAATTGCTAACTTGTAAAGCAAGAAATCAATAGGAACCAAAATGAGTCTGAAAAAGAAAGGAAAAAAGAAAACAATTTTATAGAACCACTTGACTCCGATTTAAAAGGACTCTGATCAAATTGACTAGCATAACTAGGAAATTACAGTTATTAGTCCTAATGCCCTTTTGGTAAAATCCTTATCTTTTCCCCAAAGGTTGATTCAAATACAAGAGGCCATAAGACCTTTCAGCCACCAAGTGATGGTCTGATGAACCAGGTACGGAATCTGAGGAACGCAGTGATGTAATGTCGACGATGCTTCCAGAGAAAAATAAGGCTCTTAGAGCAGAGTCCTCTGCTTTAGGCTTCAGTGAGATGTCAGGCCGCTGGGGGAATGATGTTACATTGTAGTCCCTATAAAGCTGTAAATCAGATGCATTAAGTAGGCCATAAATTTAATGCCAAAATTAAATTGCAACTATCAACAATCACTTACAGATAGATAGATGACTGTCTTTATTACTTCTGTTATAGTCCAGCTTTCCTAACAAGAAGCTGCAATACTAACCCTGTGGCCTGCTCGCGGGTTCCTTAGAAGAAGGATGCTTCAAGAATTGATTTTGTGTAACTGGAGTAAAAAAGAGAAATATGTAGACAAGACAGAAGCAAAACTGAAATGACAGGCAAAAATACCCAAGACAAAAATCTAGTTTGCCATTAAAATACAGCACGGTAAAACTAAAGAAACTACTCTCATAAAATTATTGGTCTAGTCTAATATAATAAAAATAATCAGGCTAACTTTTCCATAATATATAATGTAATAAGTACAATAAAATATATTTTATAAAAAATATCTATACATTTTATAATCCTGTTCTTTCTGGAAACATGAAACTAAAATTCAAAGGATTTGATAGGTACAATCCCACGAGAAGGATTTTTTTTTGTTTAAAATATTAAAGTGTAAACTTTCAATACTTGTCACATTTAACTTATACTTTATGTGTATATGAATTTTCAATGCATCTTTAATACCCATCTCTTAGTATTCACTGCTATTCCTCCCAGCACCTGTACAGCCCAGGTGAGCAATACTATTTCATGGTATAAAATCATCAGGCTGAACCGTTAAGTAAATTTATCTACTTAGTTCTTGGGAAAGGAGCGATTACAACTCCTAAGATTCCAGTTTCTAGAGAAATTCAATTATGTGTAATGACAGATTTACAGAACTTCATACATTTGGCTGATTTTTTACTTGGGAAATCACATGAATTCGTACAGCTCTGGAAGGTGTGGACTGCATCAGTTTTGTACCCACTCCCTGAATGTAGGTGTCCAATGAGCCTCATCACTGGCGAGGCCAGCCTGATCTCTCTCCCCCTTGGATCCTGAACGTACGTGGAATGACAGAGGGATGTGAGGGAGGGAAGCAGACAGCTTGTGCCAAAATGAACTAATGAGAAAATAAAGATGGAAAACTACTTTCCATCACTGCCCCAAATGTCCTTGGTATGAGTGGCAGGTAAACAGTGTTTAACTATACATCAATACTTTTAAGTAATCAGGAATGGAAAATGTTAGGTGAGAAACTCGACAGTCACAGAGAGAACTAAGTGCATGAAAAAACCAGCACATGGCATAGAAGCAAGAGAACTCACTGGCATTTACAGAAGGACTCCAGTGACGATTACATTCCTTGACGTCCCTGTCCCTGAACAGGTGCATTCGTACGTACGCTAGGCTTCAGATACTGTCTAGGGGCAGAATGCAGTGGCACACGCTGGAGAGGTGGACCCCTGCCCCTGGGAAGCCGCCCCCCCGCCTTGACCGCTTCACTGGGTTAGGACACACTCAGGCCTCTCTCTCCCTGTAGATCCCATACCTCTAAGACAAAAGATTTTATGCTTTATTCAGCTTTTATCACCAGGAATGGCTGACACACCCAGAGTGATGGACAAATCTTTATTTTTAAAATAAACGCTCCAATTTTCTCATCTGTAATATGGAAGTTTTATGTTCCTTTCAACTTCTATAATTCTATAATTTCATTAAAAAAAAAAACCTTAAACATAGTATTCTTCCCTCAGCTACTAAAAATATAGTAAGTTGGATTCTTCATCTTGCATAAATCGAAGAACAAAGCATCTTTTGTACTTTACCTTGATTTTTCTCCCTTTCGAGCAAGCCAGTCCTGGGTGCTCACAGAAGGTAAGTCTCAAACACAACAGTTAAGAGAACAGCCTCGCACATATTTTTTATATGTGGGAAAAGAACACAGACATGAGTCTTGAGAAGGGTAATCAATTGCATTGCAAACCATATATTCAATTTCCAAATTAAGTCTTTTGGTCTCCCATTGCCGCTCTTTTCCTCCTCTTCCTCCCCCTCTCCTCACACTTTCCTTCCTTTCTCTCTTTCTCCTCAGTGTTTGATAAGAAAAATGAAAAGTCATGAAAATTAAAGCAGTACAACAAAAGGCCTGACTTCTAGGGTAAAGTCATCAACATGATTCTAAGAGGCACATACAGAAAAGGCTCAAATTCAACTTTGCTTGACTCTGCATGAGACCATATTTGTTACTGATGTCATTTTTACCCCACATTTCAACTATTCCCTAGGAGTGGAGCTTTGTAACATTACTTACCTTATTATTAAAGATTTCTTATTTTATTTAAATAATATTCTTAATTTTCATCACTCTTCTAAGCCATTGTGTATTTCCTAATTTGCCTGACATTTAGATTTTTCAACTGTCATTATGATTTAAGAGTTTGCTGATTCTAAAAGGTAATCATATAAAAAAAATGTTCCAAGGAAAACAATTTTGTGATGCTTAATAGTATCTGATGATTCCACTAATTATTTTACAAAGGCAAACCTGTCACTTAGCATATGTGAATACCTCAATCACATGGCTAATTTCAGGGTTGGAGAGCAGGAACCTGTTCTATTTTGTATGGCGCAGCTAGCTGAAATCTAAGAAATATGACCCATTCTTTCTAGCACTACTGATCTCAATTCTTTGTGTTTATTCAGTTGGTAGCAATACTAGCTCTAAAGTATAATGGTATCAGGCATGTTTGGAGAAAAAGCTGCCTCCCAGACTAAAACAACCAGTTACAAAGCATTCTGGGTATAAGGCATTCCATAAGAATTAAAATGGTTCTGTCTTCTTGAGTGCTATTATTGAAATTATAATAAAATTATAAAATTAAAATTATTTGACATTTGCCAAATCTCACTAACAACGTATGCTTAAATATTAACATAATTCACACAAAAAAGTTAATGTTAAATTGCTCTAGTTTTAAAATACTCCTCATTCAATTTCAGATAATACTTTTTTTTTTAACTGTTGGAACAAATTAGTAGGAAAACTATAACTCAGTTACATAATTTTATTATACAAGCCTGACACGAAATAAATACTCACCATAAATACATAGGAAGAGCACCATGTCTGGCTAAACATGACTTTGAAATTACAGACCCATTCACACCTACCATGGACCAACATGGTCCAGTTTAACCTTATTTTAACAATGAGGAAATATGTGCAAAGAGGTTAAAGAAATCACTAAACATGGAGCACGCTGTTAAAGGCACCGTAAAGGACTGTTCCAGGGAACTCTTACCCAAACCCTAGTTGCCCATGGAGCTTCTCAAGAGCATTACAGAAACTTTGCTCCTGTTTTCCAGATTTTAACATTACCAACCCAGAGACAGTGCCAGGTGTGAAGAGTTACACAGAATGGATATACTGTAAAACAAATGAAGAAAGAACCCAGGGGGGCACTTGGGTGGCTCAGTCCTTAAGTGTTTGCCTTCGGCTCAGGTCATGATCCTGGGGTCCTGGGATTGAGCCCCCACATTGCATCACGCTGCCTGCTCAGCGGGGAGCCTGCTTCTCCCTCTCCCACTCCCCCTGCTTGTGTTCCCTCTTTCACTGTCTCTCCCTCTGTCAAATAAATAAATAAAATCAGAAAGAAAGAAGAAAGGAAGAAAGGA
>CM052886.1:4472633-4535091 GCA_028534135.1 Potos flavus | reverse complement strand
GCGGAGCAGAGAGTCCGATGCGGGGCTCAATCCCAGGACCCTGAAATCATGACCTGAGTCGAAGGCAGAGGTTTAACCCACTGAGCCACCCAGGCGCCCCGAAGTCACTTCTTCCTAAATTTACTTCATCAATATTGATTTTCATTCATTCATTGCTAATTAGGGTTGAATCATTAAAGAAATACAATATTTTTTTTTTCTGCACAAAACTATGGCTCTTCAATCCAATGGATGGCTAGACTGAAAATGCCTGAAGAGAGGATCTAACTCAATTCTAAGTTCGACAAGATAATCAAGGTACATGGTATTTCAGATTCCTTCATAGTTTCCTCCATGATTAGCCTTAAAAAGAAAAGAAATGCTGAAATGTGAAATTCCTTCTCAACTTCTGATTTGTCCTAATAAACACTGTATTCCCCTCTCTAAAGAGTTCCATATTATTTCTTTTCCTTTGTGCCTAACTATAAAATGAAGACAGTACTATCTCCACCTCTTTGAGGCATAGAATGAATGATGCTAAGCATTCAAACCAACTCCTTTATAACTAGTTAATACAGAACAAGCACAGACATCTAGGGGAAAGATTGTTTCAGAACAACTGAAGCAAAATTCCTTATATTAAGAAATCAGAAAAGGAGATACATTGTCTACCCAATGGTACCCATAGGTACCATTACACAACTGACCTGAAATCAGTTATGAGCAAAACTGGTGGATGACTATACTTCTGACAGGGAGCCTACAATTATGATACAAGAACACAAAACCTTTGCCAAAGTATCAAATCCAAATGCTCTAACTTCTTATTTCCATCCTCTTGCCATCCATCCATCCCACCACTTTTTCCCAGGTCTGGAGCAATGGCTGCCATTCCAGTTTCCCTCTTCTCAAGTCATCTTACTAATATCATTCGACTCTGTGAATTCGTAGGCCTGTCATTCTACCAGTGAAAAACTTTCACTGTGCCCCAAACACCACAACTGCTACCCATCCCATCCTGAATACACTTCTTTCCACACCTCTCTGATTCTGGTCACTACACAAGGTCAAGTTTGACAGCCTTCCTCTATGTCTTGTTGTTGCACACCACTACAACATTCTTAAACGAACAAAGATCTATTGGGATTTGGTTTTCTCCCATCACCTCATGCTTATCCTTGACCTTTTATTCCTTAGGAGTCTGCATCTGGGCCAATGGTACCATCATTCTCTCCCAGCTGCTTAAGCCTGGTAAAGTACAACTTTCAAAAAGGTAAAATCATGACTTGTGTGTAAATGCAAAGCACACATGTGTCAAAGATTTTATGTACACAGCAATTAATGAGGGAATCAGTAAGATGTTGAAACCAGTTAAAATGAAAACTTGAAGAGTTATGTATTTAAAAGCAAATTTAAAAAGTAGTGTTAGGGTAAGATTTCTAGATTAGATACACAATGGGTTAATGTACAATAGGCCAGTAAACCATAATTTTTTTTTTTAAGATTTTATTTATTTATTTGACAGAGAGAGAGAGATCACAAGTAGGCAGAGAGGCAGGCAGAGAGAAAGAGAGGGGGAAGCAGGCTCCCTGCTGAGCAGACAGCCCGATGTGGGCCTCGATCCCAGGACGCTGAGATCACGACCCGAGCCGAAGGCAGGGGCTTTAACCCACTGAGCCACCCAGGCACCCTAAGTCATCTTTTCTACCAGGCAGAAATCATCAGTATTTTTCTACCACAAAGTTACCACAGTAGCCCGGAAAATGGAAAATCAAAGGTAAAAGTCTTCACTGAACTGAAGGGACATCCAGCAATCTCCCCACATATCTATGTTTTAGGTTTTTTGGATTTTTTTGGTAATTTTCTCACCCTTTGGTAATGATATAATTCACAGAGGTTGCTTTTTAAACAAAAAAAAAGGCTAGCCTCATTAGGTCTGGCCTAATTACTCACAGAAAAGCAATGTAAAAAGGATTCTCATTAAATGCACAAACCTTCTTGAGTTTTCGCTGCAAATACGTGGCCTTACAGTCCTGAGCAACTGTGAATGACTAAGAATTTACTTCTGTCTGGACTTTTCATTGAGGGTCTTACATTAGATTTGTAAAACCTCACTTATTTTATCATGGGTCTAAAAGGCCAAGCCCAAGACACTCTGTCCTGCAGATTTCACTCTCAGTACCTATAAATTTGGTCTGATTCCTCTCTTCTTAGGGCTCTAAGATGTTCTCAGGTCTCTGACCTGGTGGGAGACCATACCATCAGTGAGGCTGGTGCCCTGCAAGCCAAGGCTCTGGGGAAGACTCTGTGGGCACTGAATCCACATTAAATAGTCTCGTGTACAGGCTTCCAAGGAAGTACTTGCTCTCTAATAGTAAGTAAGCTATTCATACCTAATTAAATGACAATCACTCTCAAATGTGGTATTGGTTGCACAATTGATTTTTCCCATTTATATTCTGGTAAAACAAAAAGAGCAAGATTCTTAGTGACTCTATCCAAATAATTATATTGCCAAGTTAAAAAACAAACAAACTATATTGCCAAGTAAAATAAATTAATCTCAATAAAATAGCTGTTTCTCAATTCTAAAGGATGAGTGAGAATCAGCTACCATTAAAAATGTTTCATTTCAGTTTACCATACTAAAGTCTACGAAACTGAGACAGAGACAGCTCAAGAACAAGACAAGGACTCCTCGTAGAACCATAAGAATAGAAAAGTCAAAGAGTACCAACAATATCCAAACAAATCACCACAATTAAATTTCCCTTATCATTTCACTCAGTCCTTAGTAATTAAGTATTGCCCCACTGACACTGCTTTCATTAAGTAGATCTGCTGCTGGGCTGACTCAGCCCCTGGTATAGGCTGAAAGTTGTCTGTCCCCTTGGAGGCCCGTCCTCAAGCTTATTCACTGAAGTGGTAATAGTTCAGATGCTGGTACAGTCCTCTGCACAGGTTCCAAAAGTCTTCTTTGTTGAATTCTAGCCTGTGGCTCATAGCAGACTTATCAGGCAAGCATTGCAGAGAAGACCCCCGTTTAATAATGACACTCCGGGCACCTGGGTGGCTCAGTGGGTTAAAGCCTCTGCCTTCGGCTCAGGTCATGATCTCAGGGTCCTGGGATCGAGCCCCGCATTGGGCTCTCTGCTCAGCGGGGAGCCTGCTTCCCCCTCTCTCTCTGCCTGCCTCTCTGCCTTCTTGTGATCTCTCTCTTTGTCAAATAAATAAATAAAATATTTTTAAAAAATAATAATGAGACTCATGGGGACTACTGGGTGGCTCAGTCAGTTATTCCGCTGCCTTCGGCTCAGGTCATGATCCCAGGTCCTGGGATTGAGTTCTGCTGCGGGCTCCCTGCTGCTTCTCCCTCTGCCCACCACTCCCCCTGCTTATACACTCTGTTTCTCTCTCTCTCTCTCTCTCTGACAAATAAAATCTTTAAAAAAAAAACGAGACTCATGACTGTGGTTAATTGATTACAATAACAAATAATATCACAATGGATAAGATTAAATTCTCTCTTGGGATACAACAAACAACTATTTCATAAGGGTTTCCCCATAGAGTAAAAATACAGTAGGGACAGCAGAAGCACTGAGTTTGTATGTACAACCTACAAAATATGTATATAAATAATTAACATTTTGCTTACACAAACTTAACCTTAACCATCTTTTCAGATTGGATAACTTTGACCAGATAGCTCTCAAAATAACTTTGAGCTGACTCAGAAATATGGAACCCATGGAATAAACCTAATTATCTCTAGATTAATACTACTTGTAAAGTGAAAGAACAATCTTTGTGATTTTCCAGAGGTCTTCTGGAAAAAAGAAAGATAGCTTTAGGCATGAAAGACATCCAGATTTTTTTTTTTCCTAAACTTATAATCAAATCTGGGGAAGGCAAAATCAAGAGTTGCAAGAGAACTGCTGACTTAAGACAAGATCATGGCAGCACGGGAACACTGGTTACCTACTGAATCAACATGGCACAAAGGAGGCCCACAAGTATAAGGAAACTTTAGTTCTTCACAAGTGAGGGAATGATATTCACTGATTTTGTTTACTTGCATTTGTTTGTTTTATCTTGTTTTTGTAAATAATCAATGACATGATAAAGTCAACACAAAGCTGAGAAAAAAGTCAACACAAAGCTGAGAAAATCATTCAGCTAACAGAATCTCTAACACTTAGGCACATTACTCAGCAGGTAAAAAATAACCTTTTACCACTCGTTGTTAACTCTGAGACCAATTTATCATTTTAACTGAGTGATTCATTTTCTAGTTTTGTATTAGTATATTGTTTGGCAGTAAAGATTTCATGAGCAACTTTTATTTCCTTAAATTGTCTTGAGAACAATGTTATCAAAGCTGAGCAAACTTTACTAAAGATTTATACATTTTGTTATTTCTTATCAGATTCAGATATTATAGGGGGTATAGCTCAGTGGTAGAGCATTTGACTGCAGATTCAGATACTATAAAACAAGGCAAATAAAATATACTTCCCTCAAACACTCCACAACTTGCTATACACAATCTCTCTTTCACCATTCTCTTCCTATACTAGAACTAATACTTCACTTTAGGACAAAACTAGTCTCATTTTTTTTTCTTGAAAATCAAAAGCACTTACACAGTCACATTCCTCTGTCACTACTGCTCCTAGTGATAACATTAGTTATGACTTTTGCAAATGTAATAACTCCTACATGGCAGAGAAAACTGAGTGATAGATAATTGAGAACTGTCAGTCATTCGCACGCAGCTGGCATTTTAGCAAGCCAGCAAAGCTCATAAAATTACACAATTTTCTCTAGCCATATTCATACCTCTTATATCTTCCTAAAATGGCAAAAAAAGAGAACATATTCACTAATGCAATCCATTAAAAGAAGAATCAAAAATACAGAAAATTCAAAATATGCTTTGCATTAAATTTAATATTCTATCTCACTTAGAAATTATTTAGGTATCCAAAATATTACTTATTAATTAACTCAATTTAATATTAATGCAAGTTTTGAAGTTGCCTTAGGCCTCAAAATGTTTAAGCAGACACTCTATAAAACATAATTACTGTTATAAAATCACTGAACAAAATTGATTAGATGTATTTGAAAATATTTCACAATCTCAAACATTATAAAAAAGTAAGGTTAACTGATTAGTAAGGCAATGTAAGAAGTTTAGAAAACTTATTCAGTCATTTCATGAGAGAAAAGTAAATGCTATTAAAAAATAATATACACTTAAATCTGAGAAATCAGAGAAAAGTTGTCATTTTTTTAAAGAAAAATTATAAAACCAGTCTAATGTATTCGAAGATGCACTTTCATTATGAGAATTCGTAGTCTTAAAGGTTTCTTAGTAGTTTCTGTAAGAAGAATAAAATAGCCTTTATTAAGTCCAGTGCAGTATTAGAAGTTCAGGTTTTATATGTTTGTGAATTTAGGGAATACTGGATCTCTGGAAGTACTTATGTATCCCTATAAACTAATTCGGAAAAGCATCTTGAAAATCCATGCTAATGTAATGGGCCTCACAGGGGTCGGAACACACACAACGTCACACACAAACTTTCCTGACTTACAGACACACATGGGCACAGATACACAGAGCTTATTTGGGTCTACACCTTCAGCCACAGGTCAGAAGTAAACTAGAAACACAAAAACTCACCAGAGCAGCTCTCAAAGAAATTCTTGCTTTTCCAGTGGGTACGAAAAAAAATTTTTTTAATTGATTTGAGGGCATGGGGGGAAAAAAAAACCTAAAAGACTAAAAACTTGGATTCTCTATCACCTCTCACACATTAGAAAATAGATAAAGCATAAACCCAAATCCCCAATCACCACTGCCACCAATGAGCTTATTGGCAAGATTCATATGCATTTAATTTCTATTTCCCTTCTGGAGCCTCAGGTGAATTTATCACATGAAATAGGCAGCCAATATAATTTACTGAATTACTATGCAAGACGTAGGAGATTAAAGAATATAGGATAAAGTGGACTGTGAAGTTTAAGAACTGGATTTTTAAAGTTTCATCTTTTCCTACCTATTTTATTTTCTAATACTGCAAAGCTGACAAACTGACTTTATAGCTATTCAGAAATAAAAGCTAACATAAGCATAAAGCCAAAGAATCCTATGTCTTATGAAAGAAGAAACAGATTTTCACTTTAGTTAAAACGAGCTGTCAAATCTTAAATTTACCTAAAAATTAGACCTCTTGTAGACACATTTTAGCAGAAAGGCAAAACAGGAACCCACGGCACTTCCCATTAACAGGCGCTATCTGTTAAAGAGCCAGAGACGCCCTGAGACCTCTATCGGGTTGTCTCATCTTTAAATACTAATCAATCTGGGTACTAAGCAAACAAAACTAGTAATTGTATGAGTGCAGAGAAAATAATATTGATTTCACATTTCTGTGTAGTTTATGAATATAGCATTTTTCATAAACACGCAGTGCATTTTTTGAGGTTTTCAAAGCAAAGGTTTTTGTTCTCTTCAAGTTTTTATGCATTCTGAAGTATACTAAATTTTCTATTGAATAATTTAGTTCAATTAATACTTATTTTCCTTCATGTGTAGCAATGAATTATTCAATTCATTAATACCCTCTGGGCTTCCACAATTTCTCAAATTACCAGCACAGCCTGTCTGCAGTAGATGATTAAGAAGCAAAATCACATGTGTACACATACGTATGATATACGGTTTACCGTTCTCAGATACCACTCCATGTTTTGCTTAACAGCATAGACAAGGAAGGTGTACTATGTTGGAAAAATGTAGGTTTCTCCCCTAAAACTACCAGCTAAATTTTCTTGAATTATCATCTATTTCCAGTAAGCTTCACATTCCTAAAACGCACCATGGAAGATAATTATTTTAGTCCACTTGCAATGGAAAACAAAAATAAAAGTACAGTCTATGTCAGTGATGGTAAAAATTGACACAAAATGACATTCTAGACTGATAAATTAGATTCAACCCTATTTTTAAAGAAACAACAAAAATTATCAGTAAAAACTAAAAGAACAAAAGGTTTAAAAAGTTTAAAAGGTTGAGTTCTTCTATTAATCCTTTAAATGAATGCAACTGTAAGTATTTATAACTGTCTTAGTCTCTCAATATTTCTGATATTAATAACCTGGAAAGAAATAAATGTTGCTTCCTGATCACTACTCTCTAGTCCTTACTTTTGAATATGCCCATTTCTAAGGTTCCTGCATGAATTAGAACACAACAACCATATTATTTATTGTCCAAACCAAAACACTTTTTAGGATAATAGAAGGTGTTTACTCATAATTATGCCAGAGAAACAGACCCAACTAGGACCCTCACAGCAAACTGGGATGTATTTATATGAATAAAAGATGAAATAAGACAAAATGAACGAGACAATAATATATCATACTCCCTATATTACTCTTCATGACAACGAATTAAATAGAAGTCTATTACAATTTTCAAAATGGAAATGTTGATCCTCCAATATAATTCCATAATAAATAGCACTCAAACAATAGGATTGGCACAGGAAAAGTACATTGAACCTAAAAAGAAACAAACAAACAAGCAACACTACACTAGCAATATTGTCAACAGTGATACCATTAGAGTGCCTGAGCCACAGACACCCTAACCCTTTATCTTACAGCTGGGTAGCTCTGGGGCCAAGGCCAAGATGGACATTTTCCTAAACCTGGAATCATCTGTTTTCTCTAACTCCATCCAGGTTGAATGCTACCATCTTCAAGTAGCCATGTGGATACACTAGAGGTAAAGAAGTTATGTAAAATCATAGGTTTCCTATCTTTCATGAACTATAAATGCTTACTACCTATCTCCCTACTCCCCAGCTCCCTGCTTGCCCTCCTTCCTCCCACTGCCTCCCAGCTATGGCCAGTAGGCCCTGATACTCCGAAGAAGCCTTTTACGAAAGCCTAAGCCTTCCACCAAGAACATAGTTGGCTCCTTTCAGAAATAAAGACATTCCTTAAGAAAGACACCAAAATTCTCAGAAAATACAGTGATTCAACCCCAGTTGGCTTCAGAAAAACCTAATTCTCTCAGAAACTTGTGGCTTGCTAAGTTCCTCTGGTCAATGCCTACTTGATGTCATTTACAAAAAATAAACGTCAGATGTAAACAATGTGTATGTGTGCACATGTCTTTAAAAACAAAACAAAATGGCACAAGGTGGTATACTACAAAGAGTATGGGTTTTGAAGCCGTATGTTCTTGAAAAACTATCAGACACTCTCTAAGGCTTAGAAACATCAACCTTGCAAGTTGTATACAGCATTAATGATATGGTGCCGATAGAGGATTTAGCATAGTTCCTGGAATGTTATAACGGTTACAATTTATTGAACAATTTCTATCAGTATTATTGAACATTGCTCCAGTGTATTCAATTTTTCTCTCAATGGCTTATGTATACAGTGTCTACCTAACAACACAGTCAATCCTACATCTTGATTTTTCATATTATAATATACGTATTGTCATGTTGAAACTGCCTTCTTATTTACTATTTTATTGGCTACTATTCCACTGAATATCACCAGTTATTTGAATTTTATGAGGTCATTGGTCCTTTCTGTCTTCCTAATTATTAGAATTCTATGTAGCAAATCACACAAAATATCAAGGAAAGAAAGAAGGAAGAAAGGGAAGGAAGGGCAAGGGGAGGGAGGAAGAAAGGGAGGAAAAGAGGAAAAGGCTAATCATTGTAATATTCATGGAAAAGGCAGGGGTGAGGGGACTACTTAACTAACCACCCACAGGATGGAATCCCCAACACCATACCTGACTTTATTGCATCTCCAAGGAAAGAGTTGGCTCAGTTATGCATCTCAGCTTTGGCAAACCTCACCTATCTTACAAAAGAAGGCTGAGAGCTACAATAAAAGAGATATATTACAGTTCTTCCTTTTAGTTTTCTGTTTCAGGGCGTAAAAAACAGAGTCAGGAGGGGTGCTTGGCTGGCTTCATTGGAAGAGTATGAGACTCTTGATCTCAGGGTCATGCGTTTAAGCCCCACATTAAGTGTAGAGATTACTTAAATAAATAAACTTAAAAAAAAAAAGTTAGGGATTCTTTTAATTGTTTGATACCTGGGACTGTTTGATGGTATAGGTGTTTAGCTATGTGGACAGCTTAACAGGATACTGGGGAAGACACCCGTGGGGAAAAGTGCTCTTGTATATGACCTTGTCCTTGGGAACGAAATCATGCTGACAAAAACAATGCATTCATACAGACAAAGTAATTAACCATCAAATATAACTGAGGAGATTATTTTACATCAGTCTTATTCCCATGTGTCTCCTCAAAGATTTCCTACAAAATCTGTTCTATTTCCAGAATAAGAAGACAAAATTATGATTCAGGGCAGTTTTTAACAAACTTTCTAAAGCAGGCCCCAGCTTTCCTAGGTAAAATCTTACAAAGTTACCAAATACATGAAATAAGTTAAAAGTTCTTTTCCTTTAAAATAGCATTTATTATTTAAAAAATAAAGTACTAAAAGAAATAAAACAAAAATGGCTCATAATTTCACAGTCTAATTAAAAACAAAAACAAAAGCAAAATTTAATTAGGAAATTAAAACAGTTACAGAAAGGTTCAAAATCAAAAATCAAAACTTCTTCCCATGACTCTCTGAGCCATATCCTCAAAGGTTAACAGAAGTGTCAATTTCCTCTCATTCATTCTAGAATAATTCTTCATACATTCACTCAAATATATGTATCTTAAAGGTAGTATTTTGCCAAATAAATTTATAAAATAAATTTTGTATTTATTTGCACTAATGTAAATCAATGAAAATGAAGTCTGTGTTTTGAGCAAAAGCAAGAGTCTGGTGTTATGGAGGATAACTGAAGCCTGGACAACTCCTAATCCTCCTCTTATCTGGGTATTTTAATTTGGTTACTTAGTATTACAAAACTGTGTCAAAGCACATAAGTAGATACATGATGAACCGTTTTTAACAGCCTGCCTTAAAATCTCAAATACAGAAATTTGAGAAGTAAGAGGAAAGCTTGGTTTCAAAATTGAATTGCTAATAATATATAGAAGGTAGCTGAGTTCATGAATATAAGTCAAAACAAAAAATCTTCAGGCCTTTCAGCAAGCACCAAGCTAACTTCACACTCCCTTTTCGTTGTACAACCATGAAAGCATGCTGGAAATTGGTAATCCTCCAGGCTGACCACTAAGCAAGTAGAAAATTTGCATCTGTGCTCAGCATGATCAGAATCTCATGATTTTCAAAACTTTCTATTCTTTTTCTTGCCTCTCTCCTCCCTCACCCAATTTATCTATCACTCCTCTGCTACAAACAATGAGGCATGGAGAAGTACTTTCAGTTCCTGGCCACATAACACCATGTTAGAGTTCTCAGTTCTAGACATTAGATTCAGTTCTCTACTCCTATAGTACACGCGTGTGTTACACACACACACACACAGTCTTTGGTGCATAATTTGTTGAACACAAGAGTCTTCCAAATATCTCCCCATATCACCCTTCTCCTCAAGTATTTCAGGAAAGGTCACAACATTTCCATTATAAAATCAAGAAAGTTCCAAGAGAAATAGAGAGATTAGAGATGTAAAATAACACGGCATTGTGACTTAAGACTAGAAAATCAAACATCACATGTGCCTACTTGACAAGACAAAGACAGCTTTCTCCTGCAAGCTTCCAAAAGGTCTGCCTTAACAATATATTTTACACGGCATTTTCATCATCTATATCCTGTCTCAAGACTTTACATTATGCTAAATGAGGTTCCAATGGTCAGTCTCTATGTATGTACAAGCATGGTGATACAGCGTTCTTTCTATATGCAACTTTTTGAGGAAGTTAAAGCCTTGCTAATCTTTTACTCTAAAATATCACGTTTATAATTTGTGAATAAGCTCCTTTTACCAATGAGCATTTATCTCTTGGCTTGGCTCATCATGTAGATGGGAGAAGTATGCACAAACACAACCATATCATGGTTAATTTTATGTGTGAACTCGGCTATGGGGCCAATTGTTTGATTAAACATTCATCTAGATGCTGCTGTTAGGGTTATTTTATAGTTGTGATCAAAATTTACAATAATGACTTTACATAAAGAAGACCACCCTACACAGTGTGAGTGGGCCTCCTGCAATTAGTTGAAGACCTTATAAGCAGAAAAACCTAAGGTTTCCTGGTGACTAAAGAATTCTGCCTCAAGGCGATTATATAGAATCCTTGCCTGAGTTTCCAGCCTGTTGGCCTGCCTTACAAATTTCAGACTTGCCAGTGGCCACAATCAGGTGAATAAATTCTTTAAAATAAATCTCTTTATATCTATCTACCTACCTACCTTTCTCTCTATCTATCATCTCCTATTCGTTCTATTTCTCTGGAGAGCCCTGATACATGTAACAAATCTCTAACAAATACAATATTTGACAAATATTTATTGAGGGAATTTATGTGCCAGACACTGTTCTAGGTGCTGGGGATACAACAATAAATAAAACAGTCAAAAACCTCTACATTTTAGGGTGCCTGGTTGGCTCAGTCATTAAGCGTCTGCCTTCGGCTCGGGTCATGATCCCAGGGTCCTGGGATCGAGGCCCACATTGGGCTCCCTGCTCTGCGGGAAGCCTGCTTCTCCCTCTCCCACTCCCCTGCTTGTATTCCCTCTCTGGCTGTGTCTCTTTCTGTCAAATAAATAAATAAAATCTTTAAAAAAAAAATCTCTACATTTTAGTGATATTAAGGTGAGTAGCAAATTTTTAAGTGAGGTGACCATAAAATTTATCACATGATACAGGACACTTGAAGGGTGAAATGGGACACAAGTAATAATTATACCAGGACAACATGCCTAAACCATAACTACTTTGGACAAATCAGGATGGTATAGCTCACTTTAATCTTTAGTGTAACTCAGGCCCATTTCCCTCAAACAACCATGCACCTGGTTACTTACAGAAACCCAAAGGCGTATGTGATTAATCAGGTTGAGGGGTAGACCTAGAAGGACCTTAGATGCTTTGGGTTCAAATTGCGGTCCTAAATCTGTTCAATTACACATTATATAAAGTATTCAACTTTTATGAGTCTCAATTCATGCCACTTAGAAATCTATACATGTATGAAACCTAATGAGATAAATATGTAAAGCAATTGTTTTGTTTACGATTCTTTTTGTACCACTTGATTTTTAAAGCCATGTGAATGTATCTCATTGATTTCAAAATTTTTAAGAAAAGAAGAGAAATTTGAGCATCTGCTCAGGAATGAGACATTTTATGAAATGCAATAGTACTAATAAAATTACAGCAATGCTATATATGTAACAATCGTGAGCACAGGGCATGCATCACTCTCTAAATCTGCCATTTATCATCGTTAATACTACTAGAAGTCACTCTACATTTATCTTTAAAATTTTTTGATTCATTAAACTGAATTCTACACCAGTGTATCCCAAAGTGGAAGCTGACTTAAAAAGAGATCAGACCATCCTCCAGCCCTGCTGGAAGCTGCTGCCAGGAAACAATGGTGAAGAGAAGATTTTCTCCGAAGTGCGACCACCCGAGGAGCACAGCTATGTAGAAGCCACACTGTTTTTGAAGCTGGTTTGATAACTCTTCACCCATGGCTAAAAGCTCAGAGAGAATCCTGGACCATACCCACGAGCTGTCTGCAAAGAATATAAATACCTCTGAGTAGGAGCAAAGGGTGAGGAAGATGTCCTTGTCCTTGTCCAAATACTTGCGGAGCGTGTCTACAAGTATTTCCCCTCTTTGGCTTATTACGTGGCCCAAAAGTCTTTCTCCATTCCCTAAGAATCCTCCCAAAGGCATAAATCAAGAGCATCTACTCTGAAAATGATACATAAAATCTGAGAAAGGAAGCATGAGTTTACAGACGTGTAAGGACAGGTTGGGTGTGACAATTATTTCAGAAAGCAACGTCCTAAATGATCCCAAATCGTGTATAGTTTCTTTTGTTGTGGTGGAGAGTGTGGTTGGGAGAAGGGGCGGAGGAGCATAGGAGGGGAAAGATATGAAACGCAGGGCCTTTTCTAGATCACAGGAATGTGTAGGACTTCCTAGTGAGATGCAGGAGGGGCCACCAAAGGACCGTCTCCCAAGTAGAAAATTGTCTACTATGAGTTAAGAACTTACATTTCAATCACTTTACAATCTCGCAAGGGTTAGCCTTAAGCGAGAATGACAACTATATTGCTTTTTTTTGTCCAACTTGCTAGAGATATACTTACTGTTCCCTTCTGATTTTGAATGTGAAGTATATTCACGTGGGCCTACATTCTCCTGGTAAGTTTTTCAGAAAACAGAGAAAATGAAAATCTCTCAATATCAAATGATATTACCACTGCTACATTTTGATGTGCATCCTCACAGATGTCTCCTTCGTATGATCACTCACATACACACAACTATATGGAACTCTGTAAGTCTGAAAATAAGGCAGGCTCCCTCCACCATCAAAAATAATTTATCAGTGTGCCTGCGTGGCTCAGTTGGTTAAGTGTCTGCCTTCAGCTCAGGTCATGATCCCAGGTCCTGGGATTGAGCCCAGTGCTGGGCTCCCTGCTCAGTGGGGAGCCTGCTTCTCCCTCTCCCTCTGCCACTTCCCCTGCTTGTGATCTCTCTCTCTGTCAAATAAATAAATAAAATCTTAAAAAATAAAATAAAAATAATTTGTCATTCACAAAAGGAGTTTCCATATTTTCTTATCCTCATTTAATGTGATATTACTAGATGCTCTCTCAATTATTACATTTTGAACAAAAATGTTCAATTTGAGAAAGACACATTATATGAAACAATCTCAATACAGAATTGGTCATTGTTCCTAGTGGTTATGCCTTCATAATCATTAAAAATAACCTTTTAAAGATCACTTTTAAAAAGCTATACTCTAAATGCTTACAATGACAAAATCATAAATATATAGCTATGGGAAAAATGAAAAAAAAAAAAAGGTGCCCCAGTGTTATGTTGATAAATTTAAAAAGTGCTCCAACTCAAGCAATTTGAGGCTGTGCCTATGTTGACATACATGAAGAACAAAATTGTTTCATGATAGTAGAAAAATATTTCTAAATTAATTCTTTAATAATTGTGGTTTTAACTAACAAATTAATCACTATGTGTAGATATCTATTTCATTTTTATCCCTAAAATTTCATATGGGTAATTCAGGCAATGAACTGATTCTTATAAAATTCTTATTCAGATATTTAAGGGATTACCTTTTACCAGGATTTATCAGCCTTGACGCTTTTGACATTTGGGGCCTGACGACTCTTGTGTTGCGGTTTGGGGGGCTGTCCCGTGCACTGCAGGATGCTGGGCAGCCTTCCTGACTTCTGTTCACCAGATGCCAGCAGTACCCCCTCATTGTCACAACCAAAACACATCTCCAGACATCGTCAATGTCCCCAGGAGGTAAAATCACCCCGGTTGAGAGCCATTGCTTTCTATTTAGGATCACCCCTTATTTGGGCATGCGTGGTATATGTATTTGATTTTGAAGAATTTTGTAACCTGCTTTTTCAACTGACCCATATAATTCTTTCCAACTTCTCAACATTGCAAACGATACTTCAATGATTTTATGCACAAATTTCTTTAAATATTTTTCAATTAGTTCCTTATGTTTTAAGAATAATAGTTTTAAAGATAATTGTCTAAGGAGAACTCATTTTTTTAAGTTTATTTATTTTTTTAGTAACCTCTACACCCAACAATGGGGCTTGAACACATGACCCTAAGATCAAGAGTCACAAGTTCTTCCAACTGAGCCAAACAGGCACCCCCAGAACTCACTTTAAATTTGAATAATTTAAATATACCTAAAGACAAAAAAAAAAAAAAAATCAATGAAACACAATATAAAATAAAAAACATTTTCTATTACCTATGATTTTCAGTTTCTATACACAACACATTTCTATTAGAATAATTAAGAAGTAATCTACCAATAACACTTATTAAAAACTATTTCTAAATGAATAAATGTTTGTTTCAACACTATCTTGAGCATATTTTTCAAAGACATTAAAATAAATACTTCAGAGGCCCATTATGTATCAGAACTGTATCGCTTCTAGCATCTTTCCTTTAGAAACAGTATGTGGTAATTCAAAAAACAAATCAAAATAATTCTTGTCAATCAATGATTTGAAGATATTTCATTGCCAGCCGTCATAAACTATTTTAAGAGGCTTTGAGACTTTTGCTCTAGAGAATTCCAACTAAAGAGTTTTAAAGATTTTAAATATCAGTTGTTGCATTCATATATTGTTTATGGATGCAAGAAGGATATACCCAGTTGACAATAGTGGGGCTGAAGAGGGGTCCAAAGTAGTTTCAGTTAATTATAGCTATAAAGTTTAATTTCTTTTTTTTTCTAAAGATTTTACTTCTTTTGAGTAATCTCTACACCCAACATGGGGCTTGAACTCACAATCCTGAGATCAAGAGTGGCATGCTCTATCAACTGAGCCAGCTAGGTGCCCCTAAAGCTTAATCTCTTTAAAGCATTTTCTAGAACACATATGTCAAAACATTCACATTTATTAATTCAGAGTGCTGGAATACATAGGAGTTCATATATATTACTGCAGAGTCTCTGAAATATTTTACGAATCTTTCATAATATATGTATTTTTTTTTAATCAATTCATGATTTAACAGCAGGGGTGCAGAGTCTCCTCACAAGAAATCTTATGAAATTTGTCTGGAATCAGTTGTGTTTTTCCAATAAATGAAATGAGTAAATAAGCATTGATTTTCATAAATTTTCTGTGTTTGAAGTCTCAGGTGATGGGATTTGTTTTCGAAAGCCCTGGGATTGAGCCTCCTCCACCCCTTCCACTCACTTAGTATTGTTTGTATAATCACGTAAGTGCTCTCTGCCTGTTTCTTCACCCCCAAAAAACCATGATAGTATCTATTTCACAGCATTACCAAGAGAATTAAATGAGGAAACATTTATGAAAACATCTTATAAACTATAAAGTTGCATTATACTAACTAGTTGCATAAAATATATATTCTTCCTTGGGGTTTAAAAAAGATTAAGAATTACAGTTTATTATCCAACAATGTTAAGCAGGGTCCCCTTTTATCTGAATGTCCCTAAGACAATCTTAACAAATAACCACTTATACAGATAATGGCAGAAACAAGTCTTCCTCATTCTTCAACAAGTACCTACTTTGATCAGCATTCTTTAAGAAGGCAGAGAACTTTGATGCTCAGCATAAACTAGGTGCTTTGTTGAGGAAAATCTATATAGAAATTGAAACTCTCCACAGTATTTCATATCATTTGACCCAACAGTAACTCACTGGTATAGGAAAGAAAGATATCATTATACCCATTTTATTTATTTATTTAAAGATCTTTTATTTATTGGGGGGCCTGGGTGCCTCAGCTGGTTAAGTGACTGCCTTGGGCCCAGGTCACGATCCCAGACTCTGGGGATTGAGACCCCATCCAGTTCCCTGCTCAGCGGGGAGCCTGCTTCTCCCTCTGACCCTCACCACTCTCAGGCTCTCACTCTCTCTCAAATAAATAAATAAATTCTTAAGAAAAAAAAAAAGGTTATTTATTTATTTGTCAGAGAGAGAGAAACCACAAACATGGGGAGCGGCAGAAGGAGCAGCAGGCAGAGGGAGAAGCAGACTCCCACTGAGCAAGGAGCCCGATGTGGGTCATGATCATGAAATGAGCTGAAGGCAGACGTTTAACCAACTGAGCCATCCAGGTGGCCCCATTATACCCATTTTAAAGATAAGAAAATAGGAATGTAGAAAGTTCACTTGCTTAAAGTAGTAGTTAGGACATGCCTAGTAGTTGAGCTTCCACATTTATTGTGAACTATCTTTGTTATTATCCTGGCTCTTCATTAGACCAGTTGTGGAAAGCCACATTAATAACCACCTTTTAACAGTTATCAAGTTCTAGATTAAGAAATACCATCATAGACACAATATAGAAAAGACTTTGCTGAGAAGCACAGGGCCCAGAAAAGAACTGGAAGTGTACACTGTGATCGGGTATCTACTATGCCAGGCACTGTGCGAAGCATTTCACATGGAAAACCAAAGGAGAATCCATTCTGCAAGATACATCCTACCAGTAACCCCATTTTCCACAAAGGAAAACTTCAGGTTAGAGGTTAAGTATTTCTATAAAATCAGACAGCTAGCAAGTAACGGCAACAGGATTTAAACCCAAGTCAATACAGCCTTGGAAAGCCCAAATTCCTAACTATGACTTATACCACACATGTGGTATTAGCATTTAATAGTTGATGTTTACTATATAAAAGTAGGATTAATTTATCTCCCCTCATGAAGATAAAAGATTATCCAGCAGTTATCTTCTAATTGATTACTTATCCTTCAAAATTTCTCTTGAAATCTTTTGATTCACTCAAGAGAAAACAAATTTTTATCATTTCCTTAATAAACAGAAACTCACATTCTTTCCATACAAAAAGAATGTGCTAGTCTTCTAATAATTTAATTTAACCAATTCTGTGTATACAGTTATACCAGTATAAATTTAAATAATTAGAAAATGTTATTGATCTTTTAGTGGAATTTTAGTGGATTTTTAGTGGAATAAATCTGAAAGTTGCTTTTTTTTTAATTCCACAGAAAATGTTCCACAAATAATAAAAAAGATTCCGAATTTATTATTACCATATGTAAATGACTTTGATAATCTTATCCACAACACAATTGTTAGGCCTTAAGTATTTGATCACCTTTCTACCGAATTAAACTAGGTGCTATCTGCCATGAATTCTGTTTAAAAAGGATAAAGTTGGATAAATCCATGGATATTTAAGAATTTTAGTTGTTTGTTGGTTTGTGGTTGTATTCCAACATGTAAAAAAGTAAACAACGGGGATTTTTGACTCCAGATTTTTACTTAGCCCAGTATAACTGTGTAGTCCTATAGAAGTAGCCATAGCTCCTTTATTATATTTGGAGTATATACAAAGAGAGAATATATACAAATTAATACTAATTAGCAAGTAAAGCAAAATGTATTTTCTACTTAGCTATTACGAGTGTTCACATGTAATTTGCTCCTAAGGAAATTTTAGTCAGTTACAGCACTGTCAGAAATTATTTTAATTTTATGGCTATAATAGGGGAAAAAAGGAATTACAAAAAGCCCCCCTGGAATTCAATCATAGAAAGTAAAGATTCAATTACTTGGGAGGTCTTCGGCACTGTACGATAGATATACAGAAAATGAGAGGCAGACCTGGGTCATTATTAAACTGTAATCCCATATGGCCATTTCCTCCTCTTAGCTTCTGCTACAATCCATTTACATAGAATATGAGCTGCAAACCAATAATTACAAACAGACATATACCCACAAATGAGAGATAACTATGCTAAGTGAAATGTAAACTGACTTTTAATTATTCATTAATAGTAATTTAGAATATTAGTGGCATGACACAATATTCTCCTCAGCGTCTATATATACCAGAAATTCACCTTACAGATGAAAATCCCACTACTAAAAGGCTCAAGTTATATAAATTCTCCTAAAACAGCGTAGGGTTCTGTATTAACCTGTATCATTCTAACTGCTAATGTACATTCAAGGTCAAATGGCATGAACATTGTGTACCCAGCACACAGTTAACATTCACTAGCAATAGCTACTATTTGTACATTCACCCATTGGCAATTTTTCAGCTTCTGTGTACAGTTAAGGGCAAGAACTAATTCAGGATATATTCAGGCACAATGCTTTTAAATTAAAGAGCTGAACATGAAAGACTCTCCTCCGAGCTAAAGGATTCATCTCAGTCCAAGGCCCTAGGCAGCCGCTACCAACTGAACGGAGTTGGCAGAAAAGATGGAAGTTATCTGCCATTTATGACCCGTGACCTGGTGTGCCCCCAGAAATCCAGATCCCAGTTACTGACCTCATCGTACCTCCCATGACTTAAGCTAAAAAGTTGGGCGCTGGGGCACCTGAGTGGCTCAGTCGTTAAGTGTCTGCCTTCAGCTTAGGTCATGATCCCAGGGTCCTGGGATTGAGCCCCGCATCAGGCTCCCTGCTTGGCAGGAAGCCTGCCTCTCCCTCTCCCACTCCCCCTGCTTGTGTTCCCTCTCTCGCTGTGTCTCTCTCTGTCAAATAAATAAAATCTTTAAAAAAAAAAAGTTGGGCGTCATCCTTGAACCTTTTCACATGCCCTCCATAATCAATCAGCACTTCTGTTGGACTGGCTTCTAAATGTCAAACCTATCATGTCAACTCCATCTTCGCCATCAATGCTGCAATATAAATTTGCCATTGTCCCTGTCATCTTTACCAGTCCCCCGTAATCTAGCTCCTAACTGCAAGCAGAGAGCGGGCTCTGAAGAGCACACCTGAGCTTACCACCACCACCCTCCAAATCCAACCCTGAAAGGGTTTGCATTCCTCTTCACCTCTAACACTGACCTTCATCTCTAACAGGACTTCATGAGCTGGCCCTTTCCCGTTATGTTCCAGCCTCAGGCCATCCTCTCTTCCCTCCCCCTTGGCGCTTCAGCCATACTCTCTTCAAGTCGCTGGCATTCAGCTTCCAGGTACCCTCCCATCACAAAGCCTTGGACAGGAGCTTTCCTCTCCACTTCGTTAGGCAACTACTTTCCCTTCTGACTTCGGCTACACTGTCACTCCCTCGGCACTCCTTCCCTCACTGCTCTTCTTTGTAGATTTGGTATATTTGCCATGGGCTTCACTTTACTGCTCCTTGAAGGCAGAGGCTGTATTTCTGATACACTTGTTCACACTGTATCCGCAGTACCCAGGAGAGTCTAGCAATGGTAGGTGCTCAGGAAACACTGTTTGAAAGCTAGAGTGAATAAGTAAGTGGAATAATGAATACATTGATGCAATTACCCACAGTCGATTATCCTATCCTTGACAGAGCCAGTATTACAGAAGATTTAGTTCCTAATTCAACAGAGATTTGTTTGGTGTGCATGGTATTCTGCTCATTTAATACTGTGCATATTTGCTCAGTATTGCAAATAAATCACAAATTTGGCTGCAGTAATAATCACATGTAGGTGTCATCAAAATTCCCAAATCTAGACAAAGTTCCTTAAAGTCAAACTCTGGCAAATTTATATCAATTTCCAATCGTTAAGTGTTTTCATTCTATTCATTTAATTATTCAGTCCTAGGAAAATACAGGAGGCTAAGCAACGAAAGAGTTCTTTTAAAAGTTTTAAGGGCACAGAATACATAGTGTTTCATCTACAAAGTAGCATGATGCCAACTATACAAAAGTTTTAAAATTGTGCATACCAAAATTCCATACAAGTTTCTTCTATAAGGATAATTGTGTTTTAGGATAATCGAAAGTTAGCATCCATGACTGTGTGAGTATGTAATGTTTACATAACTCACTAGTCTTATGTGAATCTGGATATAGATTCAAAAATTACTAAGACAAAAAAAGAAGCCAATCCCTTAAAACGCATCCATTGCCTAGTTGCTATTGTTATTGCATTTGAACTATGTGTTTACACTTTCACTGGATTCACAATTGCTTGTCATTAAATGTTTGTTTATATATCGTAATTGCATTGATTTTTACACTCATATTTTCCATCTGAGATCTTTGCCCCTTAAGTACTTTGCATATATTCACCCTTATAAACAAGGCATAGAGTCTTTGGTAAATTAACAAATGTTTACACTGCAAAGAGGACTCTGATAAATCAACCTGGAAAGTTTTTCCTCATGCCCCATTCCAGAAGTTAGCATTTCTTTTAGGGTCTGTGTACACATGTCTTAAATGCCCCTTCAATGGACAGGTCACATATTAGAACACTATTCACTGAAAAGGTAAAAGATTATTACGTTCAAACTCTTTAATTTACAAGCAAAGTGAAGCACAATCATTATTAGTGCCCTTGTTGACAGATCTGGACTAGGAAAATCCAAGACACTGAAATAATTATGAATCTCTAAACAATTTTTCCATCTGAAAAATCATACCAATAACATAAAATTATTGTTGGAAAAGAAAATGTAGGTAAAATAAAACAAAACAATAACAAGAGGAGTGAAATATCATTATATAGAGATAACTCTTTTTAACATTTTGGTCTGTATCCTTCAGAGACATTCCTACACAAACATATATCTTAAAAATTAGCTAATACACATACTATTTTTAACCTGGTATTTTAATTTGTCAGTATAGTGAATATCTTTCCATGTCAACAAAACACAGATCTGCATCAACATCTGTAAAGCTGCATGGGACTCCAACCTCAACCCTCTTAGTTCCCCATTAATGGGGAGTCCTCATCTCCAAATGGCTTCTAATGGCCCTCTGGGGGAAAAAGTTCAGAGAACAGCTGAAATAGTGGCCTTTTCTTAGTATATTCCTCAACTAAAGAGAAAATGCTCTTTCCAGAGAGGGCGAGATGTACAAAGAATGTCTTTTGGTTGCTATTTCTATCCAATATGGATATATGGCTTACACAGTTAGCCCTAGTCTTGACTAAAATGGATACTTAGAGCAATTTACTTGGTCAAGTTTTAATCCTTGCGCCTGAGAAGGGGAGCCTTCCAGCAGTGCTAACATTTGACGTCAACAATTTTTCTTGTTTACATGTTAATTAATAATAAATCTGTCTTATGGGGCACCTGGGTGGCTCAGTGGGTTGAAGCCTCTGCCTTCGGCTCAGGTCGTGATCTCACGGTCCTGGGATCGAGCCCCACATCAGGCTCTCTGCTCAGCGGGGAGCCTGCTTCCCCCTCTCTCTCTGCCTGCCTCTCTGCCTACTTGTGATCTCTCTCTGTCAAATAAATAAATAAAATCTTTAAAAAATAATAATAATAAATCTGTCTTAGATGAATGGATAAAGATGTTATATATATATATATATATATATATATATACACACACACATACACTCAATGGAAAATTATGCAGCCATCAAAAAATGAAATCTTGCCGTTTGCAATGACGTGGATAGAACTAGAAGGTATTAAACTAAGCAAAGTAAGTCAATCATAGAAAGACAATGATATGATCTCACTGATTATGTGGAATTTGAGAAACAAGGCAGAGGATTATAGGGAAGAGAAGAAAAAACAAAACAAGAAGCCAGAGAGGGAGACAAACCATAAGAGACTCTTACTCTCAGGAAACAAACTGAGGGTTGCTGGAGTGGAGGGGGTAGGGAGGGATGGGGTGGCTGGGTTATGGACATTGGGGAGGGTATGTGCTTTGGTGAGCACTGTGTATTATGTAAGACTGATGAATCACAGGGGTGCCTGGCTGGCTCAATGGGTTAAAGCCTCTGCCTTCGGCTCAGGTCATGATCTCAGGGTCCTGGGATTGAGCCCCGCATCAGGCTCTCTGCTCAGCAGGGAGCCTGCTTCCCCCTCTCTCTCTGTCTGCCTCTCTGCCTACTTGTGATCTCTTTCTCTCTGTCAAATATAAATAAATAAATAAATAGATAGATAAATAAATAAATAAATGAATAAAAGACTGATGAGTCACAGACCTGTACTCCTGAAACAAATAATATATGTTAATAATAATAAAAAAAAGTCTTATAACTAATTTACTTGATCTTTTGACATGTGATTATTATACAGCAACTTCCTTCCTATAAAAAAGTTAACTTTAAATGACTTAACAATTCAATCAACACTTCTATGTGCTCTCTCTTTGACTCTTTCTGATTTGTGGACGATTTCCCAGAAAATGTTGGAGAGAGCAGAAGGGGATGTCCCCCAAGGAGTCAGTCTACTGGGGAGGATTGCTACAACAGCACAGAAGCTGCCTCAACGGGAACCAAATAGATAAAACTCTTTGTTCCTGAACCACCAAGGAGGATCACCTGACAGAACTTTGGATCTTGAGTGTCTTCTCTTCTCCCTCATTTTAAATAACAGCCCACCTTATGCCACCTTATGGTGTTTGCATTTGAGGTTTACAGCCTAAAATTTCAATTTTTATGTACTACTTCATCAGAATACAAAATCGAATATTAAAGCACATTCCCATTTAACATGTTGCTTTCTAGTTTTGCAAATAATAAAAAAATAACACATTTAAAGAAATGTCCATATGCTCCACAATATTAGGAAATGCAAGGCTTTTATTTACTTATTTTTGGTCATTGTTAAAGATTTAGTTCAAAGGCAAACTTAAATACAGTTGGCTGAACTTGTCCTGGGAGTTCGTGTATATTTTTATACAAATGTTACCCATATAAGTCACTTCAAGTCAGAAATAAAGTGGATGAGCCACAAATATACATTGCGTATTTCATAAAATATGTGTCCATTGTATATGACAGTTATTGTACAAGCCCCATAAGAGACAATTAGTAATTAGCTACTTTTAAAGTAAAGACAATAGAGATAATGCAATCACTGAATGGAGCCATAAAGTGTCATTTAAAGCTCCAACTTGGCCATGAACGCATTAGGTAAACCTAGGATAATGTATTTAGCCCACTTGGACCTTCATTTTCAGAAACACAGGTGAAGGGTCTGGCCTACATGCAATCAAAGACTTGCGATGTTTATGATTCTAAAGATACTTCTGATACAGTGTATTCCGGCGTCACCTGGAAAAGACTTCTAAAGATAGCTTCCCTTACTGCACGGAGAAAGGTAAAGCAAGTTTTATTACTGCTCTCTTCATCTATGCTAAAAGGCCCATACTCTTACCTCCTTCTAATGTGGCCACTTTAAGAAAATCTATTTTATTAATTTTTTTCTTCTCTTAAAAAAATCTACTGGGATCAAATCATATATTCAATGAAAATATTATGTCACTACCATGTTATGACTGAGAATTGAAACATGCAAATGAAGAAGTTCAAAGTTACAGTTCCCACAGCAACTCTAATCCAGCTTATTTGAAGCATATATGTAGTGTCTTCTTATTAGCAGATAGGCAGTAAAATGCATGTCTTAATATATACTATTAATGCAGTTTACATGAATTATGCTTTCTATGGGGACCATAAACTTTGAACGTTCTTTCAAAAACTTTAATTCTTAGTCATAATTTTGCATTAACATAAGGCTGGGGCAACATTTTTGTCATGGTTGTTCAGATCTCATCATATTTCTTTGGAGGAGACATAAAAAACAACATAAAGAATAATAACAGGAAACCCAAATATATTTATGCCAATGTATATTAAGGCATTTGCATATGGTTATGGCTGAAAATTGTCCTAGGGTGCACATAATCACATGTTTTCCTGCTATAGGGAGAGAAACAGTGGTATTCTTGCTTAGTATCAATATTAAGCAATAAACACAGTATGAAGTTAAAACTTTGGTATGTGATTGTCCATTAAAATCCTAGAGCTTCATACTTTTTTTATTTCTAGATTACACATAAATATAGATACTATGTCAGATGATAGAAGTTAGTGCTTGATACACCTGTCCCAGAGAGGTTTGATTCCAAATAGACCTAATCATATTCTAATTACCTGATAGCCCACAGCTGGCCTGAAATCAGAAGTCCCATCATTAGCTCACATGAATAGGGAAAAATTTTAAAAGGAAAATATTCTGTAAGGATCTGGAAAATCTTGTTAAATCAGGCCAGTATCTGGCAAGTTAATCACTACAGTGGACTCCATCCAACGCACGTGCTGCCACAGATGCCCAACGATGGAGCAAAGAGCTAAGACCACAGGGAACTGGAAATGCTACCAGAGGGTGGTTCCTCTGGCTCAGCCAAACTGCTCAGTAAATTATTAGCTTATAATTAGTAACATTATTCTGCTTAACGGACTCCATGATGATGTCATAACTATATCTGGAAGCTAACCGCACAGGTTCTTTTAGACAGTTAAGAAATGAAAAAGTAGGGCGCCTGGGTAGCTCAGTTGGTTGGGCCACTGCCTTCAGCTCAGGTCATGATCCTGGAGTCCCTGGATCAAGTCCCGCATCGGGCTCCCTGCTCGGCGGGGAGTCTGCTTCTCCCTCTGACCTTCTCTCCTCTCATGCTCTCTCTCTCTCTCTCTCTCTCAAATAAATAAATAAAATCTTTAAAAAAAAAAAAGAAACGAAAAGTATTCAGGTTGTTCAGATTGTATGCTTTCTAAGCCTTGTTTTTGTCATATTCTTCACTATAATTAAAGAAATGAAACTTAGCAAATTCAAATGGCTGAAAGAAAACACTTGCACTATATCTACTGCAAATAAGCCCACACCAAAAATAAGTGGGAGACTCTTGATATTGTATGCAGACGTGAATATGCTTGTCATTATTCTTTACTGGGGTCATGTCAGTACGTTTGGTGTTGGAATGTAACAAGGGCATGAAGGTTCCAGTGCCTAATGAAAACACCAAATTAGTGGGTAAAATTAACACCTGAGGACTTCAGTTTCTGCAACTCAAAAACTGAAATGTTATTTTTATTTTCTGCCTCACATAATTACAAGAAGGAGATGATGTACTTGGTGGTATTTTAGAATTCTAAAAAAATAATGTAAAATATGAGAACAATTTTGAGGTTTTGATTTCATTTACAACAAGGAATGCAACATATTGTCAAATTTTGCGACAAAACCCAAACCCTTACATAGGATAACATTTCTAAATCCCACTGCAATTTAACCAGATGCATTTAAAATTACTACATCGCACATTGGTTCCATAGTTACTCATCCATTTCTTACAACACATTCTATTGGTCTTAAAAAATAAGTTTTTAGTGGGCAGGGACTATATTCGGCTTTCTTTCTGCAGGATCTAGCTCTTTAAGCAAAGATATAATCAATAAAATATTTGTGAAGAGGGTAATGAGATGATATTTACTTAAAATAAGACAAAACTGAACATTTAGCCCTCATAGCCATGCAAACCTATGAAACTATAAGATTTGAATTTAAATCCTCTACACATTCTCAATAAATTGATAGATAATTTGGTACATGAGATACCAATATCATATAAGGCACTTGGATTGCCAGTATAACTCAAGACAAAGACAAACTGCACTTCAAGAATCTTTAAGAAGAATTTTTTTTCAAGATTTTATTTTATTTATTTATTTATTTATTTATTTATTTATTTATTTATTTGACAGAGAGAAAGAGATCACAAGTAGGCAGAGTGGCAGGCAGAGGGAGAGGGGGAAGCAGGCTCCCTGCTGAGCAGAGAGCCCAATGATGCGGGGCTAGATCCCAGAACCCTGAGATCATGACCTGAGCAGAAAGGCTTAACCCACTGAGCCGCCCACGTGCCCCAGGAAGAATTTTTAAATGGATTTAGCGCACTTGATGATTTTTATGACAATTAAAACAAACCCAGGTTTTACCACTTCTTTGGCGGTAAATACAACAAAGAGCATATTCTATGGAGATAGCTAGATGATAGAAAGATAGATAAATAGAGAAAGAGGGGAAACATGTTTCTCTCTGGAAAGAATCAAGCTGTAAAAGCCTTAAAAACTCTAGTTTACATAGATGATAGTGACTTTAAAAGCATAACTGTATGAATTAATCATTTACAATCTTTCACATCATTATACTATAGCAAGAAGGTTAAGTGTTGTATCGTCCTTAGTTGTGTGAATTCCAAGGGCTGCTATTTAATAATTGTAAACAAAATACCTTTCTGGCTATAATTACACACTTTATGCCATTTCTCCTTTAACTCATATATATTGTTTAGTCAACTACCAGCTGTGTATTTATAGTTTATATCAGAATAAGCTTTATTCGGGGTTGATTTGTGACATAGATAACACCATAAGCTACTTTTCTACATTGCTTCTTAGAAGCCATTTCCATTCCTGCACAGTATACAGATTAAGAAAGTTACACATAATAAATAATGTGCCACTATAATTTGAAAAATTCATCTTGTTCATGTTCTCCAGCTTCTACTAAAAGATTTATAACACCACTGAAACAGGAATTGATGAATTCATCACTGTCTGGGGCATTTTGATCATAATCAATAACATAATTTTACCCTTAAATAGGATTTCAATTAAAGCATATTTTTCAAAGTAATTTTACTTTAACATAAAAATGGGCTTTTGTACCATGAATCATTAACCTATAAGATGCCAAAAGAAAATTATCTGTCTCTGAAGTTCTGCATCAAAAAATAATAGATGAAACTAAACTCTCTCTCTCTTCTATTTCACATCTCCCACAGGTAAATTTCATTAAAAAATTACATTATTACATTTTCATCACAGAAAATGAAAAGTAATACACTTTCATAAAATAATAGAACCATGAAAGGTTTATCAGATTAAAGTGATGACACACTGCCCCTGCTTGGACAATGTGAAGTTTATCTACAAAGAAAACAATTTCGCCTAAACAAAATTACTTTGTCGTATCATTATAAAACATCAAAAAAATCTTTAAAAATCCTGTGAAATTTATACACAGTATAAAAAATGCAATGTATTTTATGATAATCCTCCTATTCTAGCTATCCTGCTCAATTAGAATGTCGAAAAAACACAAATTTCTCCTACAACACAATACAAAATTGCTTCCCTCAAAATAAAATTAAAAATTAAAAAATCATTTTAAATTTATGGTGTAAATAATTTCATTATAAAGAAGTCACTTCCATTTTTGGAACCTTTAGATGTACACTCCATCCTCTTTTGCTATTATTCAGAACTAAGCCTACATGTTTTACTCCTTATTTTAACCACAATGAGCTCATTGTTTCCCAGTGGTTAAACCCAAGTCATTAGTAAGGCATATATGGAAGAGGCTTGTTCCTTGACTCTCACTGAGTAAGTAGAATGCAAAATGAATACTACCTTAAAGGTCTGTAGAGGGACACCTGAGTGGCTCAGTCAATTAAGTGCCTGCCTTAGGCTCAGATCATGATCCCAGGGTCATGGGATCAAGTCCCTCATTGGGCTCCCTGCTAAGGGGGAAGCAGCTTCACTTCTCCCTTTCCCTCTGCTGCTCCCCCTGCTTGTTTTCTCTCTCTCTCTGTCAAATAAATAAATAAAATCTTAAAAAAAAAAAAAAAAAAGTCTCTATAAATAGCCATGGGATCATGGAGAAGGACTGTCCAAGGATGTCAGGAAAGACTGAACAAGAAAATGGTGTTTGAGTTTGATTTTAGACGATGAATTCATATTTCCTAGGTGGAAAGGAGAGAATGTGCAGAGGAAATTATATACAAAGGCACAGTGTATTGGTGAAACAGAGAAATCTTTAGTGGGCAGAAGTATTGACCATGGCAGGTTGATTTGTCCATATTTCCCACAGGAGGGGAAGGCTCTTGAAAGGTAGAGCTCTTATTCATCTTTGTATCAAGAAGACCTCTCAAGATCCACTACACAGTAAACACTCAACAAAGTTTAAGTAGATGAATGGAACGAAGGGCTGCAATCCACAAGCTCTGTTCATTGATCTTAAGATGGTCAGCCCAATTAGTGTGGTTCTGCCTATTTATTTGTAAATGCCTATTTAATCTTTGTACTGTATTCTGTTTGTGTAAGAGTCTCAGGTGTCTGACTTTCAAACTAAAAAAGAGATGAAATGTTTGACTAAGAATTCCAGGTGCTGAGCAACATTCAACTAAGAAAGAACAGTGGTTAGGGAGCACTGGCCTGCACTGATTTCAGTTTGTCAAGCTGAGTCAGAAACACAAAGAACAAGTCTCTGATGACATTTCTATGAAAATTCTAATGCCTACACATAGCAGGCAGAGAATAAGATAAAGTAGAGGCTAAAGAATAAAGAGAACTAGATAACATTGGGGAGGCAAAGGGAACGGAAACATGGAGTCCCCACCACATTACTGTTAGTTTGGGTTGGTTAGGAGGCCAAGAGGTAGCATGATCTAGCAGAGTGGAGAACCCTGAACACAGCGGTTTCTTTAATAGAAACAATCAATGGGGTTCTAGGCTCTGCCCTCTAACACCTGAACATTCCTGTGTCCTGGAAGTCTGTAGTCAGTAAACTAAGTTTGTTGGCTTATTAAATATAGCAGGATTACAGCTAAAGGAATCAACTAGTCATATCTCTGTATTTGATACGTTCTCTAGCCCTTCACTCTTCTTTTCAAAGCAGAAAGAAAGGTTCAGATAAGCAATCAAATGTGAGGCAGGAAAGATTCAGGTACACACTTGGAGAGGTTTAGAACAGAACCCACACTTGGAATGGAAAACCAGAATAGAAAACCTATTCCAAACGCTGGGGCTGGCATGAAGGGAGGTGGGGGGTGGCTTGGACTGAAGAGAAGGAAGAGGAGAGACCAAAAGCCTTAAAATGAAAGGACATGAAGCATCTTGGATTGGGAGAACCTAGGAGCAGAATGCCCCAGTGTCCAGCTGCCCCCCAATGTGCCTCCATCCCTATAACTCATCACCTGTGAACAACCTGCAAGCCAATGGTTCTATATTTATTAGCTAATACTTAGTCTTTTGCTGTCAGAATCACTCAAAACATTTCACCAGTGTATTGACTTTCAATACAATAACCCTCTGAGGGAGGCACTATTACCATCCCCATTAAAAGTATGGCAAGGTAAGGTTAAATACCTTGCCCAAGGCCACAAAGATTTCCATTCCTCCCTGAAGAAGGTGGTGGGAACTTGACCACCTTGTGTGGGGAGGAGCACGCAAAGGGGAGATTTCATCACCCCAAGGAAGGAACTCAATAGAAGACAATGGGGATTTCCCTCTGAGTTGGAGTTCTTGGAAACATACCCCCACTGTGCCTGTTTAGTCAATACCACCTTAAAACTGTTACATGTCCAGAGGAGATAATCACAAAAATAAGAGCATTTAAAACTGTTAAGTATTTTAACATGTAAAATTTATAAATGTTCTTTTTACAGGTTGAAAAACAAACAAACAAAGGCGCCATAATTGGATTAAATCCTCCACTGGTTCCTTGTAGATGGAAGAGAAATGTGTACACCCAGGGTGCCTGGGTGGCTCAGTAGGTTAAGCCGCTGCCTTCAGCTCAAGTCATGATCCCAGGGTCCTGGGATCGAGTTCTGCATTGGGCTCCCTGCTCAGCAGGGAGCCTGCTTCACCCTCTTCCTCTGCCTGCCGCTCTGCCTACTTGTGCTCTCTCTCTGTGTCAAATAAATAAATAAAATCTTTAAAAAAAAAAAGAAAGAAAGAAAAAGAAAAGAAAGAAATGTGTACATCCAGAAAAGGACTTCTAAGAGGTGTTAAGAAACCAGTAAGGTTGGAAGATAAGTTTCCTCACCCAGAAAAGAGACAACAGAATTGAAAAATAAACAAACAAACCTCTCTGTCTAAAAACCCCATCCAGCATCCAGGTTACATGAGTCTAAGAAGAAAAGACAAAACTTTGGTTTGGGGAAGGATGTGGCTGAATTCAATGATTTGCTACAGTGGTGAAGACCTGCCCAACCTCTCATCACTCTCAGCTCATTCCTCTATTTCTAATTCAGTTCTAAGGTATCTCTAGGGGGAAAAGGGAGGTAGCTTTTGTTTTTATCATGATCAGATGCATGATTTTTTATTCTGTGATTAGAATAAAGCAAGTTTCTGAGGACCTTTATAATAGCATATAATACTAATAATACCTGTGAATCAATACCCTGGATTTTCCACTAATAGAGGAAAATAATGAAATTGACAAAGGAGCTATAATTCCTTGAAAAACAAATGGAAACTATCACATACTTTTTTTAAAAAATGATATTCACGTATACACAGCTGCCATTCCTTGTAGGAAACAAGTTGTAGGGGTGCCTGGGGCTCAGTTGGTTAAGCGCCTGGCTCTTGATTCTGGCTCAGGTCATGATCTCAGGGTTGGGAGATCAAGCCCTGCATCAGGCTCCATGCTCAGAGGGGAGTCTGCTTGAGATTCTTTCTCCTTCTCCCTTTGCCCCTCCCCTCCACACCATGCATGCACTCTCTCTACAAAAATAAGTACATAACTTTTTTTTTAAAGTTCTTTTTTTTTTTTTTTTAAGATTTTATTTATTTGAGGGAGAGACAGTGAGAGAGAACATGAGAGGGAAGAAGGCCAGAGAAGCAGACTCCCCGTGGAGCTGGAGCCCGATGCGGGACTCGATCCCAGGACTCCGGGATCATGACCTGAGCCGAAGGCAGTCGCTTAATCAACTGAGCCACCCAGGCGCCCAATTTTTTTTTTTTTTAAGAAACAAGTTACAGGCCCCAAATCCAATACCTCTGCACAGCACTTAAGAGATTAGTCCTAGCAGAGTGATATGTTTGGAAAGGCCACGAAAGCTGAGGAAATAAGAATATAAACAAATTCAGTAAATGAATTAAAGTGTTCACACAGAGTGTGCCATCCTTTTTTTTTTTTTTTTTAAATATTTTATTTATTTATTTGAAAGAGAGAGACACAGCGGGAGAGGGAACACAGCAGAGGGAGAAGCAGGCTTCCTGCAGAGCAGGGAGCCCAATGCGGGGCTCGATTCCAGGACACTGGGATCATGACCTGAGCCAAAGGCAGACGCTTAATGACTGAGCCACCCAGGCACCCCAGAGTGTGCCACTCTATAATGTTTTTATGTCACAAATAAATTGGGGATTCATCGTTTTTCTGCAAAAACTTTTACAAATTCCAATTTCAAAATTATGTCAGGTTAATTTAAAAATTAAAAACTCATTTTTAAGCTAAGTTGGTAATTTTGTTAAAAGTATCAGAGTAAAACAGGAAAATAATTAGTACAAAGCAGTTTCCCGGTACGAGGAGGTACCTGGTACCCATAACCTGTGTATTAAAATTTAACAAGTAAGCACTCACATAACAAGTAGAGTTTCAGGACAACCAAATTCAACTAATTCTTGCTTCCATTATAAACAAACACTGAATTTACAGGTAGAACACAGATGACATATTAAAATGAGGTTACAAAGTACTTAGGATTATGAATTTCAACCTATATTAATACGAAGAATGAACACATCAGGTTACTGCTAAACTCCATCTAATTACTTACAAATTAATCAAGGACAATAAAGAAAATAATCATCTAAAAGACACTCATGATAGTACTACTAAGGAACTGCGGAGCCTCAATTATCAATGCTAATTAAGAGAACTGGCTAATCCTATACAGTGGATAATTTAACAATTCTTTTTACTGGCACAGATTATACGTCTGTGCGTGACAGATTTACCTGAACAGTTTTTCTCAGTTCAGGAGTAAAAATAAGTCTTCCTTCCTTGCTAGATCATAATGCAAAGCCAGGATTTTTTTTTAAGGTTTAAAATGGTAAATTACAAAGTATATAATCCACATGTAGTGTAGTATATAAAATCTGACTGCTGTTTATCATTTGGTTAAGCTTTCAAAATACATTTAATAAATGCAAGTTAAGGTAAATGAATTGTGATAAAAATACAAAGATTAATTTTTTCTATTACTTTGAAAATGTCTCCAATTTAAGCTACACAAAGTACCTTGTGAGTCACCATCATTTCATTTTACAGATGAAAATCATATAATCTTTAAGAAGTTACATGTGGAGTTACATGTGCTAAGCAAACAGGTATCCTATTTTTAAGAACTATTTTTAAAACTATCTATTACAAACAGATCTTTTGAGTTCTTTCTCACCCGTACTCTCATTCTCCTTTCTTTCAACAAGTACTACCAGTAAAAATTTAACTGATTAAATCTCAATATATGCCAACAAAGTTAGCTGCTAGCTGTAAGACAGGCTTTGTTAGACTCTTGGATATTGGTCTGGATTGCTGGTCAGACTCTCACTTATAACATCCTGTATTCAAGTAATACTCAAGTAATACTCAGCACCTAACAGAGAAATACAGCACGCACACATAGTAATTAAGAACATTCATACTGGAAACTGAATACCTAGGGTGGAATCACAGTTTACACTAACAGCTATGCAAGAGGAGACAAATTATTTAAATACTTAGTGCCTCCAATACTTCATCTAGAAAATGAGGATAATAGTAGTATTTATCTCTTAGAGTTGTTGTGAAGATTAAATTAGATAATCCATAGAAAGAGTTTCATACATAGTACCCCCAGCAAATATTGACACATACTCAATCTGGCACATACAGTTTAGCTCTTATTACTGCAAAATATTTATTTTCAAATGCATACATTTTAGACAAAAGAAGGAAAAAAACTGAATTTTTTTCTCTAAGAGAAACGTCACACATTTCCCACAGTTTCTTATAATGATTAAAACAATGATAAAATAGGGTCGCCTGGGTGGCTCAGTCAGTTAAGCGCCTGCCTTCAGCTCAGGTCATGATTCCAGGGTCCTGGGATGGAGCCCCGCATCTGGCTCCTTACTCAGCAGAGAGCCTGCTTCTCCCTCTCTCTCCCTGCTTGTGCTCGTGCTCTCTCTCTTTCTCTCTCTCTGACAAATAAATAAATAAAATCTTTTAAAAAAAAATCAATGACAAAATAATACATATTCTTTGAACAATTACAGTAAGGATTTTCAACTGGTGTTAAGGGTAGAAAGAGGAAGATATAGCTTCAGTAAGACTTACATCTTTAGTCAATACTTTAATAGAAAGCTATACTTAGAAAATGAAAAAGTTCAGAATTGTAACATTAAAATAGGCAACTTTATTGTAAAGTTTAAAGAAAGATTTAAAAAGAAAGATTTAAGATCAGAAAAGCATATCATTCCATGAGATAATACCCAAACACCCCCTTTACCTTGTTCTCTGTTCCTACACCCGCAGAACACACAGAGCCCCAAAATACAGGACGTGAAGCTGCAGGAATGCTCAGGGCCAGCAGTGGAAGGAGAGGCCCTGACCCAGGACGTGTGTTCCCAGCACAGGGGGACGGCTGCCGGAGCAGGAGAGGGCCCGGCTGTGCAGGGGAGGCTTGAGAAGGGAACGCCAGATCCCAGTGGATGGAACAGAAACAGGGTCTGTTCTGGGCCATTCAAGGTCAGACCAACAACTGTGAAGCTTCCCCACCTGCAGTCCTCACCCAACATGCTCCTACAGAGCCCAGGGGCAGAGACGAAGGGTATGCTAGGAAGTATACGTCCCGGCTGCTCCTGCAGACGCTTGTAGCCTTGAGGACAGGACCTGGCACGTGGCAGGCACTAGGTTGTAAGTTGTGCTAATGATCAACGTTCAAGTTCTTTAAAAACCGCCAACATTTGTCAACTTGCAAAAAACTATGCCCTCAGTTATAATCTGACTCTACTTGCTTAGAGTGACTCAAGTCTGTAGAATCATGGGAAATATCTAATAGGCCCGGGGACTCGTAAGGAAAGACAGGAAGGGGAGACTCAGCTGCATGGTCCCTTCTCTTCAGCAGTACACGCTTTCCAGGCAAGTCCTTCAGTCTGGGAGGGAGGATTGATGATGATAAAGATGATGGAGACGAAGTAACAACATACTTGGACCTACAGTAATGATGTCGTTTGTACTTTAAGACAGATAAAATTATCAGCACTTCAGAACCTGAAAACAAAGGCCAGAGGGGGTAAACAATTTGTCTAAATTATATGAGTAACTGGAAGAAGTGAGTTTTGATCTCAAGTCTCTAAACCTCTGAAGTCCATGCTTTTTTCCTGCTATACCATCCTCTCCACGGGAAAGGGCATCCCATCACCCAACATTGTCACAGAAGCCTGAAATTCCTACTTGTAAAAGTAAAAAATGTGTAGACATCTTCTTTTTCAAGTAAACATGTTTTTACATGTGTTCACATCTGAACAGATTAATAGTAACAAACTGTCAGAGAATATAAAATGATTATATAAACTCCACCCAGTTGAAAACATTAACAGTTGTGTCTTCTTGAGTCAGAAATCCCATTTAATAATATTATGTTTTAAAAAGGGCTGTGTTATTTAGAGATCTGGATAGGAAGCTAAACTTTAGAATTAAGAAATTCCAGTATAACTGTCTGTCCTTATATAACTTTATTCTTTACAACATCATTTCCTAATCCAAGGAAGTTACTCTCATTCGCAATCTCGAAATCTCCCCAATCAGTGCCGTTACCAGTCTCATATTTAGTGCCTACTTTTATGTATACCAGTGAAGGTCTGGATGCCAGTAACTCTCACTTCCCGAAACAGGTACTTGCAAACATGAGCCATCCTTGATCACGAAACTCGGAGTGCACTACTGACTTCAGAAAACTGAGGGGTAAACGGTATGAATGAATCTGCAGCTATTCCTTTGCATTTGCCGTCAGGTGGCACCAAAAAGTACGATCCTAATATCCCAAAGTGTGATAATCTTGTAAGGAATTATAAGGATGGGGAATGGGGCACTGGGTATGATATACTTAGAATGCTCTCATTATTTTCTAAATTGAAAAAAATGGGCATTTAAATATTACATCTGAACAATAAATTAAGATTATCACCAAGGAAAGCAAACACACCACTTCAGAAGCACAGTTATTATTTACAAACTGAAAGAAAATAAGACAAGAACCAAACTCCCTTCCTTTGTACTACTGAACATTTGCAAAACCTAAAAGTGTGCTTGGTGAAGTGGTTAATATACAGACAGATTTAAATATCATTGCGAAGTCCAGGTCATCACATGGATGCAAGTACATACACAGAACTTTATTTATCAATTTCAGATTGCTATGGAAAGTGCTGAATCCCATTCTTTCAGGGGGACAGCAAACATTTATAAAAGCAACAGCCCCACAGCTACATCTTCCTGTAACTCGCTCTAAGAATGAAAAAAAAAAATCTTCATGACAATAACAAGAAAATGAATTTTCATTTTCAAAGGCAGTCTGTACCATCACTGACTGTCCTGCCACCCAGCTCTTCTGAAGGCATTCAGACCCGTCACTGCAATGTCTCAAAAATCAATAGCAATTTATTCTCTCTTTGGACCCCAAGCAACAAAAGTAAATAATACTGTCACCTCCAGTCTGCCTGCAGAACATGGTCACAAAACAGCCTTGCCACTAAAATACAACCTTATGCAGCTCTTTATCTATGCCGGTGCTGTTGATTGTATTGGCTTTCATAGGGGACAAATACTTCAGCAGAGCCACACAAAGAGGTCAAGCCCTTGTACCTTAGCCAGACAGAATGCTGGGGCCGGAATTGAAAAGAAATCTTGACATCCACCTAAGCTTCCTGCTTCAATACAGCAGGTTTCATGAAAGAAAAATGAAAAAAAAAAAAAAAAAAAAAAAATTTTTTTTTTCAAGACTGTTAAAGCTAAGGGGAAAAATATGCTATCGAATACATCATATTTCTAATTTTTCTCTATGGAATTTTTAAAAATCACCAGGCTTTCTGAAATAACTAGCTGAACCATAACATTTTGCAGCTAAAATCTAGAAGTAATTTTTACATTATCTGACTGATATGAACATTAATCTATAAACAAAGACTTAAAAAGGAAAGTTCTATTTTGATGATGGTCAACAGAGCAGTTGATATTAACATCACCTAATTGTACAAGATACTACACGCACTCTAGAATATTTAAGGTGGTATTTCAAAACAACAGAAGTATTATTTTAAGAATAATCTAGTATAAACCTATCCATCTCCAGATAAAGGAAATCAGGCTCTATATTTAAAACCAGAAAGCTAGGTAATCGGAGAAACAGGACTCAAATCCAGCTCTGACATCCTTTTCTCTCTACTGCTTATTGATGAGAAGTTCCATACAGGCATCCTAAAGAAGAGCCAAAGTCATTTTGATGAGAACATACAGAAAGCCAGAATCCCTCGGGGTTATAAATTATTTCTTAAGAGAAACATCAAAGACTTTGGAACATTTATGCAGTAATTAAAATTTTCAAATCATAGAAGAATTTAGCAGTCATACTAAAAATATTTACTAATTATCTGTTGTATACTTATCACTAACAGGGTCTAAGAAAAAATATATACAAGTTTAAGAACTGTAAGAAAAAACTGAAAGTAATCAAATGTTAAATTATGTGAAGAATGAACAGAGATCTGGTCGGGGGGGTGGGGTCAGAAGGGGAGGACATCTGGGTGAAGGAGAGGGGACTGTTCATCCAATCAGGCCCTGGGAAGCAGACACACTGAGGGATGGAAGGTTCTAGCAGAAGCATGCACTGCTGGTCCAGCAGTGGGCACCTGGGCTGCAAAGTGCAGAAGCAGGGTAGGGCCAGATGCTGGGAGCTCCAGAAGGACTTAAGTTTGATGTGGAAGAGACCCCAAATAATGTAAAGTTAAGCATTTTACTTGGGAAAATCACTGTGGTTGTAATTTGGCTCAGTCCTAGCTCAAAAAAACAAAATAAAACAGAACAAAAAATACTCTAAAGGTATGGTCCTACCGGTCAGAAAAATATGACTTGAAATATTACTTAATTTTCTAAACCAAAATATTTTTTCTTTGAAATTTCATTTATACAACCAAAAACATAACATTGCAAAGAAACCGATTCAAGACTATGATACTGGTTTTCTGGTAAAATTAGTACCAGTAAACTAAGATAAGGGGAAAAAAAATCTCAGAGTCCTTCATTTTTCTTTTGTGACATTAACTACTTCAGCAAAGAAAAATGAAAACCCAGATTGGAAGTTTTGATAACTCAGGTTTTAAATTTTATACTTTAAAGAAGATATATTAAATTGATATATATTCTACTGGCTATAAAAATATGAAGCATCTTACGTTATTTATCAAAATTAATTCAATATTAAACTTAAAAACAATCAGGGGCACCTGGGCAGCTCAGTCGATTAAGCATCCAACTCTTGATTTTGGCTCAGGTCCTGAGATGGAGCCCTAGGTCAGGCTTGCCCTCATCAGGGAGTCTGCTTGAGTTTCTCTCTCTCTCTCTCTCTCTCTCTCTCTTTCCCCCTCTGCCCTTCCCCAGTCTGCTCTCTCTCTCTAAAATAAATAGAAATCTTTAAAGAAAAAATTTAAAACATTCTTTTCCATATTTTTCAATTTTTAGAAAATTTAGAAACTGTAGAAAACCAACATTTTTTTATGCATTCACTGTAGAAAGTTAGAGAAAATACACATCTATAAAACACAAAAATATAAATAATCACATGAAAGCCTGTCCACCAGAGATGTCTACTGCAACATTTGATGTATGCCTCTTTCTGATTTAAAAACAATCTACATAGAGATATAAATATCCTACCTATAATTTGACAATTCATATCAAATGTCATGAAATGCCATCAGAGAACACAGTAACACCACTCATAAGAATTTACCTTAATAAACCAAAACTGCAGATGTGGACAGTCTGTAGATGTGGACAGTAGTCTAGAATGTTCAATGGGACATTGTTGGAAAGAGTGAAAGCTGGAAACAATCTTATCCAAGAGCAGGACATTTAACAATTACTTTATAAACGTATGCAGACTTTGCCATGATGATTTTTTACATATGTCAAATATAGTCAAAGTTTATCTATTTTTCCTATTTTCCTAACTTTTGAAGAAATACTCCTAGAATGTTTACAAATTAATAATGTGCACTAATTGATTTGTAAACATTGAATGATGGTGATGGAACTCATCCTAACGTTAAATGCCTTTGAGGCAGGAACCCCATGTGTCCTGCATGCCCTTGTAGACATCGCAGTAAAAGCGATAGAGGAACTGGGACATGAAAGAGAAGTCAGGCTGTACCAAGACAGGGAAAGTGGTATTGGAAAGTCATTTCAGGCAGATTACATGGCAGAAATAAAGAAACCGAGTCTAGGGAGTACACAAGATGCAGACAGTTGTTGGAAGACGAGTGATGGGATGCTGTCGGAAGTGTGACATTAACCAAAATGGTAATATTATGTTGGGGTCAATTTTTGAAGGATCTTGTGTGGAAGGTACGCGATTTGGAATTCATCAGATAAGCCAGAGTCAACTTGGGCCAATAATGACATCAGCATTCTAGGTACCGGAATTATTACAGAAGATAGATTGGGTTGAGAGAGTAGGAAGAGAGACTAGAGGCCAAACACAAATAAAGAAGCCATCACAACAATATTAGGCAACAAATAATATAGACTAGAACAAAACAGAACAATGGGGCTGGACAGAAGAAAACAGACATAAGAAATGCTGTGAGGCAAATCAAAAGAATTGGTATATAGGACAAAGAGAGTTTCATAGTTTTGACCTTATATGGCTAGGGCAGTAATAAAATAAATTAAAGGAGGTAACACAAAGGGAGGGCAATTTGGGGTGGCAGAGAAAGAAAAGCTTATTTTTAAATACATTGAATTTGAGGTAGCTCCAGAACACAAGGGGGTGATGTTCAACAGAAAAATGAAAATAAGGCACTGTAGCTCAGAATGTAGATTTTGGAAGTACTCAACATACAGGATTGGGTGAAATCACATGTAGACAGCATTTAAGGTCAGAAGCAAACCGTGCTATGCCACTTATGGTATCAATAATAGGTATAAAATAGCTAAAATAAAAACAGAAAGGACTTACATGGAGAAAGCAACAAGGTAGGGTAAGGGACAGACGGAAACATCTTAATAAATAGAGAAATATTAAAGGTCTGTATGGTAAGAATAACTTGGTTAAAGTGATCCATTTTCTAGGAATGGATTAAATCTGCAGATTTAATGCAATTCTAATAAAATCTGCAACATAATTTTGGGAAGCTTAGTGAAGTTATTCTAAAGTTATCTGGAATGAATTTCTGAGAATAACTATTTTTAAAAGAGGAAGAAAGAAAGGAGAACCCGACCTAAAAGACAGTAAACATATTATAAAAGCACAATAATATACTGACTCATAAGCAGAAAGATTACAGGATTAGAAGTCCAGAAATAGATACAAGTACATGTCATTATTTAAATTAGGAAAACCTGGATTTTAAATCGGTAAGTGAAGAGATCAGTTAATAAGAAGCAACATATAAGAAAGGCTTTTCTTCTGAGATGGGTTGGGGACAATGGAGAGAGTCTGAGCTTTTCATAGATGGAGATGGAAGACCTGAGGGACAGAAATACAAAAGAGAATGTTCGCTTACTGCAAAGTTAGGGAAGTCAGGGAGTTGTGGATTCTAGTGAATGTTTAATGCTAGAAGAACCAAAAATGAAACCAATCACTATAATGAAATGAAGTCTTTATAGAGGAAAATGTCAAGAGCTGAAGACTGCGATGATTGGGACAGCTCTGGAGAACAGAGTCTTGATGAGCTCTAATATCTGACTTAGAGGAAATGAAGGGATAGCAGAGGTAAAATAAATAAATAAAACTTTATTGTCAGAGAGTGGGCTTGCCAAGTTTAAGATTTCTGAGTTGTCGGTTCTGAGAAATGGTATACTTAATCAGACCGCAGCAGGAGGAATGTCTGGCCAGGATTCTGACAGGTCAGTAATGTAGGCTCTGACATTCCCAAGAAGTACCTAAGAATCAAGACAGAGAAGGGACGGCAGTGAGGTGATAAAGTCCTCCAGGACTGTGGAGGATAGGCCTGCTGATAAATAGATGAAGAGAAAGAAAAGGAAGTGCCTTAAATATATTTTGAGCTTTGACTAGGGTAAAAAGTCCCTGACAACCAGATTGTGAGGCTGATGTGTAATTCATCCTTCCACGGCATCTAACACACAGCATTCATTTTGTAAAAGATGATTTTAGAGTCAGTGGATGCTGAAGATGATGTTGGAAGAAATCTTGAAAACCTAAAGCCAGCCCTGCCATCTGACCACTGGCGTTAAGAGAGAAAGCAAAACGAAGGGCAGCTGTGTGAGAGCACACAGCGAGGCTCAGCCAGAGAGGATGGGTAGAAAAGCTTCCTTTTAAAGTAAATCAGTTGGAAAGGGACAGTTCAAGGTCGGCAACAGCTGGGTGGGAGGCTTTCCTTTGCACCTTTGGATTGAAGCTACTTCATTATTTCTGCAAAGGTTCACTTATTAGTTCCTCCATTCATGGTGGCCCTTCCAGCTCTAGACAAGAGTCCTCGCCAGCAAGGGCACTATGGAGAATGAAAGCCATAAACGAAAACACTCTTTGCACCTGAAACTGTAAGAAAAGTCAACATTTTGTAAATGGTGGGTGAGGCAGACTCTGGAAAAAAAAAAAAAGTTCACAACCACGGTTTATTTCTGAATTTGAGAGTTTGTTCTCTCAATCACAGTGGTCTGGAACTCTGTCAGAGTTGAGTGTATTCAGACCCATGTGACTGGTTTAAACCAGAAAGGCAACGTGGCAATTCCTGTGTGAAATGCAATTGTCAAGCAGACTCTTATTTGCACCTGCATCAACTCAGTAAGTACTGACTAGCTTGCAAATTTCTTTGAAAAGAAGCTTATCTAGATATCTAGGTAAAGAGATTAAAAGGACTGTGTTTTTAAAAGCTTTATTAAGATGTATAGTAGGCATAGAATAAGCAGCACGTATTTGAAGTGAACAATTTGCTATGTTTGGATGTAGGAAGGTTCCCGTGAAATGACCACCACAATCAAGATGAGTAAATCTTCCCCAAAGAATCTACAGCTCCTCTGTAACAGCCCCACCCCCTCCTCCCACCCCTGCCTCCAGGCATCACTCATTTGTTCTCTGTCCCTATAGATTAGTTTTTTATTTGGGGGAACTTTTACAAATAAAATCACACAGTTTATAATTTTTTTTTAGACTTTTCACCTTTTATATAGCATCTGCCTTTATCCAGTGAAACTTACTTAGAGCCACAGTCTTTTTCATACATTTGCCTCATTTGAAAAGAGGCTTTTTTTTTTTAATTTGCACATTTACAAACAAATTTTCTTCATGGAAATTATACACCTTAGAAAATTAAAGTCAGATTAATTTAGCTAACCCCAAATGTCCACTACTTTTTGTAATACGGGACACATTTTACTCTGTTGTCTGGTTTCTTTCCTTCCACATAATGATTTTCGAAGTCATTCAACGCTGTCCCATGTATCAATACTTCACTCCTTTTTAAATGATTAATTGTATTCAATTGTATAGATATACGAAAATGTGTTTATCTGCCTACCTCTCAATGGTTATTTGGGTTATTTTCAGTTTCTGCCTATTACAAATAAACCTACCACTGACATTTGTATACAAGTCCCATTTGGACATATGCTTTCATTTATCTCGGGTAAACGTCTGGAAGTAGAAAGGTTAGGTCTCATTCAGTAACTGTATATTTAACTACGAATCTGCCAAATTGTTTTTTCCCTTCTCAAAGTGGTTTTTCCATTTCCATTTCCACCTGTGGTGTATGAGATTTCCAGGTATAACACATCCTCACCAATACTTGGTACAACCAGTCTCTATAATTTTACACATCCTAACAAGTATAGGATAGCTTCTCACTGCAGCTTGAATTTGCATTTCCCTAACTAGTGATGTTGAGCATCTTTTCATGTGCTTACCTGCTATGTGTGTATCATCTTTGGTGAAGTAGATGTTCAAATCATTTGCCTATGTTATATTTCGTTTTCTTATTGAGTTTTGAGAGTTCTTTATATATTCTAAATATAACTTCGTTCTTAGATATGCCATTTACAAATGCGTTTTTCCAAGTCTCGCCTTGTGTTTTCATTCTCTTACCAGTGTCTTTTAAAGAGAAGAAGTTCTTAAAGTTGACGAAGTCCTGTTTATTATTATTTGTTTTCTTTTATGGGTCATGCACTGGTGGTGCATCTAAAAAATCTTTGCCTATTTCAAAGTCACTGAGAGCTTGTTCTATGTTCTTCTGTAGAAGTTTTACAGTTTTAAGTTTCACATTTAGGTCTATGATCTATTTTTAAATTTCTGTATATGGTATGAGGTACAGATTGAGATTAAATAACTACTTTTTATCTGAAGATGATCTTAAAGATCTTCCGATCTGACCCTTTGCTTTGTAGGTGTTACATACAGTATCAGAAAGAGACACAATTGATGTGTCTAAAAAAATATACCGATGAAGCAGATCTGAGACCTAAATTCAGATCTAAAGGCAAATCTAAGGGCTGTAATATCACCTTTACGTCCTCAGCGTAGCTTGGTTACAGAAAAACCCTTCAGGTTCAACACATGCTGATTTGAAAAGTGATGTTTACATGTTTATGCTATCTATCTTCAAAGTGCAGTTATAAAAATATACATAGTAGTAAAAAGAAAAGTTTATTGAAGAAAAAGGGGGATTATTATTTTTTAAAAGTATGTCTCCCCTGAGAGAGGTAAGTAACCACACTTTTTGATGAGGTTGTAGCATCAGTGTCTCAACCATCCCAGGAGACAGTTTGGGACACACCTTGACTGGTATTTACTTGATACTATTACCATTTTCAAAAGGGCAAATGCATGGGGCGCCTGCGTGGCTCCGTCAGTTAAGCGTCTGACTCTCAGTTTCGGCTCAGGTCATGATCTCCGGGTGGTGAGACTGAGTCCCGAGTCAGCTCTGAGCTGGGTGTGGAGTCTGCTTAAGAATCTCTCTCTCTCTCTCCCTCTGCCTCTGCCTCTCCCCCCTCTTCTCTCTCTCCCTCTTTAAAAAAATAACTAAATGAAACCAACAAAAGGGCAAATGCTTGGCTCCAATATCAATGCCAAACAAGCAAGAACGATGATGTAAGTGTGATGCTCCCAGGTCATACTGCCTATTTTGCCTCTGACCCAGGAAACCTCAAAAATGACAGCTCTGAGTTGGGTTAAGGCCTTGAGCTCAGCAGTCAGTGTCTACATTTTAAATTCTCCCTTGCTGTAACTTGTTTGGCCACTGAGTATATTTCTTTTTCAATGTCGATGTTAAAATATCGCTGCCATCTAGGTTTTATCTTTCTCATTTCTGACCCTATTTCCTTTCATATTAGAATATTATTTTCTGATACCTCAAAATTATCAAATTCATACAAGTAGTTTTCTCTTTTCTTCCTCTAATAATATTAAGACAAATACAATAACAGTTATTATTTTAAAAGTAGGTAAAATAAAGGAAATCTCTTCTTTGGTCTCTTCACATGGTTTTGAACAATTCTAAAAATACTGAAGGTTTCTCTCTGCTTAACAGCACAAAACAGCACGAGACTCTCTTATTTCATTTTTCTTCCATCGAGAAAAAATGGGGAAGAAAAAGTAATATATCAGCAAAAAATACAAAACTTTACCAAGGACGAATTCTCTTAGAAATTTCTAACTCTTTAAAGTTGTAAGATAAATATAACTCAGGAAAATTTTAACATGAAAATAAAACTGTCATGACAGAAACAACAACAACAACAACAAAACCTTAAGGCTGTGTTGGATGTCCAGTGTTGATGTAGGGCATATTTTTTATATGTGACAATATTTTAGGACACTAATCCAACTATATATATTCATCAGCCTTAAAAATGTTCATACCCTTTGACCCAGGAAATTCCATTTCTCTGAATCTACTGGAAAATTTCAAAAACAAATCCTAAATCTGGAAAAATCTTCACACACAAAGATGCGCATAGCAGTATAATGTATAACAGCAACATCCGGATGTATGACGTTATATTATATATATTATATACATTATATATAAATATATATATTATGTTATGTATATATACATTATATCCATAATGTATAACGGAAACATTCCAGCTCGCCAACAGTGAACTGGTTAAATAAAATACGGTACATTCACCTGGTGAATTATTAGATAGGTATTAAAATTACATTTTCAAACAAAATGTTTGAAAACCCTGTAATGTTAAATAAAATTTCCAGATAAAAAACTTTACAAAGATAATTATAGTTACATTGAAAATTATTTGTAGAATCAAAAACACTGAAGAAATCCACTATCACTAAAACTTGAAAAATAGTTTTACTGGGCAATGAGAGCACAAGAATTTTTCTTTGTACTTTACTTTTTACAAATTTTTTTAATGAGCATTTATTATTTTAAAATGTAAAATATTTGGTGTTTTTTTTTTTAAAGATTTTATTTATTTATTTATTTGACAGAGAGGGAGAGATCACAAGTAGGCAGAGAGGCAGGCAGAGAGAGAGGGGGAAGCAGGCTCCCCGCAGATCAGAGAGCCCGATGTGGGGCTCGATCCCAGGACCCTGGGATCATGACCTGAGCCAAAGGCAGAGGTTTTAACCCACTGAGCTACTCTGATGCCCCAATATTTGGTATTTTTAATAAAAGAGTCAGGAAACACAAATCTGCTCATGCTTCTCCAATAATCAAAGGGAGCAGCCAACCTTATTCTAGACTGATGCTGTCCAAAAAGGCAGCCACTACCCTCAGGTAACTATTTCAATTTAATTTAAATGAAATAAAACTAAAAATTCAGTTCCTCGATTATACCTACTACATCTTAAGTGCGCAGTGTACGGTTGTTGGCTACTGTATCAGACAGCAGAGAGAACATTTCCATCAACCCAGAAAATTCTACTGGAAAGGGCTGTTCCAAATAATTGGCACAAATTCTTAGAGGACAAAAACACCATGGAAAGGAGGAAGATCCTTAAGTTAGTCTGTGCTGACCCAGCGACCTCAGTCCACTGAGGGGGCCTATCCTACAGGATGGAATATGCCATATGAAGGACTGGTTCTAGGTCAGCAGCAAACCATCAGTCATTACTTTATGTATTATTTAGCTAGTTCCCTGGGATGTCATTTCTGATATCTAATAAATCCATACCAATATCAGGTCTCTTGGAGGTTTATGAACTCGAAAAATCTAGAATCCACACTAAAATGGAACAATTCCATCAACAGGTAGCTTTCTCAGAGAGTACATAAATTTGTCTTTATATTGTAACACTAGCTTGACTTGGAGAGACAGGAACACAGGAAACAGAGAATTTGGCAATAATATTTTTCAAACAATTTTTCCTTATAAAAATTTCTGGAAAAGAAGGTAAAAATGAAGGAATTTTTCTGAAAAATGATACTTCTTTGTTGTATCAAAATCACTTAAGTGGATAAATATTTAATAGTGGAAAAATTACATCCTTCTTTGAGAAAGTAGCATAAAAGCAGTAAGAATACAATTCACTGTTCATCATTAATGCCAGTTTTGTCGACTGCAATATTTTATGCAGCTGATAGTCCATTACATATTACACATTTCGCATTAGAATGTTTATTTAATTTTCTTGATTTGCCCTCATCATTGTATAAAGATGTTCCAATCAATTTCAAATTAATAGGCTGCCTTCATTTCGAATATGCAGACTTCATTTTACTGACATATTGTGAACACTACAAAAGGCCGATTATTTTTGTTGGAGTATGCCAAGATCCTCTGATTTTTCAGCGTTTTCCACCCTTGAGATTTAAAACTCAATTCTTCAGCCAAGAAAATCAAGGCAGCATAAGCTATAACTATTAAGACTTAAGTTGCATTTAAAAGTGTTTTAACTCCCCACAGCTTTCTATACAATTCAGAAATCATGCATATTTTTAAAGGTTACTAAATGTTCCTTAGAGGTGGGAATTTATCCCCATAGCAACTTACATCAGTGAATAATTCTTAAAGTATAAGCATAATGATTGCCTTTAAAATGTGTCTATTAAGAGAGTCAGAATAGTCAGGAAAAAATAACTGTATCTGGAGTCAAAAGGCTTGGATTTGATTACCAATTCTGTTGATACTTTAGCCTTATTTCCTTATCAATAAAATGGGGCTAGTAAAAAAGCATACTTCAGGGAGGATAGTTGTGGTGAGGATATGGGGCATGACACAGGAGCAGGTTACTTATTTTAAACTCTGATCAACATTAATAAGGTAAATTATTTGAAATAAAACCAAAACAAAATGGCTATGGTTAAAAAACAAATCACAGAAGGATTTAAATATATCTAGTAATACAAGCAAAGAGATTTGTGAAAAATATAAATAAGTATTCCTTTTTACTGAATATGCCACTAAATAGAACTTTTTAGGACTTTTTTAAGATTTATTTATTTATTTGATAGAGAGAGAAAGAGTATGCACAAGTGGGGGGAGGGGCGGGAGGGGTTAAGCAGACTCCAGGCTGAGCACAGAGCCTGAAGCAAAGCAGGACTCCATCCCAAGACGCTGAGATCATGACCTAAGCCAAACCAAGAGTCTAATGCTCAACCCACTGAGCCACCCAGGCGTTCCTCTGGGACTTTTAAAATGTAACCATGTTTATGAAATAAAATAAAAAACATCTGCAATTTATATAAATTGCCTCTTTCATATTGATAGGTCAGCAATTTCTACCATCCTCCTGCCCATATTCAAATCAGCCCACCACTGACCTGCTGTGGACCTCTGAGCACTAATGTTCTCATCTGTGAGATGGGGGGATGACCCCAACTTCACGGTGCTATTGTGTCATCTAAATTATAATGCTATGAAGATGTTGCACAGAAAATGTGTACTATAAAGGATCAATACATCTCTACAGTAATCTTGACAGCATAGTCAGTCACAAACACCATGTTGTCAAGTCCTCTGGTGTCACTTTTTAGAAAGGCACTAATCCCATCGTGAGGGCCCCACCCTCATAACCTCCACGAACCTAGTTACCTCCCAAAGGCCCATCGCACTAGGGGATTAGGGCTTCCACAGACGAGTCTGGGCACAGTGGGACACAATTCAATGTACAGCAGAGCTGGCACTGAATTGGTCCTGAAAAAGGGCAGTGGGGGGAACTGTCTTATAACCCTGACTAACCAGAGCTAATACACCTTCATAAAATAGGATAAACAGAAAAGAAGACAAAAGCTGTGCGGAGAAAGACTTAAACTATATTCCCGAGAACAAGGTGGGAGGAATAAACAAATATTGCCTTCTACTTTTCCTTTGTGGAAAAGAGATGAGATAATGCTGGATATATTTAAGATAATGTTCGTATATACGGTCATGCCTCTTTTTAACATAGTCATCCTACTACAGAGGCTATGTATCTTAACATGATGAAAAAGTAATCACACTGTTGATTATGAACAATCTATATGAAATATAAAAATTAACCTTCTGAGAAATTATAACCAATTTGTTATTGAAGACATGTATGCAAATTTTTCCACCTGTGTTACTTTTTTATACAGGCCAAACTTAGCAGGAATCTCTAATTATCATAACAGTGGGATGGCTTAACAAGGGTATTGCTGGCCCACAAATGCAATTTGATTCTCAGCATGACTGCAAGAATGACAATTTACAACCTCCAGCAACAAGTAACTAGGAATATTAAGGTCTTATTAATTTACACAATGTAGAGCACATTGCTTTTAGATTAGTCAGAACAACAAAAAAGGAACATTTGAGGACCCTTTTGTTAATACTATACTTATTACGTGGCACTGGATTTGGAATACAAAGGTTATGATGGATTCTAATAGCTATGAAGCACTTACACATACCTGTGATCAAGGCAACGGCTAAAACCACTCTGCTCATACCAGAAGAGTATTTCACTTAAATAAGCAGCCTGAATTAAAAATCAAGCCACAAGCCAAATACCTAAGTTAAAAAACTTACTACTTTATATATAGATAAATATATATATATATATATGTTCATATAGATAAATCTCATAGACAAGATGTTGACTGAGAGAAACAAGACATAAAAGAAAATACAATGTCTGATTCCATTTATATGAAGTTCAAAAACATGCAAAACTCATCTATGGTGATAGACATCAGATGGTAGTTAATTTCAGTGGGAGTACTGATTGGGAGAGTGCGTGAGGGAGCCTTTAAGACTGTTAGAAATATTATATGTTATACGTTAGAAATATGTTATGAAATATGTTAGAAATATTCTTCATCTTAATCCGAGGGGTGAGAACATGAGTGTGTGCATATGGAAAAATTCTTTGGGCTTTACACATTTGTGCATTTCACTGTCTGTGTGATATACTTCAATTAAAATGAAAAAAATAGATCTACACCATTAGATAACTACCTAATAAAAATGAGTAATAGATCAATAGTACTAGATAACTATGTAATAAATACACAATAATCTTTATCTTTAGTAAAATGAAATTTCCAACTCTAACTTTAGTAAGTACCAAGCGTACACCCACTTAGGATGTTTTAAAACCCATCTCCTTCCAGCACAGCCTTACATACTTTACATTTCAGTGTGGCTACAACTCCTAATCCTCCTGCCAAGATTCCCACAGAAGCCAGGCTATTGATAAAACAATTGCGCCTGTAAAGAGTTTTATTTGCTCTCGTTCCCTATCAGCTTAATACAAAGAAGAAAATATACTTGAAAAGGATCAAGTTCTATAAATAGGACTAAATGATTATGGAGTAGGCATCTTTATAATTGTGTTTTTACCTTTTTTTCCTAGTTGTTTCTCAAGGAGTACAGCTGAAATTGAACCATAAAGCTTAGCTTGACAGAAAGGCATTAGCCTACCACACTAAACCACAAAGATAGGAGAGACAGTTATTTATGAAGAAACACTGTTTGCTATTATCCTTTTGAGATTCTACAAAGGGGCTAAATATTGATGTATTTCCAAGTCACCTTTCCCCCACTTCTTGTATTACCAAGCAGGAGTATGTTTTAGATGCTCCTAATTTGTCAAGATCAGGTGAGCAGAACTGCTGTACGGAGCACACCGCTCTCATTCCTACAAGGGCTCTGTAGCCCTGCAGGTTATTAATAATTCATGGGTCTTTCTTGGTTCACAACAGGGGCATTACTCAGAGGGCATCACTCCTATTGAAAGAAGTTAACAGCAATGGGCAGACAAACAACACACAAGTCAAACAAGAAGAAGTCCCCCATGAATCTGTGGACATTTAAGACTTGTTAAAGAGCTCCAATTACTATAGCTGCTCCTGCGCACCACTGGAAAAAAAAAAAAATGCTCAGCATTCTTCACCTATATTTATACTGCCTGTTGGGTTCAATCTAACCATTTTTAGAATTGTATCAGTTGTATTAACAACTCAATTCTTTTCAAATCACTTCACTCTATTGTATGTTGAAACAGCTAATGCTACCAGGTGTAACTACGCTGTGTTTACTGAATTAGTTTCTAACACTTTTGGCAAGAATATGACATTTACCCTAACACTGGAAATTTGGGGTTCCATGTTATTTATTCGTCAAGGAAATACATAAAGGATCTCAATGTCTTTATGATTGAAAACAAACAAGTCTCCAGGAAAAGAAACCATCTTTTACTGCCCTCCTCAAGATGCTTTTAGCCCCCTGGGTAAAATGTAGACCAATACTCTATAAAATCCATCTAAAATAACAGGAGTTATGGTCTCCAAAACCTAAAGAATCAGGCTAGAGTTTAAGACGGTAGAACATGGCAAAGGCTGTGCCTTGCGACTGCATGTCCTGCTTGAAGGCATCTCAAAAACAGGACAAAACAAAACCAAAACAAAATACTGCTAGGCCAAACATGCATATGGGGGTGTGGTCTCAAATTTTAGACCCATGGCTCAAATCAGAAGAAAATTCAGAAGAGAATGTATTCCTTCCTCTAAATGGAAGACATTCTTGTTGGTTAAATCAGAGCATTCATTTTTTTTTTCTTGAAAATGTATTTGAGGAAATACACTTGATATTGTTTAGAATGTACAAATTAGGTTTCAGGCAAAGTTTGAACTTTCTGAATATCAGTAAAAAGCAACCTTTCTCTAGCTAAGAATAATAATACCTAAAATTGATGCAGTGCTTACTATATGTGCCAGGTACCATTCTAAGCACTTTGCACAGATGACCACATTTCTAATGCTCACATCAACTCTACAGCCTAGGTACTATTATTACCTCTATTTCACAGATGGAAAACTAAGCAGACACAGAATGGTTAAGTAATCTGACCACAGACACACAGCTAGAGAACAATGAGGCTGCTATTCAAACCTAAGCCATCTTTCTTCAGAGCCTGCACTCACACACTGAAGCTCTGTGCCTCTTAGCTAAAAGCACTGCCAATGTACTCCCTGGGAAAGGATCATCAAGGGAAAGGAATCGCGTTCATTCAACAGCAAGACTGAATCAATTTAGGGGGTGGGGGAGCAGGAATGCCTTACATTTATTCCATACAAAATAAATAGAAATTTATCATCAAAATCACTACATAAATGACGACCTGCTCAGGACTAAGCAAGAAAAGGCTTTTAGACAATCTGTAAATGAGTAAAATTCTTGGTAATAATAGATATCAGATCAAATCAGGAAAAATTTGATACTACAATCACATACTGCTTTTGTCCCTTACTTGAAATCGACGTCTTTAGAATCTGTGGCACAAATATGAGTCTGACTATGTCCAATCAGATGTTCATCTTTATTTCTTCTTTTACTAATGAAATGCCCCAGGACAGAATAAGTAGAGAAATTAAGGGATCTTTGAAAAACTTTTTTTTTAACTGATAATTACAAGTTTTAAACTCTACTGATTTGATGGGTACCAAATACAATTAATAGACTTCTGTCTTGGTGCTGAATGTTAAGCCACAATGTTGCAATGAATAATTTTGGTCATGAAGGATAAGATGTCCCCAAAAATTGAGTCTTCAGTAGCAATATTATAATCATTTATCTGGGGTGTGTCTTCCTGTTGACCTCTTTCAGAATAGATAGAATTTCACCAGAATCAAAGTGAGTACATTATTTATTCTCCATATGTGATAAGCACTAGATAATAAATAGGGAATCTTTTCACATATACACAAAAAGCTTCCTTTAGTAAAATCCTTTATTATAGATGGGGAAAAACTGTACTTTAAGCCGACTGACCAAACCGGCAAGGGAACTCCAGTCCTTGTCTCAGAGCCCTTCCGGTTCTTCTTTCCTACCCTGTTCCCCTCGCGTGCCAGAATGCCAAGTATGCACGAGTAGGAGGGTATAAATTACCCTCCCTGCTTGTGCTCCGGGCTCAGATCTTTGGAGAAGGGTCTCCTCTGAGTCTCACCGGTGAATAATTAAATCTCCCTCCCTTCTTAGTCTCCGAGTGCCCCTTGGTTTTTCCACCAGGATCCAGTCCAGGTTCTGCTACACTATATCTACAGATATAATTGTAAATGTAAAGCTAGAGCATTTCAGATCATTATAAAAGTAAAAATATTTTTCTCAATTTACACAAACTTAAAATAAATATGAAAGATTTTAGCACGAGATACTTTACTTTTTTCAGAGAATTAAAAATACATGTGACTATCTCATAATGGAAAGAGCTATAGGCGTGTTGCACAAGATTATGCCTGAAAATGTCAACTTTTTGTGTAATTTCAAGAGTATGTCCCAAAGAAAAAAAAAGTGTAGCCTCAAGATTTCAAGATAATAACAATGGATATGATTAAATACGGGGTTCCTCCAAATAGTTTATCCCATTAGATAACCCAAGAAAAAAGCGTTTCTAGTTAAAGAAGTTTGAATAACACTTGAAGAATCAAAACATGTTTATCCTATTAAGGGCTCTGAGAAGTCTGCTTAAAAAAAAAAAAAAGTTAACTTTCTTAACTCCATGTTTCTGAAGCTCAGTTGACCTATAAACTTTTTATCAAACCATTGTAAGTTCTAGAAACTAGTGATTCTCGGAACACATTTGGAGAAATGCATTTAACATCTTCCAGTTAACAAAGTACTTCTACATGCATTATTCTCACTTAAGTCTTAATTAAAAACCAGCTTTTATCAGGAAAAAAGTTCCACCAAATTACCAATAAGAAATGAATCCAACCTGTACCACTATAGTCAATACCACGGAAAAGCAATGCGAAGGAGGGTAGCCCCATGTCCCTGAAGCAGCAGCAGCCTTGGGCACCCTGACAGGGAAAAGACAAATACACCACGCAAATACTTTGGACATTCCCAATTTTCTACAGCTACATCCCCTCATTGCTGGGCTCATAAGGACACATTAGAAGCATTTTTTTAAAGGCTGTGTGTGTCTGTACGCACAAATCACAAAAACCTACTGCTTCTTCAGGGGTAGATAAGATACCAAGAGTTATGAACACATACTCAGAGACTGCTATGGCTGCTTCAATTGAAGTCATTCTGTCTGCTCCAGCTAAAAACGCTTTAGCAGATTCTATGCAGAAATCCCATTAATAAGAACTGGCAGCCGGAAAGGGTGAATGCACACCAGTGTATTGACAAATGTCAGTAGCAGGTACAGAAGACAGGACACAGGCACTGGTCCCATAGACGGAGCTCACACATCTAAAGGCAGCGGCTTTCGGAGCTGCCTTTTTTTTAATCATAAAACACAGTAAGAAGTATATTTTACATCACAACCTGACACACATATACATTCGCAAGTACTTAACTGAAACTACAATCTTGTGAAACCATACAGACTTTCCTAGAGGAGAAGTTCTCTCCTTTCTATTCTGTCCCATTAAAAACTAAAAACCAGCCATAACTTGCTAAATTGGCTTCTTGCACCACCATCGGCTCGCTGGCCATATTTGTCTAGTTCTGCGCTGAAGGACTCGAGAAAGCCAGCATGGTCAGAACACCCAGCAGCCAAGAAATCAGTGCCACCACCTCGGAGAGAGACAAGCTGTGCTCCGGCTCCCAGGCCTCCAGCAAATGCTGCATCTGTCCAGGTGAGTCACGGGAGACCTCGGGGATCAGGGCGGCATCTACTGGCTCAGATCTCAAGACTGAGCCGTCCCTGCAGGCAACCTCCTCTGAACATATTCCAGGAGCTTCCTTACTCGGACAGGTCCAACTTTCCCCGGTGATTGTGGAGTTACATGTAGCGTGACATGCAGGGGATGGGACAGCCAGACACAAACATACGCTTGCGGATGGAAGACAAGAGGAAATCCAGAAATGTGCACGGCTCTGGAAAAGCCTACCCTCCTCTCCGTTTCACCGCCGCATCCTCCGCAACTCCGAGTCTCCGCCATCACTAACATTCCGAGGCTATTCCGTGAGTGCCCTATTCCACCTCTGCTTACACCAGCCGCCACAAGGGGCTCAGGACTCAGCTGTCTCTTCATTCTCCAGACTCTGATTCTGTGAGATAAGGCCCACTCTCAGTCCATACTTCCTATCCCCCTCCCTGGTTTTTATTTTTCTCTACGAAACTATCAATATCTACCATATTATGTATTGTATAATTTGATCCTATAAGCTCTTTGAGGGAAGGGATTTGTTTTTGTTTCATTCACTTGTATCAGTGCTTGGCACACTGCAGGCACACAATATCTGTTGAGAGAGAAAGACAGAGAGAGGTGGAAGAGAATAGAAAGAGAGAGAGACAGGAGGAAGGAAACAAATACAGTGCTAATGCACCATCTTCAATCCCTAAACATGTGCTGCCTGGTCTAAGCACCTACCTGAACTTTGTACTTCTACAGAATAGAACAGGAACTGCTTTCCCAGAAATCTCCAGAGGCCATGCTAACAATGCCTCAGCCAAGCTATAAGGAGAGCTACAGACAGCTTCAACTAAGTTTGGGAATTCCTTAACCTTGCCCTCCTCCCCCACTTCAGTAATACAGCAGGATTATATTTCTATAAGAAATGTTTGTTATTTAGCAAAAAACAAGTAGCCAAGCCAAGATGGCAAGTGCAGAGGAAAACTGAAGAAAACAAGATAATACCATGCAAAAGGTAAGAAACCTAATTGATGGAAATGGCTTTCTTGAGGCATAATATTGCAAATTAGAGAAGTCTTAGAAATGATGTAGTCACTCCTCCTCACTTTATAAAACAGAAAACTGAGGCCCAGAGATTTATGAATAGCTAACATTGAAATGGACAATTATTACAGAAACTTGGAGGGACTCTCCCTCAAAGGCCAGTGAGTGGCAATGAGAGTACCTGTCTCATCATCCCTTGGAGGGGATAAAGGTTGCTAACAATGATGTTTGCTATAGCTCCTCAACCCCACCTTCTGCTGCAACATCGCTACAGCTCTTTGCTCTGAGTCCTACCCCCATTCTGGCTTCAAGTAGAGGGCACAGAAGGATCCGGGGCTCAGCTTAGGAAATGAGTGTCAGTTACGACGATTTTATTGCTACTCATTTCCTGGCACCAGAAGTCCAGACTGAGCCTACAAAGTGTATTGCATCGGCCCTTATACCTGGGACTCCAGTTCCAACTACAGTCTGAGCCATTAGCCATATGCCTGTGTTGCTTATTCGCAGGTTTCTGCCCCTTTCTGTTCACTGCTGCTGTTCTCAAGACCTCTTCCAGACAGTTCAACTCAGATCTCACTGCCCCGTGCGCTAGCATAGACTTGTGCTATGCCGCGTAACTTAGCAGGCCTCGGGTACTCAAGTCCTGAATACTGTCAGATAAAGGACTGGCCCTTTACTTGCTCCTGGGATATTACCTCTAAGCCCTGGAAATACAGAAGTGTCTTTTAATACCGTGAAGTATTGAGCCACACCACATCGCTTATGCTAACAATGTGATATACGGTAAACGTCCATTTTTGTTCAGCTAGGCCGTAGACCACGCTATCGGTTTGACCTCTGGAGAGCCCAGAGACAGAGTAACTAAGGTCAGCCACTCTGGTGGCCCCTGCCTACCAAACTCCTGGCCCCTGAGCTCACTAAGTCTCTCTGGTTGACAATAATCCACACGTGTTGTCACACATCCTTGCTGGAGAATGAAGCATGGTCATAAAACCCCACCGGGAGAAGACAATGGAAGGTTGCTCATGGTCTCACCTGTACTCTGCCCTATATCCCTTTTGCTCATTTTAATCTGTATCTGTCACTGTAATAAACCATAACTGTGAGTCTAACAGCTTTCCTGAGTTATGTGAGTACTTTAGGCCAATAATTAAAACTGAGGGTGGTCTTGGGGACCCCAGGCATAAACCAGATTCTCTTTACCCACGAGTATCTCAATCAGCCTTATTATCCAATTCCTTGGTCATGACCACTCTCTGTTCAGATATCCAATAACCACTGAACCTCTTAAGTCTGATCAACTTCAGGTCTCAGTGGAAATAAATACATAGAAAGAATAAGCTCATATAATTTGTATTGGCAAAAAAAAAAAGCAGCAAGTTCTGAAATGCAAACCAATTACAGGAACCAATATAAAATGAATGAATGAGACTGACCAACTGCAAACTAGATCATTTTTCTGCTTATTTATCTGATGACTATTTTTCAGGTAAGAGATTAATGTGCCTCATAAATTCAACCAAGTAAGATTTATGTGCCCGATAAGGTCCTGCCTAGAGCAGCCATCTTGCCTTTCTTTCTGACCCATCGTGTCTTATTCATCTCCTTACAACATCTGCCTCTAACAGGGCACCCTCTCTCGGTAGAGATAAGGTGCTGATCCACCCAAACATCCATCACTGACCTGTAAGAATCAAAGAGGCACGTTGTTAGTTCTGCTTCTGGCAATGAAGGATACTGAGAGTTTGTTTTCAGGTTTTTCTCTTCACGTGGTTTTAGGCTGACAGAGGGCAGCTATACCAAAAGCTGCCCATAACAGATGTGAGGAGAGGAACAGCACCCCATGTGGTCACCATCGCTGACAGTCCCTTCCCCAACTGTATGAAGGGGACCCAACTTGGAAAGGGAGATTTATCCAACCATTAGACTTCATTCTTCTATAACCAAAGTATAAGACACCAATAACTGTTTTTGCTTTGAAGAAACTTTGGTTATTGATGCACAGATCCCTCAAAATAGTCAAAATCACCACCTTGGATCTCAGAACTGTTAGTGCCTAATAAGTTTAATTGCAGCTGTTTTAAAAGAGCTGTTTGAAGAGGAGCAAAGTGACTGAAAGAATCAGACAAGAAGCAGATACCAGGAAGAAGTCAGGCAATTCAGACTGCACGTGAATTTTAATGACACATATACATTACTGAATATATTCCATTGCCAACCCTACAAAAATGTGTCTATTGACCTCGTGCAGCTCCAGGGATAAGTACTGGAGAAACTGGTGTTTGTAGATGTAGGAGTTCTAGGAGGCATTTCTGTCCATGCCTGTAATCAGTAGTTAATCCTGACAGCTTCTCTCATCCTCCATGCCAGAGATAAGGGTGATAATCACAGCAATCAGCAGAAGAAGAGGCCTTCAGACGCAGAACTAAAAAGGAAGAATAAGCATGCTTGCTTGGAAACCTGGCTGGCCTTGGAAACCTGCCTATTTGCACAAGTGCCCCTAGAGGCAAGTGAGCAGATGGGCACCTCTGGCTCTCAGAATCCCTTAAAGTTACTCAAAATTAAACTGTATCACTCCTCAGAGAATTTATAGTCCTGGAAGAGTTCGCTGCCCTGTGAATAACCTAAGAACATACTGAAAAATTATATACAAGTCAAATTAAGTTAAATTTTAAACTTTTGCCCTTAAAAAAAAATCAGTGTCTGATACAGAATTATTTAACTTGATTTGAATTTAATTCCATTTAATGATACCTCTTTTGAAATGTAATGATATACACTCCATGTTAAATAGTTGTGAAGTTTTCCAAAATGGATCCAAAGCAGGTTTCATGTTAAATGGGAAACTTTAGTCCCAAAGGAATGGTCCTTATCTGGATGTTCTGTCAGGCCTACACTCATTTTTATAACTAACAAATAAAATTTAGTGCCACAATAATAAGTGAATAAAGTTGTAGTTGGGCTTTTCAGTATGCTCTCTGGCTCTAAAGCTCTGAAGTCAACTGCTGGTAACTGTCAGTACGCTCCTCTCATGTCCACACCCAGCTCTCACGCTGCAAGTCAGTGTCATCTGCAGACAGAAACGAGAAGAAATTGAACATATTTTATGGCTGTTCTGCTTGAGGGAAGAAGAATAAGGTAAATCAATACTTCTTGTCATTTCTTGAAAATACTGTATTCTCCAAGACATTTAGCCAGCATTTGCCCATTTAAGCAAGGACAAAAACATAAAAAGAAAGTTTTTAACTCAGAAAATTAGCACGTCAATATTTCTGGGTCACAGAAATTGAAGTCATATCAAGCATTACTTCAAAATCTAAGTTTAATACACTCTCAAGGTTGGTTGCTCTCAGTAATGGTAACTATCATTAAGAAAACCTAAAATTTCAGGAACGAAGAGTCGTATTTAACATCCTGTTATTGCTACTGAAATATTACTAAATTTATAGGCCCATTTAAAAATGCCGGGATATGACTTTTTATGTAAAATTAGATCTGCAAAAACTTTCTATGTCTTTACTCATACGGCATGTCTCCCCCACTCACTGGTCCATCAATTCAACAGGAAATATTTTCATAAAACTCTACTGTTTGATGTTATTTCTGACCTTTGGGAGTGGGAATGTCTCCATTCCCCAGCCATGTCATTAGAACATTTAAAGAGGACAATGTAAAAGTTGGATTCAGAGAGACTCCCAATGATTTTTCACAATTTAGGAAATTAATTCTGAACCAGCAAAATATAATTGGCCGCAGGTTGGAAAGCATAAGTTATAACTACATAAGTTAAACAGGCTCCTAGCAATATTTCGAAATATTAAAAAGCATTACTAGTAACATATGGTATAATTGGAAGTACATGGAGTTTAGAGTCAGAGAAACTAGAGTCCAAATCTTGACTAACCTAATGACTCCTGATCTTTGGACAGTTTTGACCTCTCTGAGCCTAACATTAATTTTTATACAGTGGGAATATGCAGAATGTATAGCTGTTCTGAACGTTAAATGAGCATCTACCTACATGCAGTGTCTGATGCAAGGGGTTCAGTAAATGTTACTCTTTTCCGCAGATAAACTGATTATAGAACACACACTGAAAAGAGGAGGATGGGAGGAGAGAGAGACTGATAGAGAGCAAAAATAAAATAAAGACAAAAGATATCCCAGTAGCAATGATTGCTAAATGCTATGAAAACAAATAAACAAAAACTGAAAACACACACACACACACACACACACGCACACACGCACATACACCGTTAAGGAGCTAGATCATTAAAATCTCAGTTTCTGAGGCCAAGGAGTTCAATTCTAAATCCTAAGGGAGATGTGGTTGTGCAAACATGGGAAAGGCCATCTCACAAGAGAAAGAAGAAAACAAGTTCAAGCCCTGCTTTGCTTATGGGTTTCCTCTTAAAGCTTGATTTAAAAGTTGGTGGAGGGGTGCCTGGGTGGCTCAATCAGTAAGCATCTGCCTTTGGCTCAGGTCTGATCCCGGGGTCCTGGGATCAAGCCTCACATCGGGCTCCCTACTCATCAGGAAGCCTGCTTCTCCCTCTCCCACTCTCCCCTGCTTGTGTTTTTTCTCTCGCTGTCTCTCACTCTGCCAAATAAATAAATAAAATCTTAAAAAAGAAAAAAAAATTGGTGGACTTTTTCCTGTGCCCTAACTAGGCTCAATAGCTGGGAAGAGAAAAGCCGCTTGGAAAAGCATCCATTTGTTTGTGGGGAAATTAGACACTGGATTCACTGAATTGTTTATTCAAAGAATTTGTGATAGGAAGGACTTCAAAAAAGCAAATTTTAAGCAAATCCCTGAGATTACATTATTCCATCCATAAATATTTCAGAATGTATCCCTAAAAGGTAAGGACTCTTTTAAAGTATACAAAAATATCACTAACACACCAAAAACTTAACAATATTTCCTTAATATCAAATTAGTGTTCAAATATCTCATAATGTTCTACTGTCTACATAATGGTCTACTGTCTCATAATTATTTTTAACAGATTGTTCAATTCAGAATCCATATGTTTGCTTCCAAACAGTCTACGGGTGGGGGAGGGGGGTGAGGGACAGACTGAGGAAATCCAAGTTGGATGGACGGCACGTGGGAGTTCATTATGCCATTCTCCCTACTTCTGCATAACCTTCATGCTTTTGATAATAAAAATGTTTTACATTTTCTATAACAGAAAATTAAATACAGAAAAACATCAGCAGCAGAAATAGAAAAATAGAAGCACCCTTGTTCTCTACGTATGCTATGGCAGCAAAAAGTTGGGAAGCATCTGTTCAAGCAACAGTGTAAGGCTTTTGTTGATGTTCAATGCAAACCTATTGAGAAACTTCAAAAGCTACTAAGGAATCAATTTTTATGAATCGATTTTTGCATATCTACCCATTTTTAGTAGATTATCAATAATTTGACAATACCATTTCTTGAGGGAGGGTGCTTGTTAAAAATAAAAATTCCCAGTCCCTTTTCATTTCCTCTTCTCCATCTGTTGGCTAAATGATGCTCTCACGCCCCAGCACAGGAGAAGTGCACAGTCGAGGATGAGAAGTCATGAAGCATGTGAGCCATGAAGAATACAGACATGACAACACATTTTCCTAAGCTGTCTCATCTGTGCTTAGGAATGGCAATCATAGGAAACTCTGGGGAATCTGTTTAGATTTACACGTTAACAAAAAGCCTGTGCTGGCGTCTTAGGGAAGGTTTTCCTCCTCCCTGCTTGAACATCTTAGCAGATGTGACAGTAGGTTCTAGAAGAGGATCAGCATACATAAAGTGCCTGTAACTATGTCAAATCCTGCTGGTTGCCTAGTCCCTATCTCTTTTCCCTTTCTTCTTGCTAACAGAACCCTGATATCATCACTGGGGGGTGACAATACACCTAGAATTTTAAAACTGTATTTTCCAGCCAAGGTTGGCCATCCAACACAGTCCTTATTACCGAGATGTAAGTGGAAGTCACTGATGGACTGTGGGGAAACCCTTTTAAAAGGGGATAGATGAGCTGGTTCACTACTTTTTGCTATAAGTCCTTTGCTCCTCTCTTCCTGCCTGTAATTCTAAATGATGGCTGGAGTTCCAGAACCATCATTTGAGCATGAGGACCCCAGTGAAGCCCTAAAGATTGTGGCTCCCAAAGCCAAAGAGCCTCACTTTTCTGGCTCCCCTGGCAAGAAAGACTGAGAGCTTCTTCCCATGTGCCCTAAGCATCCACAGGTCTTGTACTTGGCCCCAGGCTACAAGCTTCTGAGATTGGAACCTACTTCTCTAGCTCCTATCTCTTCCTTCTCCAAGCCAGTGTGTACTAGCTGCCAGTCCTTCTGCTTCTCTTCACTCTTCAGTACCTCCAGGCACTTGTTTTTGTATTATGTCCAGCTCTTTTCTTTTAGGGGGGAGGGAATTGCAGGAGGGCCTTAGTCCCTCATGCTTGGAAGCAGAATACCTTAAATTTTATTCCTACCTAAGCCGCAAGGAACGGCTAGAATCTATACAATGTATAGGTGGTTTCTTGATCAGAGACAAAGTGGTACTCATAACCACACCCAGTGATGGCGTTCAGAAACAATGGTACTTCAACACGTTTTGAAGGGCTCTTCATTGTCCATTAAAAGAATTTTGTTAATCATTTTACAAATATTATTAAACCACTCTCGTGAATGGTTTTAGGATTAGGTGATGGCTGGTACTAGCTATATATATAACCACCAGAATAGAAACAAGGCTACAGGGGTCTTATATGTCAATATGTTTCAGATCATTATACATATTGTAATTCAGCAGATACATAACTACCAAGTGACAAGTAAAGTATGGAGAAGATACTAAAAAATCCTTGCCTTTTTATAATCTTACTGGAGAGTGGGGAAAAGTGAAGGAAAAATCAACTGAAATCAATATACAATCAAATGCAGAAATACGGAGGAAAAATATGTGCCAAAAACTATGCCATATTATGACAAAAAAGGTTCAGATCATATAACTGAATCAACTCTTTCTAGATACTGTGATGAAACTCTGACTAAATAACATCTAGTAGCTGTGGAACATGATTAGTAAATACAGTACGCTGGAGATCACCAATAAGTTAAGCTTGCTACAGTAACAGATAAATAAGAAAAGTATTTTAGGGGCGCCTGGGTGGCTCAGTGGGTTAAAACCTCTGCCTTCGGCTCAGGTCATGATCTCAGGGTCCTGGGATCGAGCCCCACTTCGGGCTCTCTGCTCAGAGGGGAGCCTGCTTCCCCCTCTCTCTCTGCCTGCCTCTCTGCCTACTTGTGATCTCTCTCTGTCAAATAAATAAATAAAATCTTTAAAAAAAAAAAAAAGGAAAGATAAGTATTTTAATGTATCATCTATTCCTTGTCTATTTCTTTCTACATTTTACTTTCAAGCATCCTATATGAACTAAAGATATAGTTCATATGTCCTATATGAATTAAAGAACAAAAATTACTCCAATATTTTAAGTCTGAGTGATTGGAAGAATGATAAAGTCACTAATAAAAATAAGTTGGAAGAAACTGATTTGGGAAGAAGAAATGGATGACAAGTTATGTTTTGAGCACGTTTGATTTGCAAAAATAGCAGACAATCGTGGTTGTGTCCACCATTTTTTGTACTTGACTATTCACATCTGAACTCCACCCATTTCTTTCTTTGGTGGCCTTCAGCAAGATTGTACGATTTGGCTTCATTGACTGCAAAATTAGGATCATAACATCAAACTACAGGATTATATTTTGAGAACTAAGTGGCATAATTCAAGCTAAACACCCAGGAAATAGTATGTATTAAATGTTAATATCTTTCCCCTTTTCCTTCTTCCTAGCCTGTCTTTTCGAAACCCACTTTGGTTCTGTATGAATTTCTACTTCAAACTGACCCATTTCCTAACCATCCTTCAACATCATTTACT
>CM052886.1:4414122-4472133 GCA_028534135.1 Potos flavus | reverse complement strand
AAGAAGAAAAAAGGTAAACATTAAACTACTGAATGGAAAAGTACTATAGAGATTGTTTCTGACCTTTCTATTTGAGGATCCTAGTGAAAGACAACTACAACAAATAAAAATAAATAAATTAATCTCCATGTTTTTTTTAAATAAAAAATATACATGTAAAAAAATTTATAAGAATGCTATCTTTACCATGTTGAACTTTTAACATTGTCTATTCATCCCTTGTCTCTAATTCACGTTAACTCCTAACTACAGCATTCAATTCTGTCTTAAATCCTGTGGGTAAAAACAAATTTGTATCCCTAAACACCTGGAAGAGAGAAACAGGAACACACTCCCAGCAACAGATATGCAGACGAACATAATACAGACCAGCTTTGATCTACTCTTTATTTTTCCAAATCTTTCACATATGCCATCTGTCTAGCTTAAGCATGTGTCAGGCACTGGGCTAGGAACAGTCTATTTAGTCTTCAAGACCTCCAAAGAGGTAGAGAACATTATCCCCACTTTGCAGAGGAGGGAGGCCGAGACTATGGAGGCGAGGCATCTGCCCGAGTCACAGAATGGGTAGTGGGTGGAGCCTGACCATGAACTAAGGAGACCGCAATGCAGAATCCACACACACACCTTGGTGGGCAAATATTCCCCACTTAGACTATCCTTACAGGACTGCGGTTACTTCAGCAGTCAGTAAAGTGTGGCGACGTTAGAGTATCCTCAGTTATTCCTTCATGGATTCATTCCGCTTGAGAGTCAACTGGATGCCAGCGTTCTCCCAGAGGCGGGGATGCAATGGCTCACAGGGACATGTCCCTCCTCTGTCCGGAAGCACGGATGGCACTGGGATGAAGGAGGGGGGGTTGCTCTGTTATTAAATGCCTTATAGAAGAGGCTTGGGGCCAGGCAAGTTTGGGGTACAGACTCACCTCTTTGACCTAGTGACCTCTTTCATTAGAGGGGAAGTCTGAAGAGCTTCAGTAGTCTGAAACGGTGAGAGCAGAGTGCGAAGACAACGTCAGCCCAAATTAGTGGGGCGCTCTGCGGGGACACACGGGGCCCAGGGCCACTACACGGGCAGACTGCAGGAGGTTGTAATCAGAGTATTCACCCCGGGGAGGTGCTCTGGAAGCAGGAGACCTAGGTTCTTGTCTCACGGAGTCAAAGAATGAATCTCACAAAGGAGAGTGAGGAAAGCGAGAATTTTATGAAGCAAGGATACAGGAAAAGCTCTCAGGAGTGACAGGGACCCCGACAGGGTTGCCAACGTGGGCCTCCAATGACAGTCTTTTATTTAGAACTGACCAGGGAGCTTGTGGCCTTAACATTCTTGTGCCATCTTGCTTTGACTAAGGACTGGTGATTCCATCTTTAATGGCTTATTTCTTTGTAGGGTCTGGTTATTCTTTCTTGGTCATAGGTGACTGTCATAATAAAAGAAGACCCCCCCCCTGATACCTAGGGCAGGGTGGTCTGGTTTATTCCCTCATCTCTGGTTTCCTTACACCTCTGCATTTGGGAGATTTCTGTGAGCCTGACCACAGAGCCCCCTACCTGCCTCTCCCTACCTCGCCCGCCTGCCCCTTACTCATTCTGGAGAAACAAACACCTTAACATTCCTTTAGGGAACCAAGGCCTCTGTACCAGCATTCCTCCCCATGTACGAACCCTGCCACTTCTCCCCCCAGACTCCTACGCTACACATCAGGAAGGAAACTGGATCTTTACCAGCCAAATTCCCAGCTTCAGTCTTCTTAGGTTTCCAATAACATAATTAAGATACATGAATGCCTCAGACCATTCTAGACCCATTAGTCAGATTTAAACTGTACATCGAAGCTTACTGGACTATTCTGCTAAACTGACACCTTAAAATGTTTTTAAGAGAAATGCATTCTGAGGTCCAAATGTGTGGGTTAAACATGACTTCTTAAAGCATAATCAGCTAAGAAATTGCCAATGTTAATTTATAAATATTCATGAATAAATATAAATGTGTACTAAAGAGAAAAGGTTGGACTTCCTTATCTGCATATAGGGATTATGAGAACTATTTCTTGATGAATATTAAATCAGTTACTCCATATGAATGGGCCTGATAGGATCTAGCATCAGCAGGTACTAAAAGGTGGTCATGTTTGAATTGTAAAACGAAAAGAGTTCATATTTTATTTATATTTAAAGACATGTACAAGAAAAACAGTACTCGCATTAACCAGCTTTAAACTATCTCAAATAATTTTATTGCATTTACCAAGTGCATAGAGATTTATATTGAAAAATAAAAACATACCAAGAACTGCAGAGTTTCAAAGGTAAAAATGTGCTTCACATATTACTTTGTAGGTAATGTCCCTTTTTTTGTTTTTAATTTGCTATCATTAGCACAAAAATGAAAATGTTAAAACAAGGCTTTTGTAAGAAGTTCTAGAAATTGTTCCTTCTAACTTTATGTCTGTGATAGACACCCTCCATACACAGCGTAAGCCCACGAGATGGCAGGCAAGCGCTAACGGGGTGCTTACAGTGGGGCGTGGGGTGCCTCTAGAGTACAGAAAGACCAGGATTTAGGGTCAGTCACCTCTTTACACGGTCTCCGCCCCTCCCCAGCCCTTCAAGGGATGTCTCTGAAAAATCTCTTTGCTCCCTCAGAAGAACATGTTTTCAGAAACAGATATATGGCAATATCACTTGCAGTTGTAATTTTGCAGATGTAAATTTAAGACTACAGGCCAGTCCAAATATTCTGGGCCTGGAACCCCACTGTTTTCATCAGAAGTGCCTTCGATCAAATGGAACCTAGCAGCGCTACTTCTTTAAGGAGACATGTTTCCAGTCTAAAATCTAGATATCCCTATCTCTGAATCGACATTTAGTGAGCAGTATCAGGTCTGTATGAGGCAAGGAACTGGCATTTTTGAACTCTTTCCTCAAAATAATGAGATTTGGAGAACAGCTGTCAGTCATGGAAAGACATCATCAAACATTGTAGGATGCCTTGAAACCTAGTTCTAAAAGAAAATTAAAAATTAACATAACACATTTCACAGCTTATAAAGTTTACAAGATCTTATCTGCTCTGAGACACAGAAAGAATCAAGTTATTTCCTCGGCCAGGCAAAACTCAGGTTCCACTTGTAAATCCTACTCTGTAACCCTCGGTCTGCCCTGTCGGAAGGTAATTATCAAGGCCAGAGGGAAAGTCCCCGCTGCTCCTCAGAAGTGAACGCAGGGAGCTAAATTAAGGTACTTGGAGGTAAACTCAAAGGTTGTGCAGAACTTAGCTGTTTGACTCCTGCAGATGCTAGAGCAGCACACTACCCACTCGTACATACTCAGAGAGGAGGGGCAGAAATGGAGCAGTAGAAACACAGCTTCTCAATCATCCCCTCCAGCTCCTGCTAATCAATGGGAGTCACACAGCTAACACCCCGAAGCAATGGTCTTAAAATGCAAGTTTTAATGTTATTTCATTGTAGTGTCCTTGTACCAAAATGTCCTTATTATGTAGTTTCCACTTTACCTGTACATTAAAAAAAAAAAAAAAGAAAAAAAAAAAAAGACCACAGCAGGAAAGCTACTATTGTGAGAAAGAAGGACATAAAACTCAAGCAATGAATTAAAGAGGCAAATGAAGGAACTCTTTTCCTTTATTAGAAATAGAAGAAACAGATTGTGCTAATCTCCCTAGGGCCAACAGCCGCCCCGCATGGAACTCAGCCAGCTTCAGTCACAAAGCTCACTTAGGAGTTCTGCTCTGTGAAAAGAGGAAGCCAGATGGGCTATTTACTTTCAACAAGATAATTCTGGAGGAAATTGTTATAAGTCACAGAAACTTTTTAGCTTCATCTGCTATTTTAGCCTCTAAACTGATTCACCAAGTTGGGGGAGGGTGCTGTTAGGAAGGAGAAGAGAAAGCTGGGAAGGGAACAGAGGAATCAAGGGCAGTGCAGTGCAAAGCTGGGCAGCAGATGCCTCCAGGTCTCCTTGCCTGCGCTGGATCCACTCCCCCAGCCACCCACCATCCCCCCGACAAGCCAGTGGATAGCTCTGAGCTTCTGTTTCCTCCTGGCTATCCTGGGGACCTTACAGCGTCCCAGGAGGTTGGGAAGATTACATGGACTGATGAGGGTACAGCACTTAAAACACAACACAAAACATGAGCTCCCAATAATCACTGGGCACCTATTTTTATCCCTGTCATTTTCTCTTCTATTTGCAAAATGTAAAGAGAATCCATCATTCATTCACACACACACACACAACTAAATTCTCAAGAATACAGAAAGACCTAAATGTTCTATTAATCTATTGATACTACTTGATAGAATTTATATGTGTGCAAACAAGTTATTCTATTTTGCTAGCACAGAGAAAAATAATCCAAATAATTTTATCCTTGGGTCAAGAATTTCAAAGAGATTTTTCTACATAAAAATTATTTCAAGAAAAATAGCCATGGGGGCGCCTGGGTGGCTCAGTTGTTGGGCGTCTGCCTTTGGCTTGGGCCGTGATCCCAAGGGATCACCGAATTGGGCTCCCTGCTCGGCAGGAAGCCTGCTTCTCCCTCTCCCACTCCCCCTGCTTGTGTTCCCTCTCTCGCTGTGTCTCTCTCTGTCAAATAAATAAATAAATCTTTAAAACAAGAAAAAGAAAAATAGCCATGCAATTAATACAAAGGAGTTCATTTATCAGAAGCTTCTGATAAATATAAAAGACACTTCCTAACTAGGAAAGCAAAATTTTCCCTATCCTGCTGTAAATAATGGCTATCAGGACAAAAATCAAGATAATCCTGATACACATATACTATAGAAAATGCATTCAGCAGCCTCGCTTTTTGGATATACAACATATAATTATTACTTATTAAGCAAAACTAAAACAATTCAAGGTAAGTTATGGGATCATTAGGCATCCAAGTTAACCTACTTCTCTTTTTTTGTAATACTGCTCAGTGATAACTGACAGCTCTCAGGGAATATGAGACACTCTCTGAACAACGCAATACGCAATAACGTTCAACCTACTTAAATACCTTGGCAGGAGAAAGGATACATTTTTAGAAAGATTATTCAACATGAAGTACTAAAATAAAAATATTTTCATTTTGCCTGGTTATCTGAATTGATTTTGCGGAAATCATAGATATTTGATTTCATTGCCACGTTAAAGAAACAGCATCACTATTTTTTGTAATATGTTCTCTTTCTAAAAGAGAAGATATCCCAAAGAAATAATCGATTTAATTTTCAAAATGTATTTATGGGTTCATATAAGACAAAAACAAAAGCAAACAGCATATTGAAAAACTAGAAACTCTAAAAAAATATATTACTGTATTTAATTTTTTTACATTCTTGGTGACTCAATCTACTATACCATAAGAAAATTGAATCAGTGTTTATGGCATGAACATTTGAGAAAATACACACACACACACACACACACACACGAAACTTACAGATTTTATGCCCTAATTAAGACCAGAAAATAAACTGAAAAGAGTCAGCAAGGAAAGATAAAAGAAGTGGAAATCATATCTTTAATTTAATTATCCTTTATAAAGTTAATATAAAATAAAATTTCCATAAGTACTAGAGAAAAGCAAATAACAAAGCAAGACAATTTTACATTTCAGTAAATTGGAAACGGGCAAGAGAGCTGATTTCCTTAGAAACAACCAAATAGGACTTTAAGACACTGTCTAAACAGTGATGAAATATTAAATTAAATATGAAACTGTCACCTTTCTCTCTACACCCAGAACCTCCCCTGACTTTGAAAATATCTATTATTTCACTAACCCTAAGGCCAAAAATCTAATAGCCTTTGCCACGGGTCTAACTCCATTCTGGACGGAAATAACAATGCCTGCCTGCTCTGATAGGGCATCAAGGAGAAGCTAAAAGAGATATGCCTTGCTGGGAAAGAGGTCTTCCTTGGGCCTCCTGCATCCTGCCTATCTTACTGACCAGCTTAAGACTACAACGGGTCTACTGCTTCTTACCTGGGCCTATTTCTCAGAATTGCTTTTGCAGATATGAGATAAGGCAACCTGGCCCCCTAGACAAAGAACAGGTTTGGTTACTGCTTGCTATAAAACCAGTGAACTCCCCCAGCTAACAGAGTCTCAGTTGCAATCCAAACTCATTATTTACAGCATCCATTTGGACCACGGGATTTGGGAGCGAGGCAAATGAAACCAATATGCTGATACTCATGCTGCTGGTTTTACCTTACTAATAACATCTTTTGTCTGTGACCAGAAGTCTAATGTCTCTGCCAGCAACCACGAAATAGTACTGTATAAATTAGTAGTTTGTCAGTAGGGTAACATCAAATCCCAAACATGCCCAGACCAGAGAGTTTGGGCAAAGGGAGGAATCCTGACAGAAACATGGCTTTCTGAAAGGAACAGGGATCACAAGTTGGATTTGGGGATATGAAAAAACTTTCCAGCATCTATGAGGGAATGCTCTCACCAAAGTGAAGAGGGGGGGACTAAGGGTCCCCACTGTCCTGATCATTAATGAGGCTGAGAGAAGAAAGGCAGGATTAAGACAAGTTACAGCAATGGTACCTTGGTTGTTGCTCATTCATTCTCCTCCACGCAGGGGAGGGAAGGGGGTTATCATGAAATGGGGGCAGCAAGGCCTTCAGCCTGGAGAAAGACAATGTGTGTGTGGGTGCTGAGTCAAGGAGTTCTCAAAGCTGTACAGTGGAACCTGTGATGATGACCTTGCTACTGATGGTCTTTGGGAGGATCAACAACATTAAAAGTTCCTTTTGTTGAGTCCCAGCTGGGCAGCTGCTTGGAACCAAGAGCAAGTGTGGCTTGATTACTGATATGAAAGAACTGTCTCCCTCTACATTACCTGATGCCTGCCTTCCTCTCACTTCTGACTCCAGGTGCTTTAAGGAGAAAGGTGATTAGGGTGGATCCGAGGTCTCCCTGTCCCTAAAAAGTACTGAAAGCCATACATACCAGTCCTGGTATGATGGGAAAGAAAAGGACTCAAACCATTATGGCTCTGTTGGACGTAGGAACCCAAGTGCCACCCTACCTATTCCCACGGGCAGAAGGGACACTGAATTCAACTGATGGGGTTTGGTGCTTCTCAGTGGGTAAGGGAAGCCAAAGGAACCTTGTGAGAAGAACCTTGGGGATAATTCAGTGTGCGGTCATCATGGCTTCCATATCTGACTCTAAAATCAGAACTGATGTGTGCCATGTATGCCCTTCACGGTTCCCGTGTCGGAAGGGGTCTTCGTGTTCAGGAATTGCCATGCCGAGAGAGGTCATTTCCTAGTACTACAGCCTGCCTTGATGGAGCCACAAAGTCCATCCTTTTACTTTTTTTTTTTTAAAACAAGTAACTGTTAACATACAACTAAGCTCTTGTGAAAAATAAACACCTGACATTTTCAGTTTCATGTAGGTCTACCTGGACTCAATAATTAGTGAGATGGGAAGGGAATGACAGGCCTTGATAGTCAAATAGAAACTGTATGTTCAAGAGTCAAGATGTTCTAGCTCTGGCACTGTCTTATTTACATAAAAAAACGGCAGCTACTCCTTTGGGGGAGCATAGATTCCCTATTCCACCATGTGAAACAAAGCTGCTGGTCCAACGGGGCTCACGCAGGTTCCTTTCAATGGCTGGGCTGAGTTCACTGACAGCTTGGCTAAGTTAAAAGTGCATGGTTCCTCTGAGCAACAGCAACCACCCAGCCCCCGTGACAGCTCTGGAAGACTAGCTGCAGTAGGACCACTCACACAATGGTCTCAATGGCAAGCTGTCACTCTTGTCTTAGACAATGCTCCTAAGGACCAGGAATTTTATACTCTTAATGACTCTCAGACAACTGCCAATGGCTTAGATGACTGTCCTGTCTGCCAATTGAAACACTAGAGAATGGCAGATTAATGAGCCCCTCTGTGTAGGGCCACAAACCGTAGAAATAAATTGTGGCTTCTGATCAGTCTGGGTCATTGACATAGGTGCTCAGGGTAAGGGTTCGTTCTTGGAATCAGGCTGTGGTTCAAGGCTGTGCTGCCCAGATCACTGTCATCATTACTGGGGTCCACCATCACGGATGGAGCAAAGAGTAAAGGTGTTTCGGATACAGAAGCTACCACTGCAAGTCCGACCTGTGACTCCTTCCCAAAGTTGGCCCATCTGTCTTACAGAGAAGGAGGCCATGTTTTCCCTGTGCACTCCTAGCAAAATTACTACATTACACCTTTGACTCCCATTTTGAGATAACCCTAGTGCTTTATCATTGTGAACAGTTTTTAAGGTTACTATCCAATCAGCTGACTTTGGTTACACTACCGTGGCTCTTGAAACTAAATGGTGTCATGTTCTTAATTTTGTCACACTATCTTTAGTCTGACAATGCTGTGTCTTTTGCCATAATGACCGCCCAACAGTGAGACAACAAAGTGATCAACAGACATTTCAAGACTTCTAGCAACCACAAGTTGCTGTCATTATTGAGAGATAAAAGGGACTTTAAAAATCAATCCAACACAATCTGACTCTACCTCACTCACCACCTCTTGGGTTACACACCTTAATAAGGCAGTTTGGGGGGCACCTGGGTGGCTCAGTGAGTTAAGCCTCTGCCTCCAGCTCAGGTCATGATCTTGGGGCCCTGGGATCAAGCCCCGCATCGGGCTCTCTGCTGAGCAGGGAGCCTGCTTCCCCCTCTCCCCCTGCCTGCCTCTCTGCCTACTTGTGATCTCTGTCAAATAAATAAATAAATACATAAATAAATAAATACAGACATACATACATACATAAATAAATAAATAAATGGCAGTTTGGTCACTAGATGGAGCCATCCCCAGACAGGGTAAGGAGTTACACAGACTTACTGTGAAAATCTGAGATTTCTCCCTGACCACTCCTGAGAATGATGTGTTTTTCTTTCCCCTAAGAGGAACCTCAGGCCAGGATAATTGATACACCCCCTTAGTGGAGGCCCAATCAAAAGAGGTTCTAGAGGATTGAAACATAAGTTTAGTTCAGCCACCAGGTATCTGTGTTGGACTGGCATGGTCCTAGGTCCCAGATCGTGGAGATAATGACCATTTGGGTTACTGAGCTGAGTATACTGCTCACCGTGTATCTCCCCAGGGGTCAACGTGGTGGGCCTAATGAGTTTCTGTGAATTGTGTAAAAATGCCCTTATCCCACCTGCACCTGGCCCTTCGAAACAAAATCTCTACCTGGAGAAAAGATAAAGGTATAGCTACTGGGAAGGGACATCACCAATTCCCTGGCTGTGGAGGGATAGCAGCAGACCTGGCAACTGGGAGGGATCATGTCAAATCCCAAGAGGTTTGACAGGGTGTCATCAATGCTCTCTTAATTCTCTATATCCGGTTCCTCAGCCTGGCAAAACAGTCATATGACCCACATGAGTCAAGTAGTAGTGGTGACTGGCAATCTGACTCACTAAGACACTTCTAAGGTGTCATCCCCATCCGCAGGCTACAAAAACAGAAACAGTCATGTGGACGTGACTGTTCTTGAACTTTTCTGCTGTGCCTGATGCCATCAACAGCAGCTCCAAAACATGGGCCATCCCCTCATACCTGTGCAAACTCCTGGACTGACACAATCTTATTTCAGACTGATGGACACAAATTCATAGGCTTGTCCGGATTCCAAAGCAGCCTTGCATGCCAATCAAGGCTGCAGCTATTCAGAATACTGTCTATGTTGCTTAATTAAACCCGTCTAACAGTGATCCAAATCAAGGGTAGCAGTAAATTCCAAACTAGAGTGACCTGTGCTCTCCATGTGAGAGAAAGCAGAACATGAAATAGCTCTCCACTGGGCATGAGGGTTACTTTCTGGACCATCTATTGTCCTGGTTATTATTATTGGCAATGTTATTCCAAACTTCCTTGTATGGGTCATAATAGGTAATAGATTCCATAATAATTTAGCCCTACTGGTCTCCCCCTGGGATTTATTCACATTAGGCTGAGTCAGAGACCCTGACAGGATGGGGACAGACGGATGTAGAGTCAATATTGCAAGTTGGCCTCATCCTGCTGCTTGGGATCCTACTGATCACAGCTTGAATTAAATGCCACATGAGCAAGCTGAATAGATTTGGTCCAAGTCTCTCTTGGCCCAATGAATCAGAATGACCATCATGTGGCACACTCATGTGATAATTCATCGCAAGTATGATAAATGGTATATTAAAGGCTGTTGGGTATTAGGAGAGATAATGTTCTTCAGGACTCACACTCCCCTACATGTCTTGCTAAGTGGACCTAGAATGTATGGCCTCAATTTCTTTTACCTGAGCCACTTCTAAGGGTTACCTATGCACTCAACAATCTTAAGAAATAAGATAATGTCTATCCCCAAAGAAAAGGTTTGCTTATTGCTTGCTATAAAAGTGGCAGGTGCAGGGCGCCTGGGTGGCTCAGTCAGTTAAGCGTCTGCCTTCAGCTCAGGTCATGATCTTGGGTCCTGGGATCAAGCCCCTCATCAGGTTCCTTGCTTAGTGGGAGCCTGCTTCTCCCTCTGCCCTTCCCCCAGCTCACGCTCTCTCTCTTTCTCTATTTCAAATAAATAAATAAAATCTTAAAAAAGAAAAAAGTGGCAGATGCTTCAAGCTCAATAAACAGTCCTCACCTGCAATGCAAACCCACTGTATGCATGGCATCCATATGGGCCAAAGTACATCACCCTTACGGGATTTGGGGCGAAGGAAATTGGGATAAATATGATAATTCTTATAAAATTTGCTGTGCCATGAGTAATAAAGTCCTCCTCTGACCCAGGAGTCTTGTGTCTTCTGACAGCATCCATGATACATTAGCAGGCTACTTACTAGTTTGCAAGTAGAGTAAAAATCAATTGCCAGACCCAACAAGCTTATCTCTGGCTTAAACCACCTGTGATACCTGATATATAGCCCAGTTCAGGCAACCATCCATATTTAATGTTCAACTACAAACTGACTTAGATGTCATAAAGTTGAAGCTATTCATCCTAGATTGTTTGATGAAAGCAAGAGAAAATCATTAACATATGAATGTAAAAACCTGGATCACTTCCCTATCTTCTAGAACCTAAACCTATGGATTCTCCTACTGGGCCTCCACATAAAGCTGGAATTCTTTCCTCCAGTTCCAGTTCTCCTGTAGCAAAATCCCTATGCAGGGGAACTAGTACTACCACTCTACTACATTAGAGTGTGGAGAAAAATCTTAAGTATATGAGATACCATTATATTCTACGTTAGGGGAAAGAGTGATTTGGACTATGGCCTGAATAGGGAAGGAAGTGAATATGGGATGCTACTAGCCACAAGAGATTTTTTTTTTTTTTTTTTTTAATTCCAAGCCTGATTTTCAAAGACTATTGTTTGGGGCACCTGGGTGGCTCAGTTGGTTAAGTGGCTTCCTACAGCTCAGGTCAATCAGGGTCCCAGGGTCCTGGGAAGGAGCCCTACATCAGGCTCCCTGCTCAGCGGGGAGTCTGCTTCTCCCTCTGCCTCTACCTGCTACTCTGCCTACTTGTGTGCGCTCTCTCTCTCTCTCTCTCTCTGTCAAATAAATAAATAAAATCTTTAAGAAAAAAAGACTATTGTTTATAAAATTAGGTCTCTGCCAAAGGAGAGGGAAAGCAGGAAAAGTATGCAAGATTCAGGGAATAAAAAGAGTTAAGAAAGATAATTTTATCCTCCATTGTCAAAAATCCTACAAAAGCAAAATATTTAGGGTTCAAAATTCACCTTCAGAAATTTAATGAACAAACTCAAATGTCACAGAGTGATTTGTGTATGATTACTACAAAAAATTTGTCTACTAGTTATTACTCACTGTTACAAGCAAATAAAGAAAGAAGTTGAGAAAGAGGAAGAAATAACAATTTAGAAGCAGAATTATAAAAGTCAACATCCAACTCCCTCAGAGTTACATCCAGACTTCAGGCTAAGTATCAAATGTGATCCGTAAATATTCCAGATTTACTGCGTTGTAATGCATGCGATTAAAACAAACTGTGCTAACAATTAGGGAAATCCACAAGCTCAGAAGGTAATTTCATATTCAGTTGTCTCCATAATTCATTAAAAATAAAAATGAGTGGTTTTTGAGAACAACCACAGACACGAATTTGATGGATGACCATTCTCCCGCCCCCCTGTGAGCCATGAGGTGGCTATGTTTATTCATCACGGTCTGTACCCTCACGGGGAAGCGACACTGCCGGCATGTCCTGCTATTCAATTATGTGGGAACAGGATACACCCTGATGCAGACACCACTGGGGGTGTCTTGCTTACTGCAGAGACACAAATATTTCAACACTATCTGTAATTTCAAAAAAAAAAAAAAGGTTAAAATTTAAACCTGTCTTATAAATAACATGAAAGAACATCATTAGAACAATTACGAAAAAGAATCTGACTTCGGTTCTGTGTTTTAGACCTGGGACCTTTGTAAATTCCAGGGTCTTTGTCTAGCAGGGCTAAGAAGGAGGCAGGGTGGAGACTCCAGACAGAAAACTGTATGGATGACATCAGAGCAGGTCAAACACTAAGAGCATGGGAACAAATCTGTTTTTCCCATTTAGAAAGAATCCCTTGGAATAATTAAAATGAATTCCTACCCAAATTAAATTGCCTTGAAGTTTTCTGAGCAAGGCTTTAGGCATTATAAACACTCCTTGACTTTGGCCTGCCAGGTTTCCTCGATCAATCATGCGGTAGCCTAAAATTAAATCGAAATGATTAGATCAAGGAAAATCAAATTTTTTAACATTTAGTTTCAGTAATGTGATTACGAAGCTTTTAGTGATATTGTAATTACTTTGAAGCTTTGAGCATATGTTTCTACTGAGAGTATTCCATGGAGAAAAGCTGCATTAGGGAAACAAGTAAATACAAACCCCAGTGAAGCATTGGGGTCTGTGTTTGTTGTAAAGTTAAAAGCTAATAGTGGAAAAGAGACAACGCATCCATGTGATTTACATTCAAAATATCCTGCAGGAGTAACCACCTTAAAACCCCAGCTAATTCCAGAGTTAAAATAATGGAATAGCTTCCCTCTAAGGGCAGCATTAGAGAAGCAATAAGGAGAAATACCAGTAAAGACCAGGAAAAAAAGAAAGACGTCATCATCCTGTACTAGCTCCAATTTCTGCACAGGAAAATGTGACAGACTAAGATCACTCTAAAATTAATAAATCTCTTCTCAGAATATGAAACATTTTAAAATACCTCATCTATGCCAAAATCAAACCATATAATTACTACACTTCTGTATTCTTTCATCCATTTCAACACTTCCTGGGATTATGCTTGGTTTGGGGGTTACAAAGCTAAATAACCTATGGTGGGCCCCACAGGCAAGTATCAATAGAGACTGGATTCTTCCAAGGCGGTACTTCAACCTCAGCAACAGGAAGGGAGATTAGAGAAGACAAAACCAGAAACAAGACAACAGTCTCCTCTCCTTTGAGTCACACTTCTACTCATTCAACAATTATTTATTAAGTACAAGCATCCTTCTTCCCCCAAGAATGAGGCAGGTAAGTACGCACAACATTAAAATGAAATGAGATTAGGTCTTTAAACTTTAGCAGGAAAATCATTCCATCAAAATAATCTGAAGTACACAAATCTTTTGGAGGATTTGTTTACTCTGATTATCAAAGCACAGCTAATTGTCCTAGTAGCTTAAAGATCCTAAGTAGGAAGCAATGCAACAGACTCAGTGTTTACCTTAGATATTGCCCATTTTATTCTTTTTATCTGAATTCACTTCTTACTTTCAGTCACGCTGTCACTTTCTACTGTCTTAGAAGAGCCCTGATTCATCGAGTTATATTCACCTGCCACTGACCACTGCAGGCAGTCAAGCTTGCTTCCTCTACCCCAGTGGGTCTTGGAATTCGAGCGTCTATTTGTTTCACACTTGCTGCTCTTCATTACATTGGATCGACCAGATTAGTACTGTCATAACTTCTATCATCCTAAAGTAAGTGAGTGCGATTTAACTTGGCCCACTGCCAAAGCTATCCTTCTGAAAATAAATCTGACCATGCCTGTTCCTAGCAATTAGATCCAGTGGCAAAACCTGCACCCTCCAGAATGCAACAGAAAACTGTCTTGAGCAGACCTCTATCTCTCTTCACCGTGATCCCCCTTCATTTCCTTACACTCCCAGCTCCCGTCCACAACTCCTCTTTCCCCAGCACAGCCTCCATGGTCAAGCCCCAGCATCTTGCTCCATTAGGAATGCACTTTATTCGCCTGCTCAGGAGACCACTCGTCCCTAAAAGTCCAGCGCAAATGCCACCTCTTCTCTGGAGGTTCCCTTGTGCGAGTAAACACACTTCCGTTATAACTTTTGTTACTGCTGATCACTATTTTACAGGTGTATGCAGCATCTTCACTGAGTTGTGACTTTCTCATTCGGATCTGCAGAGTTGCTACCTGAGACGGGTCCTATAACACAGGGTCTCAATAAATATTTGTTGAATTTAACATTTATTTTCTTTCTTCTTTTTTTTGCAATAAAAATAAACTTCTTTTCTTACAAATCCATTTCTACATCTATTTTAAAAATTTATTCCATATTTCCCTTAGAGTTCCTCCTAACTGTACTAACAATGTGTAATTGAGTATTTTCCAAATATTTCAGCTAAAACTGCCTCATGAAACCAAATTCTATACTGACATCTTTAAAAAAAAAAAATTAGCAAAGTAAAGTACACCATTTCATTCTTTTTTGTCCTTCATAACTTTACAAGAATTTACTTACAACTTCTGACTGTGTAATTTTCAACCAAGCCAGATTAGTTATTAATTAATTAGGAACGACATCACAACGTTAAATTATTCCATGGGAGCATTAGGCGTCTAACAATTGTAGTGAACTGGCAAATAAGAAATCAAAATGTAAGGGCGCCTGGGTGGCTCAGTGGGTTAAAGCCTCTGCCTTTGGCTCAGGTCATGATCTCGGGGTCCAGGGATAGAGCCCCACATCGGACTCTCTGCTCAGCAGGAAGCCTGCTTCCCCCTCTCTCTCTGACTGCCTTTCTGCTACTTGTGATCTCTCTCTGTCAAATAAATAAATAAAATCTTAAAAAAAAAAAGAAAAATCAAAATGTACATCAAATGGTTTTTGCTCCTGCTTTGCCTGATCATGTGTTGTGTGAAGTCATATTTCCTGTCGAAAGCATAACAAAGCTTCCCCTGCTCTACAGGATACAAATGAGCAACCTGGTACAGCAAATTACCCAGCTGTGATTCACCATTTCAGTCCTGGAGTGTAGCCACATGTTCTTTTGCCACCTGAGAAAACTACCTTGAAAAGTGAGTTATGTCCTTGGCCAGCCTCTTCAACTAGTCCATAAAATAAATATTAGATTCCTCATGTGTGACATTACTGCATTGCCTTTAAACAACCTCAGAAAAGCAAAATCAAGTAGTATCACCGTCAATTCAGCGTCCTATATCTGTTATTCTTAGTTCATAATAAGACACTTCAAAACTAGCTTTTGGACGGTGCAAGCCTTGACGGTAATGGCGGTAGGCTGAAAAGAACCTCCTCAGGTGGGCCACGTCCTAGTCCCTGAAGCTGGGAATGTGCGTGGCAAGGGGGCTTCACAGATGCAATGACATTCAGGATCTTGAGATGGGGAATGTAATCACAGGTGTCCTGAAGAGAGCGAGGCAGAGGGCGGTCTGACTGCGGAGGGGCAGAGGGTGCTGTGACTACAGACGCCACGGCAGCCAGGACGCAGCCCGAAGACGGAGGTCCAGGAGCAGCCTCTGCTGGGGCCTCTGGGAGCCAGTTCTGCTAACCCTGATTTCAGCCCCTTAAAACTCGCATGGGATTTGTGCCCTCCAGAACTGTAAGAGAATAAACCCCTGTTGTTTTTAGCCATCAAACTTGCAGTAATTTGTTACAGAAGCAACAAGAACCAAACACAATAACCAAGCCACAGCTCACCAGTGTATAATACCACTTTTAAAAGTTAGTGAAATGATGGTGCTAATCTGTCTTCCAGAAAACACTACTTTTATGACCAGAACATGAGATTACTCGATGCCACGACTGGTAACTTATCTGACCTAATTTGTCACAGAAATACAGTCAGTTCTACATACATTACAATGGTGATACATTTGTCCAATCTTTAAGACTGTGTTTATAACATGTATTGCATTTCTTATTTGCAAAATATTATATGCTTGATGTTGAACATCTGAAAAACACCAACAAACCACAATGCAAAAGAATTCCACAATCCAAAGATAGTAATTTGGGGGGATAGTTTCCGAAATTTTTATATATATAATGCTATCTAGTTTTTGGTTATGACAACTAGGCTCTTACATTAATATTTAAAAAATATAGTTCCTTAAATGAATCAGAGAAAGACAATTATCATATGATCTCTCTGATATGAAGAATTCGAGAGGCAGGGTGGGGGGTTGTGGGTGGTGGGAGAGGGAAACGAAACAAGAGGGGATCAGGAAGGAGACAAACCATAAGAGACTCCTAAACTCATGAAACAAACTGGGGGTTGCTGGGGGGTAGGAGGGTAGGGTAGGGTGGCTGGGTTATGGACATTGGGGAGGGTATGTGCTATGGTAAGTGCTGTGAAATGTGTAAGCCTGATGATTCACAGACATGTACCCCTGGGGCAAATAATACATTATATGTTAATAAAAATTAAAAAAATATTTCTTAACTACTGAAGATGTTACACATATTTATCAGGCTTAGGTCATAATGTTAATATTCTTATTATCAGCATCGCTTGAAGAAAAAAAAATCATGTCACCTCCAGAAATCTGACCTCAAATGGCATCACGACCCATTCTCTAACTTTACCAGCATAATTTGCAGTCTATCCAGCATAAAATGATTAAATTGGCTGCAGAAGCCAGAAGGGATTTTTAATAAATTTATACGCAAAGAATTGTGACAACCATGACTAGAGCCAATAAAGAAGTTCTTCGTATGTTAGGCCCCAAATAAAAATTATTCCAGAACGTCCCCCCTAAAAGAAGTTATAAAATGTGCAGTAGTACTGTCGTGCCCAGCAGTTACCAGGGTATGAAGGCAAGCAAACAGACCTGGTGTAAAATCATCATACACTAAGAATAAGATTATCTGGTGAATTCCTTGTAATTAAGCCAATGGGGGGTGGAACAATACATTTGACACAAACTTTGCATGTAGTGAGACACTGCAAATGCCATGCACATACATAAAAATGGACCATGAAGAAAAAGAAAACTCTAGAGAGGACCACAATAAAGGAAGAAATGCCCTAACTTGCCAATGGCTGGGCATCTCACCAATTATTAAATGTAGAGTGGGAAGCAAATATCAGACCTCCACTATACATTACTTTCTGTTTCTATCATACAATCATGTCTAAATTGACTGCACAGTAAAACACATACAATTCCTATCCAATACTATTAACTCAGACATCTTCATTTAAAAACGTGTTTTGATATCGTCACACATAATTATCCAAACCTGGTGAATGCTTCCTGACTTGTGCAGTCTCCGTGAGTTTGTGCTCGGCAGCCCAGGTAAGCAGCGACCCATGGGATGCTGCCTCAGTTGTGCTTAATTACATCTTTAGCTCTCACCCCCCAGGGACACGCCACGGAGCTGGAATGGACTCCAAGCCAGAGTTCACGGGTGGAAAGAAGCATCCTAGAGCTTGAGTTATTATTCTTCAACCTTTATTTCTCCAGGCAGTAAGCCTAACTGGTACCTAATCCGCTGGTCATAAAGTTCCTCACTCCCCAAAACTAGATCAAGGAATAAAGTGTATTCAGGACCAGATTCCTAAGAAAGCAAAATGCAGAAACAAGGCCTGTTTCCTGCAGACAGTCTGGTTAGTCATGCCATTCCTACTGTGACCCTCAGAAATACTCTTACAACCACCAGTCAAGCCCTGTGGAAACCAGCAGCAAGCGAGGAAAAGAGCTCCCTTCTTAATTATTCAGACAGCAGCTGCTCCTTCGAGTTGAAGAATGAAATGTTAAAATTCCAGTTTCTGAGAAAATGAAGTAATGTTGGGAAGAGAAACAGTAAGACACAAGAAAAGGGGGAGTGCAGGTAGCTTCTCTGACATACAGACTTTGCAAACACAGTCATTCCTATTTATATTATTCATGCAGAGCAAGTTTTGGGTGTGTATCTTACCTTTTCGTGTTCTGGAAAATGCATCCATTCTGCACAATAAGCTTAAAAAATCACAATGTAGCTACAAAGGGCTTCATCTCAGGTCACCTAATGTATGTACTGAGACTCCAGAAACATTTAACAATAGGAATAACTGCCACATCCATCGATTAGATAAATAATGAAATTGTCTCAACTGGAACACCAATATTAATTCCCTAATCACTTTTTTTTCCCCTATTTGATGAGGGTAGGAATAGGGGTTTGAGGGACAGGTAAGGTTGCTACATATTGTACATCTCAAGCTTTTTCTCTCTTCCAATGATAAGGGCTCTAATGTTAACCTTTATGAGGGACCCTGTTCAAGTCTTAACAGGAAAAGTGAATTGGAGAAATCATCAAGAAGTATCAATACTATTAAAATACAAACACTGGTCCCAGGATGGTCTCAATACGTGACCAGATGTATAAGTTATGCAAATACTGAAAAGGACAACCCTACTCTGCACTCAGGACTTCCAGCTTTAGAAACAGTGTTTTCTCCATCTATGGAAGAAACTATAAATAGAAATCTAAACATCGTGGGCCATACACCAAAGAAGGACATAGAGAGTACTTCTGAAACACGAATAAATTTAAAGTTTTAATTACATGAAAAAAATACCTGCCAATGAGAAATATTTAATACATTCTATAAAAATAAGTATTTCTTAGTTTTTAGAAATGCGTTCCTTCATCAAAGATGAGTTAATGACATCAGAAATGTCACCAGGATGAGAAAAGCCATCTCTTATCCTACAACTACCCCACCTCTCTTCGTAGAAGAACATCTCCGGCTTGAGAGAAAAAGGAAGCCATTCATGCTTACCTGGACTTCTAGGCACTACTGCACTATACTACAGCTTTCCATTCCTGCCACAGACATCTCTCTAAGATGTAATCCATTCTCGGGGCGCCTGGGGGGCTCAGTCAGTCAAGCGACTCCCTTCGGCTCAGGTCATGATGCCAGAGTCCTGGGATCAAACCCCGCATTGGGCTCCCCGCTCAGCAAGGAGCCTTCTTCTCCCTCTCCCCATGCTGTTCCCCCTGCTTGTGCTCTCTCTCTCTCTCTCTCATATAAATAAATAAAACCTATAAATAAATAAAATGTAATCTATTCATAATGCTCTTCTGGATACCATGGTTCACCGACTCCTTGCCCCTGAGATATAAAGCTACCGTCCTTGACCCTGCTCACAGCTGACAGACCATGCCCTTCTAGCCTCGTGCCAGCCTACTTCTGCTGGCCTCTTCCTCACTGCGTGGTCTTCATCCCACTCTTCCCTCTCCCTGCCTCTCCCAGCTCATGTCTGTTCCTCCATTTAGAACGCTGCCTTCGTCTAATGAACTCCTACTTGTCCTTCAGTGCCTCTGGACACAGTGGATCCCCCAGACTCTATCACTGCCCTTGCCAGTGCTTCCCTGTATAAGTCTATATCATGGTATTTACGGTATAGGATTGCAAATCTTTATTTTTCTGTATACCTTCTACACTATGTGGTGTTGCGAAGCTCTTGGTTGATTCTAAAGGAGGAGCTAATTGCTTCAGATTGAGAAGTATGAGAGTTGACACACAGGTGGGGATCTCAAGGAAAACTTCATATAAAGTTGGTGTCATCTGAAATGAATCTGGCAGGATGAACAGTAGTTTCCAGATGTACTACAGAGAGGGACAATGTTCAAAGCTGAGAAAACAACATGTGCAGAAGAGACCTGAAAATCTGTAGTGTGATGGCGTGTGTGTGTGTGCTTGTGTGTGCGTGTTTGTGTTCATATATACACATCTCTTTCTAATTACTCTGCTTCTGATGGGGGGGGGGAATTCTTACCCAAATATATGTCTTATCAGTCCAACTAGATCACAAACTCGTCTCGGAGAAACAGTCTCATATTTCCATGTCCCTTCCTGGTGGGCAATATACACACACTTGCCACCCACCTGGACCTCCTTCCCTGCACAGCACCACCCAGATCCAGTACCTTAGAAAGAATTGACACTAAAATCATTAGTGGGACCTGAAATATCTGTTAATCCAGGGAAGAAAGGTTTCTATTTAGTGAAAATAGATACAGGAATAAATCTGGTAGAAGTCCCAGATAATTAGGACATATAGTACTAGGGGAAATATAGTAACCTTACCACAATTCTTTTTAACGGAGACTCTCTCCTATAAGGGGAAGTAAATAAGCCAGGAAGGTGAGCTGCAACATAAATCAGCCAACTGTCATATAAATTTCCTTCTTTAATATTACAAAACTTAAGAGAGAAACCATTGAGGTTACCACAAAGAAATATTTAAAATGAGCTCATTAAATGCAAATTAAAACAGAAACCCTGAATAAGCAATGGACCACAATTAAAGGCTGAAGAAACAGCAGGTAAGACACAATTTTCATTGATCAAAGAACTAAAAGCTAACAGAATAGACTATTCTGCATTGAAACCGGTTTCATGAATATGAAGCATTTCGAAGTAAGGAGATTTTTTTTCCCCATTTTTCAAAGAAGCTTTGGAGGCAGAAATGGATCTGCATATCTTAATACAAAGTACTTTCATTGTATCATATTCAAGCAATGAAGCCATGAAGTTTCAAAAAATGTAGACTTCAAAAAAATCCTTAGAAATCATTCCAAAATTGAAAAGGGCATAAGGTCATCATTTTAAAGCCTTTGGATCCAAAGAACTGTACAAAATTACACAAAATCACTGATGCAAAGATTCAGCAGAATGTCCTTTATGACACAATTGTACCTCATTGTAAATAGGAGCTTTCAGAGCCTATCCTGAGTACTTCCATGTAGGGTCACTTTTTATCTAAAATTATTGAAATGGCAAAGTAGCAGGACACAGTACATTCAACTAGAAATATAAACTCTGAGACTTCAAAATTCACCACATACAAGCTTTAAAACAAATACATAGATTTGTAGGCAAATAGTAAAGTTAGATTGTACATTCATAATAGCAAGAGCATTTTTTTTTTCTGTTTCATTTACTCATGTATCCCTGGCACCTGGAGTAGTACTAGGCACACAGTAGGCACTCAATTATTGGATCTGTTTTCGTGAAGAATAAAATAAAAATATTCTATGGTACACAAGGGGTAATAGGGCATTCTTATAAACACTGCCAGACAAGGAAGAGCCACCAAGTACAGTTGTGCAGCTTGTGCACTGCTCAGAGGCACAAACCTGAGCCTTACTGTTAAATGAAAAACAGTATATTTTAAGTTCTAAAATGAATTTATGAGGGAAAAAACCCTCTCATGTTTCATTTTATATATAAAATATTTTATAAATATGAATATAATATAAATAAAATATATAAATATATAATGTATATAATATTTATATATATATATATATTTATATCCACTAATCCACTAATCCTTTCACTAGAAAATCCACCCAGAAATTGTAACAAGATTTTTTCTTTACATATATGCTTACATATGCAAATAAAAAGATATGAACATAAACATTTCTGATGATAGCAATCTGTAAACCTACTGAATGTTCATTTATTGAAGAGTATTTACATAATTTGTGTACATCCACAAAACAAAAAAGTAGGCAAGAATTACTGTGAGGTGGAATTGTATAGGTAGATATATTTTTTCCCAAGAGATAATTTAAGCAATATACAGATGTGACGATGCTCTAATTGTTATTTCTTTAAAAGAAAATCAAAAAATTTTAAAGATTAAGATGTTGAATTTGAATTGACAACACTGTTGTATACAGATCCATGCACTTTAATATCTGATACTACTCAAATACCTAAATCCAGTTCCATAGAAATTAGAATATACCACAAATATCAGTATTAAAATTCAATTTAAATAAAAAGAATTGCTAATTTTTAAAAGGGTAAAATACTTTTTAATAATGATGCCAAAAATTATATTTTTCTAAGAATTTTCTTAAGCCATTCTATTCTGCTTTATATTATCTTGATATCCTTCCCCATACTTCTCAAAGTCATAATCACCAACTTCAATAAACTATGTTTCTATGGCTGTCTGGGTCATAGCATTTAACATATCAGTTATAATCCAAGCGAGAAATATAAGTACTTTTGAAATAGTCTCTGTGCCAAGAAGGAATCCTAAGTTTTAAGAACGTAAAAGGAAGGTTAATTCTACTGGTAGTGAGGTAACAGCCAATCCTCTTTACTCCTATTGTACCAAGTCATCTATTTTTGTTATTCCTCAAAAGTAAGCCAAGATTTATGTAAAGTAGAAGAGTACTATTCGCATTAAAGAGGGTGTAGCAATTAAAAAGAGCATAGGCATAAAGGAGCAAGTTCTGAGTAGCACAATGTCTTTAATAGAAAAAAACAATCCCAGATATATATTGATTTATATTTTGATCTCCAGCTTATCACTAGGTATAAACTCTAATGCCTTTCCTGGCTCCAAAGTGTAGTCACAGAAACAGGAAACCCATCACTCCAAGACTTCCTTTCAATTGCCTCTACTTTAAGTTACCTTCCAACATTCTCCTTCCTTTCCACACTTCCCAACACAACCAAGTACCAAATTGGCAAACCAAGATTTTTATTAAAATGTACCCACCAACAGAATTAGACACATTCTTTCGTCCTCCACTTTCACTTACCTTCCAACACTCTCTCTTCCTTCCTCGCTCTCCAATACAACCAAGTCCAAAATTGGCAACCAAGATTTTTATAAAAATGTGCCCACCAACAGAATTAGGCACACTTTCTCTTCCTCCACTTTCACTTATCATCCAACACTCTCTCTTCCATTCCACACTCTCCTACACAACCAAATGCAAAATTGGCAACGAAGATTTTTATAAAAATATGCCCACCAACAGAATTAGGCAATACAACTAATTGTATAAAATAATTAACTGCACATTGTCCACACGGTTTTTATATGTAAGGTACTCTTCTTGGGAGGGGACATGTTGTAATACATATTTATTTGCACTATGTAAAACCGTATCTGGAGTATGAAAAAAAAAAACATCTTTTAAAATCTGCCTTAAATATAAGGTAATTACAAGTTACTAATAACTATCTAATCAAATCCAAAGATGATACTCTTCCTTCTCCTGTCCCTGAATCCCAAATAAACTAAACAAACTGCCTAAACATAATTCATCCTAACAAAGTGTTTATATAGTAATTTAAAATTTATTAGGATTTTTAGATCTTAAGTCCCTGTCTTTATATACAGCTTTACTATAAATTTGCTTTTAAAAGTATCCATGCACTAGATTAAGTTGAATTAAAATAAAATTTGCGCAACTGTATTCAAAATAAAATATAAATTTGTTTCCTACAAAATACTGACATCATAGGGGCGCCTAGGTGGCTGAGATGGTTAGGTGTCTGCCTTCAACTCGGGTCATGACCTCCAGGTCCTGGAATCAAGCCCCATGTTGGGCTCCCAGCTCAGAGGGGAGTCGGCTTCTCCCTCTCCCCCTGCTCGTGCTCTCTCTGTCACTGTATCTCTCTCAAATTAATTTAAAAAAAAAAAAATCTTTAAAAAAACTGATATCATGGATTTTGAAAATTTTCTTCTACTTGATTTTCTGATTCAGTTCAGAGTTGCGTTTATAGTGGATTATATGTAATAGTCACCTAAAAAATCTCAGGAGGACTCACAAAAGTTTATATGAAAAATGTATTTATACGAAAAAAATGTCTTAATTCGATGACTCTCAAAAGTCATTCACCAAAAGTCATACTATGCTAGAAAGGTAAGAAAAATTGGACAACATCATTAGGTTTTAGCATTGCTGCAAAGACAGCGTCAGTTAATCATTGGCATGATTCTCCCAGTGAGTAGAATGTTTTACATTTTAACATTAATTTTCTAAAAAAAGACTTAAGCAGACTTTATCAGTGCATATAAACTTACGCATTTTAAAAATCCACTTCTCATCTTTCTGGACATCACTTTTGACTTCAGATATACTCATTGCAATCAAAAGTGTTTTATAAGTGACACTCATCTGGAATAATACCCAAATAGGCTCACCAAATCTTACATACACAATTTAGAGCAAGTCTCTGTCATAAAAAAGCCGCAAAGTAACAATGGTTTCCAATCATATTGTGCATTTCCACTAATTTCAAAGATTACCGCTAAGAAGAAAAAAAACTTTTGGCTTAACAATCCCAAAAGGGAGAAACTTTGCTAATCTTATGCATCACAGTGTTTATAAACAATTATAATAAACCATTTCCAAAGCTTTAATCGCAAAAATGCACCTAGGTCATTTTGTGTTAAATAACAATTAATAATTCATTATGCAAATATTTAATCCTTGTTATTTACTCTTAATTCTTTCATCTCAGACCTACAATGAGAGATTTAAAAGGAAAAATCGGAGGGAGCAAGACGTTTAAATCCCTTTGCAGGAATTTCTTTTGATCCTAATCATTATTGCAGGTACCTTCCACCAGAGTTTAATGCTTCGCTAGGGTTTCCCCGGAAAGAGTCCTACAGACGGTGAGTTCAGCTACCAAGACGCCCTGAGGGACCTGCAAACGGAACCCCGCAAGTCTGGCTGAGCCGCGCGCTCGCTGTGGGAACGCGCGACCCAGCCTTCACCTTGGGAGGTGCAGGGGCGCACACCAGGGTCCCTGGAGAAGTTGTCTCCAGTGGGAAGCCTGTCAAACCACGGGCGGGGTGGGGGCTTAGAACACACACACTTATACTCCTGGCCCACGGCGGGCACTGGGAGGCCCACGGCGGGCACGAGGAAGCCCGCACGCGGGCTGAGGACGGGCGAACACGGCCGACCTGACACTGACAGTTGACACCGGCGGACACCCTGGGGGTCCCTGTCCGCCGAGGCCCGGCGGGGCGGCGCAGAGAGGCTGTACCTGGCAGGCACCCACGTACCTATCATGGTGACTGGGCAGGTGGAGGCTGCTGGGCATGCAGGGACCTACGCGGGCACTGGCACCCGCACGTGCCTCCCACCAGTGTGGCTCCGGGGTTAGATCTTCCAGCACTTGCCTCCCCTGCGGCCGGCTATCGGCATGCGCGCGCGCGGACGGCGCGCAGCCAGGGGCCTTCTGGGAGTCGTAGTTTTACCGCGTAGTTTCTCCTCACCCCGCCCGCCGTCAGCCGTCCGCCGGCCGCCGCCCGCCGCCCGCCGTCCGCCGTCCGCCGTCCGCCGTCCGCCGTCCGCCGCCCGCCTTCCGCTGGCCGCCTTCCGCCGCCATTCCGGATTCAGGCCCAGGAAACGTACGTCACGGGGGGACTGGGCCGTTCGGCCGCAGTGTTGACGCGTCGCTTAGCAACCAGGAGACTTACCTTTGGAAGCTTGTTGCGGCTCTTGCCACGGTCCTTCCCTCTTCCCGCCCCTCCCCTCCCTCAACTCCCTTCACCTAGGAGCTGCCAAACATCTGGATCAACCTGGGCACTACGAGGGGTTGAATTTCTATCAGTAACGCGCCTTTTTACATTTTTTCCCGAACTCCTTCTCACATCCGTAAAACCCACTGATTCTTTTACTACACGTTCTATGAGAACAAGACATTTTCTAGGAAGATGGTGGCAGAAAAAGAGACCCTGAGCTTAAACAAATGCCCAGACAAGATGCCGAAGAGGACCAAGCTGCTGGCACAACAGCCGCTCCCGGTGCACCAGCCTCACTCCCTGGTTTCTGACGGCTTCACAGTTAAAGCCATGATGAAAAACTCAGTCGTAAGTGATCTTCCTGCCTTGAATGCACTCGCTCCGAGTCAGGGGACACCAGATTATAGATGTTGGCCGGCCCTATGATGGCTTCTGAATCTCTGTCCTGGGTGGTCTTTGGCAAAAAATGGCAATTCCTCTGCAGACGGTGCCCAACAGAGTGTGGAGGTCCTGGCTAGGTTGTTAGAAAGGATCTTGGGCAAGTGAGGTCTTCTATCCCACTTATAAGCACCTTCCTAATAACTCATGATTTCTAGACCACCCCAAATTACTCTTAAACTATTTACACGAAAATAAAAAGAGCCTCTTTACTTATTGATTCCTAATGGAGCCCCACTCAGCAAAGGGCCTTCTAGAAGGCGAGTTCTTAGAAATCATTAACTCTTGCAGAATTTGACATGTGCTGATGTACACCTAGAAGCATGAACTCATTAAATCATCTACAATGAGAAATCTTATCAATTCAACCTAAGGAATTTTAGAATATCCCTGCATTTAGTCTAGCAACCCTCTTTCTTACAATATAACATCAGCCTGTTAGACCTAGGCAATTTAATATGAAGTCTATTTCCAGACCTTTTAAATGATAAATTTTAAAAAATCCAAGATTCAGTTCAAGTATTTCTATTACTGTAACTCGTATTTAATATCTATTATTTGCGGTAGTAAAAATAAAGTATTCTCAATACTATTGGGGGGGAAGGTTTAAAATGCACATAAGTGATTTAGCTACATGCATGATAGGTTAAAAAAACTTTAATATTTGTTAAACAGCTTTAAATTTGGTATGCTAAACCAGGTTTTACTTCTGACTGACTAAGCTAGCCCCTGTCTGGGAATGAGATTTTAATAATAAATGCAGCTTTCAAATTTGTATAATTTACACTCTGGGAGCATCTGACTTATTGTATAGTAGCTCATTATGTTAAATGAATAGTTGCTTTCCAGTATCACATTATTTCTTTTACATAAATGTTGCAACTCTAATATACCTTATTCCTAAACCCCATCCTTTACCTACGTGAATGAAACAGATTACCTCTAGATTCCTAGGTCAGATTGCCATATTACTACACAAAACGATATTTGGATCATTGGAATGTGTGTCAGTTGGCTTACAATAGTGAAAATTTGTGGAAATAGACTAAAACTCTGGCTTGTTGTAGTTGCAATCCTTTTTATGGTTTTCACATAAATTGGTGGTCATGGGAGTCAAGATGACTCATTTATCAGCAATATAAAATACCATAACCATTCAAGCTAATTATTTATTTTTTCTTCAACACAATATTTCTAATTATAATCTTGGTCATTTTTCAGTGTTATATTTGTTCACAGACATGTAGCAAATTTGTCAGATTCTCTCTTTTACTAAATTTATGTTTATAATCATGTTTATTTTTTTAACATAGCCTTATACCTACAGTCATAGTTCCTGGAAAATTAAGTATTCTACTATTACCAAATTAAGTAAATATGCTTACAAAACTAAAATAACAAAAAACATTGTGAAGCAGCCTTCTTTATAAACAACTTATTTGAGCTAAATATCTCCTTATATTTGTATTTTAGGGAAAGTATCTTAGTGTAATAGCTGTATTTCCAGGAAGACCCTCAAAGCAGGATGTGTCATTCTTTCACTTCATTAAGTGGGAAATTACGATTCATAGGTGCAAGCATTATCCACTCATTCATTCATTCAATCACCAACCCCTTACGAACCCCTTATCCCTCTCTCTCTCTCTCTCTCTCTCTCTCTCTCTCTTTTTTTTTTTGGTTAGCTAAGCTAAGAACTTGCTAACCATAGGCACAGTTCTGAAGATTTGGGATCAGCAAAACAAAGTCCCTATCCTTAGTCCTCCAAGGAAAATCACCATACAATAATAAAGTCTTTTTTTTTTTAATAAAGTCTTGATAAAAGAAAGATACTGTTTATACAAAAGAGCTTCAGTGGTGTAGGAAATAAAACATTTCTTTTTTATATTCAATATTTACATTTCATCATTTCTGTCTTCAACAGTATAAACCTTTTGGTATTAAAAAGAGTAGCTCTATCTCTTTCTTAAGGTTTATTTCTATTCGGAAAATAATGTGCCAGTCTCCAGCTTTTCTAAATTACAACCCCTGTCCCAAAGCTGACACCCAAGTCATTTTTCCAGTGTTGGGGCTCACTTTCAGTCGCTTCTTTCAAACACTTCCTAATTAAACGAGTCACCACCCAGCGCTCTTCCACAAAAGACAAACAGTTAAACCCTAGAGTTCTGTGGGCACTTTCAGTGTTTCTTTGAGAATGCTCTAGTAACATAAGTAAATATACTTGATCATAAAAAGATTTGATCAGATGGGCTGTACAAACAAATCCCTATTTAAACAGTCATAATCTATGTATAAGAATAAAAAATATTTCTAAAATAATAATAAACATAAATGCCCAGTTTTTTAAGACCCACTATCAAATATTGTTCTTCCTTGAAATTGTTGTTGCATTCTGTATGAAAACAAGCAAGGAGAAAATTCCTGAAATCAGAGACTAATATTCAAATCATATTGTTACATTTGCCTAAGAAGACTGATAGGACATATAGAATTTGAAGATTTCATACTCCATTTTCCTTTTAAAGACTTCTTTTCATGGTATGTTAAAACCTATAACTAGAAAGCAGTAGCTCAGTGTTTTATTGGTTTAATCTCAACTGACAGTAGATGCTTTCTGTGCTAATACATTTTGTCATAAAGCAAGTTAAGATTTGGATCCAAAGTTATGATGATACAGAAGTTGACTTCAACTGAAGCTTTGTACTGTAGCTTTTCTTTTCTATAGACTATAGATGTTTTATGTTGAAAGCTTAGGGGAATGGAAGAAATAATTCTTTAATATTACTTTACTTTAGAGAGATGTTTATACTTATCAATCATATATTCATTCAACACATAGTGGTAATGGTCAATATTTATAAATTATATATTAAGTTATCAACTTGGCTGCTTTAACAGAGTCCAAATAACAGTAGTTTAACTAAGATGGAAGTTGTTTCTGTTACATGTAAGTCCAAGTTTGTTGGGCACTGCTTGTATATTCTTGCTTTGTATCCTTAGGATGATGCCATGGGTCAAGGTGGGCTTACCATGACCAGGGGCAAATCCCTACGTCCGGAAAGAAGGAAAGAGGAAGCAGAGAGCTTCCTTTTTGAGGAAGGACCCAGACACTTATGCCACTTTCATTCACATCCCACTGGCCAGAATTTGGTCATAAGCCTATATTTTCCCTTTTTACAAAAACTTACAAAAAATTGACCCTTGACACAACTCCAAGGCCCCCATACCTGTTTCATCAGGAAAAGGGCTACGAAAATTATATAGGTGCAAAAGGGCATAATCTCCAACATCTACTTCAGACATGGGGAGAAAAAATGGGTAAGGATGAGGCTACAAAAGGAGGCAGGAAGAAATGGAGGACAAGCAGCTTCATTAGGAATGCATGTCCCAAAAGTTGCACTTGTCACTCAAGCTCAAATCCATTGCCAAAACTTGGTCTTATGACCACATCCAGTTGCAAGAGAGGCTGGGAAACGGAGTCTCTGGCTTGTAGCTCATGTCCAGCTAAAAACTTGAGGCATTTTATTACTGTAATAAAGGAAAAAAGGGAAATCGAGGGATAATTAGAAATGTCCACCACCTGTGCTAAAGATGCTATATTGCTAGTGAAAAGGAAACAGACAAGTAAAATAATTATAGTACATGTAAATACACGTCTGTGGTAAGGCTTACAAATATTTACTCAGTATAGTGGAAGTACTAATGATGAGGGGACCAAGTGATAATAAACTGACTGAGATCCTTATCACCTTCTGTCCGGGTTTTTACAATATCATCTAAACTGGTCTCTAGCTTCCTTCCACCATTGATTGTTTGTTTCAATCATCTACCAGTATTATTACATTCATCTTTCCAGTACAAAGTTCCCTTCTCATCACTGGTACCTCCACAGGACAGCAAGGTCTTCTGTGATGTAATCCTATACCAAGGTTTTAATTCCATCTCTACCTATTCTCATTTCCTTCCACCAAATCAAAACTGTAGCTTTTCATTGTTGTGATTTCACTTACTTTGTTCCCTTGCTTGAATGCCCTCCTCCCTACATATCTGCACATTCATTCAGATGTTATGCAACAAGTATCTACTGATTCGCCATTAGCATTTTCTGCATTCAGACATTATGCAACAAGTACAGGTACTTGTATCACGGACTGTCCCAAGCACTGTTTTAGGTGCTGGCACTTGAGAAGTCAGGAAAAGGCAGAACCCATGCTGTCAAGGAGCTTTGATTTTTGTGGCTAGCTAAAATGCCCACTGCTTCAAGGAGACTGCCCTAATTCTCCTTCTTTGCCAACCCAGATGGAAAGTTATCCTTTGCTCATTGTTTCCTGCTATGTAATATAGTTAGTTTGACTCATGTTTTATCTCCTATAAATTCCCTGTGAGGGCAGAATGCAAGGCTAACCAATTTTTTTCATCCTAACCAGCACCTAACAGTGTACTAAGTATCTGATGAATGAAGGTAAGCAAATCTACCCTTTCTTCCTGTTTCATCTGCTCCTTCTTTCTTGTTGCTATAATTGTTATTTGTCCTTAGTCTGGGTTTTTTGGGGTTTTTTTAACCACCTGCCCCCAATTTAGGAGCTCAGAAGATCCCTTTAAAACTCAGCCAGATCAAGGCACTCAGACCCTTCAATGGCTCCTCATCTCAGAGTGGAAATTAAAGTTCTTACCCTCCTGAAAGGTCCTAAGTGATCTGGCACCTTTGCTTCTTTATGCATATATTTTAGTGTTTTCTTCCTCACTCATTCTGTTCCATCCACAGTGGCTTCCTTGCTGTCCTTGAATATGCCAGTTGCCTGGCTGGCTCAGAGCCTTTGCCCTTCCTCTACCCTCTAGTTGAAATGCATTTCCCCCTTACATATGACCATCTCCTGATCCTTCAGTTTTTTTGTCAAAAATTAACTTTGCAATGAAGGCTTCCCTGGCTATTTAAAATTTCAACCTCTTATTAATCTCTTCCATCCTTGCTCCAGCACACTCATCTTCTTTACATTTTGTTTTTCCATAAATATTGACCACCCTCTAATATTAATTTAGTTTATCCTATGTCTTCTTCCACTACAGAGTAAGCTCCTTGAGGACAGGGAATTATTACTATTTTACTCACTGCTGCATCTCTGTCTCTAGAAGAGTTCCTGGAGTTCCTCTTATGTAAGAGGCGCTATTTTTTTTTTTTTTTTTTTGGTCAAACAGATTAATGAATGACCACCTTTTATACTATAATGAGACAATCATCTTTGAATTAGCAACTTCAAGAAAATGCTAATGGTGTTATGTAAATATAAATGTAGGAATTAGAATAATTTACAAATGTTTTATGCCATATTTTAGCTACCTTATTATAAAAGTTGTACATGCTCATTGTAAAATGTTAAAGTGGTATGGTTTACAAAAGCTTTCTCCTATCTAAAAATTTTAGTTTTTTTCCAACAAAATCTTCTTATAATTTTAATGTTCTATTTTAAAGCTTTGCTTTTTCCTGATTCATTTTTGTTTAGGAAGTGGGATAAACTCAAACTGGTCATTTTTTTCCAAATGACCTGAGGGTTCTTACATGACCCTTTACATATAGTTAAACTAAAGTATATAAAATATCTTCCTATTTAATGTGAACGACCTAGCAATTATATGTATATTATATGTTATATGTATATTATAGTAGGTTTTTATATGTTTTAATATATAATAATCATTTTTATTCCATCTGAATTTCCAACCCATGTTATGAAGAAGCAAGGCAGATTTTTTTTTTCTCCACTTAGCATATAAATCTCAGACAATTTTTTGTTGTTGTGGTTTCAGGACACTTATTAAATGGTAGAGCTAGGAACGGAACTTAGATTTCTAGGTATTTCTAACTGTGACCAGTCCTCTACTGATCACTTGGTTTTTAGACTTTAGTCGATGCATCATATGCCAACATAAATGTATCACTTGAATATTAAACCAAAGACACTGGTCCAGCACCCAGATCATGAAACATTATTAACACAGAACTCCCTCAAGCCTTTTCCAGTTACTACCCAAATACACCCCAAGTTCAATCTTCTGACAACAGATTTGCATTTACATCCATAGAATCCTAGAAGCCGTAATCGCTTTGTGTCTGGCCATTAAATTTGTGTGACTCGCCCACATTATTGCACATGATTACAGACCCTCCATACTCATTCCTGTGTAGTATTTTTGGGTGTCTATAGAAATTATGTATCTGTTCTTCCACTGATGAGTATTTGTGTGACCTCTAGGTTAGGACTGTCACAAATAGTGTTACTAGGAAAATTCTAGTACATATTTTGAAGAAAATATGTATAAATGTACAAGAATATATTCCTGGGAATTTCTGAGTCCTGGGGTATGTGTATGTTTGCTTTAGTAATTATATTAAAATTATTTTCCAAATTGATTTTTCATATTTAAACTCTTGCTAGCTCTACATGAGAGTACTATTTACTCTATCTTCTAATTGCTGTTCTCTTTATTTTGCATTTTAGGTATTCTAATGGGTATATAATATTATCTCATTGTGAATTTAATATTAATTTTTATTATGACTAATGAAGCTTAAAACTTTTAAAAATATATTTATTGTTCATTTAATTATCCTCTTTTGTGAGGTGTCTTTTTAAGACCTTTGGGTGCTTTTCTCATAACTTGATTTGGCTTATTTATTTGTAGTACTTTTTAATTTTTCATATTCTATTCTACATGATATAAGGCATTTATTAAATGTATATATTCCAAGTATAGTTTGCCACTCTGAATTTCCTTCCCATCCTCTTTTTTTTTTTTTTTTTTTGAGAGAGTGTGATGAGGTGGGAGAGCAGAGGGGGTGGGGGAGAAGGGGAGAGAGAGATGGGCAGAGGGAGAGGGACAGAAAGAATCCTAAGCAGGCTCCACACCCAGTGTAGAGCCCACCTCAGGGCTTGAACTCATGAGCCTGAGGTCATGACCTGAACCCAAAGAATTTGACCTTAACCGACTGAGCCACTCAGGCACCCCCTTTCCATTCTCTTAATGGTGATTTTCACCCCTCTCTTTTAAAAATATATACTTGATATGAAAAAATTATCTCCACATCCTCTCCAACACTTGTTGTTTCCTGTCCTGTTAATTTTGGCCATTCTGACTGGTGTAAGGTGGTATCTTAATGTGGTTTTGATTTTAATCTCCCTGATGGCTAATAATGATGAACATTTTTTCATGTGTCTGTTAGCCATTTGTATGTCTTCTTTGGAGAAATGTCTATTCATGTCTTCTGTTCATTTTTTGACATGATTATCTGTTTTTTGGGTGTTGAGTTTGAGGAGTTCTTTTTAGATCTTGGATATCAGCCCTTTGCTGTAGTGTCATTTGCGAATATCTTCTCCCATTCTGTGGGTTGCCTCTTTATTTTATTGACTGTTTCCTTTGCTGTGCAGAAGCTTTTCATCTTGACGAGGTCCCAAAAGTTCATTTTCGCTTTTGTTTCCTTTGCCTTTGGAGATGTGTCTTGAAAGAAGTTGCTGTTGGAGAGCCTGGTGGAGGGTATTAAGGAGGGCACATAGTGCATGGAGCACTGAGTGTGGTTCATAAACAATGAATCTTGGAACACTGAAAAAAATTAAATTAAGATGTTAAAAAAACAAAAATTAAAACAAAAAAGAAAAAGAAAAAATTATCTCAAATGTTTTGTTTATATATTTGTTTGTAAGGTGTTCCTCAACTAAGTTCAACAGTATGACAATGAAATACGTATACATTAAGACACAAGGCTTTGAAAATAAATTGGAGTTATCAGAAACAAAATAGAAGAAACAGTAGTGAAACAATGAAATAAAATATAATTAAACTAGAAGGACTGAGCTAAGGGAGAATCAGTTTTTCATAATCAGTTTTTCATTCATAATGGTCAGTGTATTTATTGATTGATGTTCAGATTTCATTATGAGCTTGTTGGCATTGGCTGCTCAGAGGGAAACAGTATGTACTTGTTATATCAAAAGAAGTAGCCTATCAATCTGTATAGTGTATTCAAGCTTTCTCTGCACTGAGTTCTCAGAGAACTTGATCATGTAGCAATTTTTAAATTTTTCTTTTATTGAAGTACAATTAACATACAATATCCTATTAGTTTCAGGTGTATATCATAGTATATGTATATATCCTATATATATATATATATATATATCATATATATTCTACATTTTTATACATTACAAAATGATCCTTCTGATAATTTAACTTACCATCTATCACCATGAAGAGTTATTATGTTATTAACTATATTCCGTATACCATACATTATATCCCCATAACTTATGATGAGAAGTTTGTGCCTCTTAATCCCCCCTCACCTATTTTATCTGCCCCCCCAGTTCCTCCCTCTGGTAACCAACAGCTTGTTTTCTGTATCTATGAGTCTGTTTCTGTTTTGCTTTGTTTCATTTGTTTTGTTTTGATTTTGATTTAGTATATAAATGAAATTATACAAATTTGTTGTTATGAATTATTTCACTTAGTATAATAACCTGTGGGTCCATCCTTGTTGTTTCAAATGGCAAGATGTCATTATTTTTCATGGCTGAGTAATATTCCAATTATAAATACACATATATATACGTGTGTGTATATATATATCTCAAATCTCTTTTATCCACTCATCTATAAACAGATGCAGGTTGCTTCCATATCATGGCTATTGCTATTGTAAATAACACTGCAGTGAATATACAGCTATATATGTCTCTTCAAATTATTTTTTCATTTTCTTTGGATAAGTACCTAGAAGTGGAATTGCTGGATCACATGGTAGTTCTAAGTTTCTGAAAAATCCCCATACTGTTTTCCACAGTGGCTGTACCAACTTACATTCCCACCGACAGTGTATGAGGGTTTCCTTTTCTCCACATCTTTCCCAAAACTTCCTATTTTTTGTCATTTTGATAATAACTGATCTGACTGGTGTGAAATGATTATTTCATTCTGGTTTTGACTTGCATTTCCCTGATGATGATTACATTGAACGTAGAGCATTGAACATCTTTTCATGTTCCTGTTGGCTACATGTATGTCTTCTTTGGAAATATGTCCATTCAAGTCCTCTACCCATTTTTTAGTTGGGTTTTTGTTAATTGTTGTTGTTGATATTAAGTTGTATAAGTTCTTTATATATTTTGGCTATTAACTCTCTTTATTTCACATATGTCTTACAGATATTTTCTCCTAGTCATGGGTTGCCTTTTCATTTTGTTAATGGTTTCCTTTGCTACATAAAAGCTTTTTAGTTTAATGCAATTCCATTTGCTTATTTTAGCTTTTGTTGCCCATACCTGAGAAGACTGGTCCAAAAAATATTGCTAAGACCTATGTCAAAGAGCTTATTGCCTCTGCTTTCTTCTAGTGATTTTATGATTTCAATTCTTACATTCAAGTCTTTAATCCATTTTTAATTTATTTTTGTACATGGCTTAAGACAGTGGTCCAATTTCACTTCTTTGCATGTACTAGCCCAGTTTTCCCAGCACCATTTATGGAAAATACTGTATTTTCTCCACTGTATTATCCTTGCCTTCTTTTTCATAGATTATTGGCCATATGTGTGTGTGTCTATTTCTAGGCTCTTCATTCTATTCCATTGATCTACATGTGTGTTTTTGTGCCAGTAGCATACTATTTTGATTAATACAGCTTTGTAGTATTGTTTGAAATCAGGGAGCATGATGCCTCCTGCTTTATTCTTCTTTCTCAAGATTGCTTTGGCTATTTGGGGTGTGTTGTGGTTTCATACAAATTTTTGGATTCTTTGCTCTAGTTTTATGAAAAATACCACTGTATTTCATTGGGGATGGCATTGAATCCATAGATTGCTTTAGGTAGTATGGGCATTTTAATAGTATTCTTCCAATTTATGAGCATGGTATGTCTTGCCATTTATTTGTGTCATCTTCAATTTTTTTTCATCACTGTTTTTTTTTGTTTTGTTTTTAAAGATTTTATTTATTTGCCAGAGAGAAACACAGCAAGAGAGGGAACACAAGCAGAGGGAATGGGAGAGGGAGAAGCAGGCTTCCCACCAAGCAGGGAGCCCCATGCAGGGCTCGATCCCAGGGCCCTGGGATCATGACCTGAGCTGAAGGCAGATGCTTAACGACTGAGCCACCCAGGCGTCCCTCATCACTGTCTTATAGTTGTTTTTTTTTTTTTTAAGATTTTATTTCTTTAAAAGAAAGAGCAATAGCAAAAGAGAACAGAGCAAGAGGGAGGGGCAGAGAGAGAAGCAGATCTCCCAACCAAGCAGGGAGCCTGATGCAGGGCTGGATCCCAGGACCCCACTGGAATCATGACTTGAGGTGAATTCAGGCAGATGCTTAACCTGGTGAACCACCCAGGCACCCTAAGGTCTTATAGTTTTCAGAGAACAAGTCTTTCATCTTTTGGTTAAATTTATTCTGAGGTATTTTATTCTTTTTAATGCAACTATAGGTGGAACTGTTAATTTCTCTTTTCGTTGGCTCATTATTAGCGTATAAAAACATGACCAATTTCTGTTAATTTTGTATCTTGAGACTTTATTGAGTTCATTTATTAGGTGTAATAATTTTTTGGTGGAGTTTTTGGGGTTTTCTGTATATAGTATCATGTCATTTGCTGTTTGTTTTTTTATCAATTCAGATGTCTTTTATTTCTTTTCTTTTTTTTTTTTTTAAGATGTCTTTTATTTCCTTTTCTTGCCTAATTGCTCTGGCTAGGACTCCAAAACTATTTTGAATAAAAATGGTGAAAATAAAGTGGGCATCTCTGTCTTGTTTGTGGTCTTAAAAGAAAGCCTTTCAGCTTTTCACCATCGAATAGGATGTTAGCTGTGAGTTTGTCATACATATGGCCTCTATTATGTTGAGGTACATTCCTTATATACTTATTTTGTTGAGAGTTTTTATCATAAATGGATGTTGAATTTTGTCAAATTCTTTTTTCTGCATATATGAGATGAAATATAATTTTTGTTTTAGTTTTGTTAATGTAGTATATCATGTTGATTGATTTGTGGATGTTGAAGCATCTGTGCACTACTGGAATAAATCCCACTTGGTTGTGGTGTATGGTCCTTTTAATACATTGTTTAATTAAATTTGCTAATATTTTGTTGAGAACTTTTGCATCTATATTCATGAAGGATATTGGCCTAAGATTTTCTCTTTTCGTGGTGTCTTTTTCTGGTTTTGTCATCGGTAATGCTGGCTTTGTAAAATGAGTTTGGAAGCATTCCTTTCTCTTTCATTTTTTTAATGATTTGGAAAGGATAACTACTAACTCTTTTTTAAACTATCAGTAGAATTCACCTGTGACGCTGTCTGGTCCCGGACTCTTGTTTTTTGAGAATTTTTAAATTAATGATTCAATTGTATTACTCGTAAGCAGTCGATTAAGATTTTCTGTTTCTTCATAATTCAGTCTTGGAAGACTGTGTTTCTAGAAATTTATCTATGTCTTCTAGATTTTGCAATTTGTTGGTATATAATTATAGTAATCTCTTATAATCCTTTGTATTTCTGTGGTATCAATTACAACTTCTCTTTGGGTTTGGGCAGCAAACCCTGAGATGGCAAACTAAAAGATTATTCCAGACACCCAAGTAGAAGAAAGGAGAAGGCCTGGGGCCAGACACACTATTGGTGATAGGCCTCCAGTCAAGCTCTACCTTTATTTTTATTATGCATGTTATTGTTACATCAAAGAATCAAGATTAGAAAGGAATGTAGAGTTTCAATACCTAGGGCAGTGACATTTACAGGCATTGTGTGTTCGTGACCTGCAGGCAGGGAATAGGTGACTATTAAGGATTTATGTCTAACCTAAGTTAAGCATCTGTCCCCTGGGAGATAGCATTGGGCCACAATGAGGATCTGGCTGTTTTCAGCCCAGAAACCTAAAAGGAGACCCAATTTTCTGGTCACTCCTTTGCTTCTCAACTAACCTCTCCCAAGGAGGAATGTGTTTGTCATATCTTCGCTAGCCAGGCATTGTGAATTCCCGCATTCCTCCCTTTCTCATTCTTTGCAGGTTGGAGGTCTTGTTGCAGTTGTGCCAGGTACAAATCTCGAGTCTCTCCTGTTGGGGAAAGCACTGTTATTCCGATTTCGCAGTCTACAAAGAGAAGCAATAGACAAATGAGTAAAATAATGTACAATCCAATGAGTCCCCATTTGGTATTAGAAAACCAGTTTTTTTGGATTTAACCATTGTAGATTGTCAGAGAGAATACCCTAGGTTTTTTGGTTATGCTCATGTTCATTAATGGTGGTGAGAGAAGATAAAATCTGTTTCTTTAAGTTGTGAATGTCTAAGGTTAAATTGTCACGAAGGGAGCCTTGAAGATATTTCTTAATTTTTCTCCCGATCACGTTGAGTACCATTCCAGTATAAAGGGGCCTTATGGGCCTTATGCGCCCAGTCACAGTTAAGATTCTGGCAAAAAGCCAGGGCCTCCTGTTTCTCTCCCAGGTATTCTATTGCTACTTCCATCACTTGCAGTCTCTCCCAACAATTTTTTTAAGATTTTATTTATTTATTTGACAGAGAGAGACAGCGAGAGAGAGAGAACACAAGCAGGGGGAATGGGAGAGGGAGAAGCAGGTTTCCCGCTGAGCAGGGAACCCTATGTGGGGCTTGATCCCAGGACCCCGGGACCAGGACCTGAGCCGAAGGCAGCCAGCCGCTTAATGACTGAGCCACCCAGGAGCCCCTCCCCAACAATTTTTGATTGATCTTCTGTTGTAATTGGAATTCTCAGGTTACATTATACGCAATTTGATCAACATGTTGGGCAGTTTGGAGGGTATGGGTGAGAGTAGCTATGGCAACGCTATATGGTTGTCAAAATGGAGTTAGCTGCTACAATGCCTGCTATGAGTAGGCCAAGAAACCTGCATCGCCTTTTTAATTCACTGAGTGCCTGATGAAGAATGCTGAGTGATTTAGATTCCTCCCAAGGCCTAGTAAGGTTGACAGGGATAAAGGAAAAAGGCTGTCTTCTTAAAGCAAAGATGTGAGTAGCTTTTTGGTAAGTGATGTTGTAATTCCTTAGGCAGGCTGCATAATATGCTTTTCGCCTATTGGAGGTCTTGATAAAGTAGCATCTAACCTCCATAGATAGGGATATATTGGGTCCAAATAAGAAAACGTAGGGTGTGGTATACAGAGTTGAATATAATCAGTAAAGTTCTTATGAAAAATCATGGAGTAACTACCTGAGGAATTGCCTCCAGAGGGACATTTGAATGGGGAGAGTTAAGGCCTCCTTCGCACCAGATTATTAGAGAGGCTGCTCTGCTGATCTAGCACCCATTGCTAGCTGGATGGATTTTAATCTCTGTCTCATTAGCTATTAGACATCCTCTTGGACTCCGGTGAGAAGAGAGGAGTGGCTTTTATTATCAGTCTGTGATTGCCGGGCTACATAATGCCAACAGAGATAAAGCTTAATTGAGTGTTCTTGTTGGTGCCTTTAGGCACAAAATGGAACCACATTTGGGAGGAAACAGTAATACAAAGAGGATCATACAGAGAAGTGCATATGGGAAGAATTGTGGCATAGAAATTTACATTATATGAAATGGAAGCCCAGATGGAGCCATTAAGCTGGGGTTGGGAAAAGGGGAAGGAGGTTCCTCCTACCCAATTAGAGTTAATTGTTGAACGCGGAAAGGGCGCATCAGCCCACCTTAAGGGTTTCCAGAAAGGGGGTTAAGCATGTATGCCCAGTAGTTAGTGGCCATAGTTCCTCGAATGAAAGAGTAAAATATACCCACCATGACAGAAGTTGCACTTACAACTGAGAGCATGGCCAGGAACATGTTTTCAGGTGCGAGGGCTTATCCTGTGCATGGTAGGACATCTTCTGCTATCTAAGTAGTTTTTTCAGGTCTCCGCAGGTCATTCCTGTTACTTGTTTTGCTCTCTGTAGCAGGTGGTTTCGGGGGTTGAGGTTCGCTTAACTTCAGCTGACTCATCTGTGGGATTGGGTTTGGGCTGTGCCACGCCATGATATGGCTTGAAGTTCCATGCGAGGGGCCAAGGTGGTCCTTCCTGTGAGGAGACACAAGCATATCCTCTTCCCCAAGTGATGAGTTCCTGGGGGCCTTGCCATAGACTTGAGTTAGGGTCTTCCCATAAGACTAAGAGATGTGGTCCTGGGGATTCTCTTGTGAAATGTTTTAATGCTGGGGTTAAAAATTGGTCATTCAAATTAAGAAGGTTTAGAGTTAAGAGTGCCTTATATAATCATGAGGAGGGTCTGGATTACTTAGACCTATATTACCCCTCTTTTGTTTTTTAACATGTTTCTAAGGGCGGAATGTGCACGTTCAATAACGGCTTGTCCTTGTGGATTATAAGGGATGCCTGTGTGATGCGTGATTCCCCAAAGAGTGTAAAATTTTTTTTTAAAGCTGATTGGTCATATCTGAGTTTATGCATGTATCTCTCAAATATGACAGTTTAGTCAAAGCCTTGGTAAAATAACCAATGTTTTCAATGGTGTCCTGTTATAAGGAGAACAGATTGTTACTGAACTTATGCAAATGACTAGGATTGCCAGGGAAGAAATATTGAGTGATCTTTGAATTTTGGAGGATTCAGGTAAAGAGAAAAGTAAAATGCTTTAATTTGTTTTACTTATATTTCTGTGTATCACTGATGTCTTAAGAGAAAGTCTCCTTAGTCTGGAAGAGCAAATAGAGAACCAGCAATGTTTTAAATAAAAGTCACAAAAAACTATAATTATTTTTTCCAATTCACTTAGTCCCACGATACTGTTTTTGTTTAGTTTGAATGCAGCTTTAGTTAGTTCTGGAAATCCTTACCCATTTTAGTTTTAATCTTAAAGATATCAAATTTGTCCTAAAAGCCCCTTATATGAATTTCCGTGAAGATGGAACGATAACTATAAATGACAAAAATTCAAACTGGACCTGGGATTGAGCCCGGCATCGGGCTCTCTGCTCAGTGGGGTGCCTGCTTCCCCCTCTCCCTCTGCCTGCCTCTCTGCCTACTTGTGATCTCTCTCTCTGTGCCAAATAAATAAATAAAATCTTTAAAAAAAAAAATTCAGACTGGACATGGTTAAAGATCTGATGAGATGAGAGTTTACAATAGCAATAATCAAAATGTCCAGTGATGACCTTATATTAAAACTTTAGGAATTGCGTATAACCTCTAGAATAGTTATAGCATTTACCCAAATGTAACCTAAGGCTTGTCATTTGTTTAACAATGCTTTCAGAGTAACTTAACATACCAAATAAAAAGGTCTAATGAATTAATGAGACTTCATTTACAATTTAAATCTTGAGAAGTTTGTTAAAAACAAAACAAAACCAAAAAAAACCTCAGAAAGTTTAAGCATCTGCCTAAATAGGATTAGGGATTGTCAAAGACCTGATAAAGACAAAACACAGAAACTGGCTTTTTGAGCAGACAAAAGAAAAAAAGAAATATTTGTTTACACTTTCTTATCAAGAACAGACCAACAATTCAAGAAAACTTTGACCTTTTAGTAGAGAGTAACCAGACTTTTAATCTTATACCAGTGTACTTTAAAAGCCATTCATTTTAATCTTAGTAGGTCTTGACCATACCTAAAATTCATTTCCAAATATTTCCCTCCACAGACCTTTTACAACTTTCTTTTGCATTCAGATTATGTCCCAAGTCATTTTCCCAACCAACCATCTTATTTAGGACAAAATTACCTTCTTTTGCCTTCAACAAAAATGCATTCCCATTCCTTATATCTTCCTTACGTATCTTCTCCTTTTCTACATATAGAATTGTTTTCCTTATTCCCATCAGTCTTAATTACATTTAGCAGAATTTTGCACTCCTAGAAACCTTAGTCTTCACAGTGAAAACTAAGCAGTAACCAATTGTGAACTGTTACAGAAAAATTCTTTAGATGGCAAATTTATAAATTAAGCATAAAGCATGTTTACCAACAAACTCAAATATCCTTAGTTCTTTTGGAATAAGAAGTCAAAAGCATGAACCTACATCCAGTAATCAATGCTTTAGCACTTTATCCTATTTGCAAAAGACCTAGATGTCCAATGAATTTAATCCCATTTGTCATTCCAAGCAAAACTTTAAAATTTCAGGTTACCAAAGACTTTGAAAGCTATCTTAACAAGTACCCATGAAAACTTTGAGACAGTCAATTAACCATCATTTTAGTTTTCTTTTTACTAACAAATTGCAACAGAGATAACATGAGCTTACTTGACCTTTAGCAAACCTTGGTAGAATAAAGTTTTACATTTAGTGTTGATAACTTTAAAGACATGTCTTGTCTTAATTAAACCAATAAACTTAAATTAGTTTAAATACTGAATATGTCTCACCTGGGCCCACTTTTTTAAAAGTCAATCAGTTTGTTCCCCATTGTCAGTTTCTACCTGAGACACTGTTGGGAAAATCCCAAGAGGGCAGGGGTTTTTTTGTTGTTTTTTTTCTTTGATGCACAGAAATTTTAAATTTAATTTTAAGTATCTGTAGTTACCAAATTCTCTATGGTTTGTATATTTTCTGCCTAGTTTCATCCTGATATATGTGGCTTTCTTGCATACGTTTTCTTTTTTGTGATGTTCCATAGATTATTAATTATTCAATCACTAAGTCATTTTTTAAGATGAGAGGTAAGGGTTTAATTTGGTCTGTTCCATATGGAAAGCCACCCATCCGGTACCTTTTATACATAGTAACTGTGGACTCTCTATTCTGTCTTATTGTTCAATTTATCTGTCACTGAGCAGGTATCACACTGTCTTAATTGTTACAAATTTATAAATCTTGATATTTGGTAAAGTAAGTTTCACCAATATGTTTTCATCCTCTTTGACATTCTTGATCTCTTACCATCTATAGGGATTTTAGGATTAGTTGTGAAGTTTCGTGAAAATCTCTTGGGATTTTGACTAGAATAGTATTGAATAGTATTGGGGGACAATAGCAATCTATTCTTAACTTGCTAAGGGTTTAATACTAAGTAATATTGAATTTTATCAAAGACACCTTCTGTACCTTTTGAAATGATTATAAGGTTTTTATTCCATCAGTCTCAATATGAATTTAATGTTAATTGTATGCATAGATGATATTATAATGTTACATCATCCTTACATTCTTGTATGTGATTCAGTCATGATGTGTTTAGCTTTAAAAAACAAGTACAAGTCATTGGTATCTCTTTCACATATCAGGTAGCAAAATTGTTCCCAGTAACCTACCACAATCTTATCACCCCAACTAGGTATTAATGTTAAGGTGGTGTTTTAAGTTACCTCTGGCTACCATAACAAAATACCACAGCCTGGGGTGGCTTAAACAACAAGAATTTATTTCTCATAGTTGTGGAGTCTGAAAAGTCCAGGATCAAGGTGCTGGCCAATTCAGTTCCTGGTGAGGGCTCCCTGCCTGACCTGCAGGTGGTGTGACTTATGTTGTGTCCCCACAGGGCCTTTCCTCAGTGAAACCACACAGAGACTCTCTTACTCTTCTTTTAAAACTGCTAATTCCATCCCAAAGGCCCTACCCTCATGATCTCATCTAATGCTTAATTACCTCCCAAAGGCCCAATCTTCAAACACCATCACCTTCGTATATGGGCTTCAACATACAAATTTTGAGAGACACAAATATTCAGTCCATAACAAGTTGGGGATAGGGTTGCTGAGTTTGACTCATCTTTGGGGGCTGAAGGAGGGGCCTACTTTCCTGGAGTTCTTTGCTACTACAACAAAATGATGTTTCCATAAACAGAAAGCTAAAATTTTCCTTTAGGAATAAAATTAAATACGTGTACACTTGCATTCTACAAAGAAATAATTCATTGGATTTAATGTTTTTCTTTTAACAATGTGTTTTGGGGGGTGCCTGGGTGGCTCAGTCTGTTAAGCATCTGCCTTTGGCTCAGGTCATGATCCCAGGGTTAGTCTCCCTGCTTGGTGGGGATCCTGCTTCTTCCTCTCCATCTGCCACTCCTCCTGCTTATCCTCTCTCTCTGTCAAATAAATAAATAATATCTTCAAAAAAGAGAAAAAGACAATGTAGTTTGAACAATTACTTTAATTATAAAAGGGAAACATTCTCATGTAGAGATTTAAGAAAATATCTAAAAAAAAGGAAAAGAAAATAAATATAAAAATCCCTTTTACTAGAGTGAATCACTCTTGAACTATTCCTAAAAAGCATCTCTGCATGCTTGTTGTGTAAAATTGGAATCATATCATGCATACGTTATTAATATATTTTAAATTTTGGTACCTGCCATTGTATTCTCATTGCTATTTTATTGTTTTTTTATTTGATTTACTTATGATTTGTTTGGCTTTTTGTTTTTATCTTCATATATTATCTCCTGAATTTTATCTGGTTTTGATAATAGATTTATTTCTGCTCTTGCATGTGATTTTTGTTCTCTTACTCCCCCTTATCAATTTTCTTTACTAAGGTTTTGATTGGAATATTTATCCCATGTCTTTCTTTTTAATACCTTTATTTTTAATAGAGATTATTCTTCTTACTGTAAAGGTATGTAATTTTATTTCTGTTTCTACTTTCATACGATTGTTATTTATGAGTGATTCTTTTTCCCATTGATTGGAGCTTTACGATCATGTTTAGATTATAATTTTTTTTATTAGTAGATTTGTTGCTTGATAGTTGTGTAATTTCATTTCTACAGTTTTATTTAGTTCCTTGGAATTTATTAATTATTGTTGTGGTCTAGAATAAGATATTTTCTGGAAATTTTCTTTGGAAACTAGAAAAAAGACATTTTTTATCTATACTTATTCTGGATTGTTAATTGCAGATTATTTTACTTCAGCTTATTACAGAAACCATCTATGTAAACATATTTTCACTATTTGATAATATACATCATGAATAATAAGGCTTAAATCTATCTTAAACAAATCTGAAATAGGCAGATAAGATTTGGTATTTCCTCTTGTTTCTTTTCTATATTCATATATAATAGTCCATAGAACAGTACTTTCTTCTAGTTTATCTGAATGGAAGATTTAAAAACACAACTGATTGCTAAAAATCCACTTATTAAATGTTCTTGGTTCTTGTCAAGGATTTTGATAAGTGAGGAGAAAAATGCAAAAGAAAGCAAGTTACAAACAAGAATTAGAAAACAATGGGAAAACTCATCAAGATGTATTCTTTTGCTTCTCTTTAACCTCATCAGAGGACATACCAAATTCCTGTTTTAGGAGTTCCTGAAAATGACCTAATGATAGCTAACAATCTTTACTCAAATTTACTTGAAGGACTCAGAATTCTAGAACTTGTCTATAGTATCCCAATTATTTTATTTTCTGGAAAAAAACACATTTATATTTTCAATATGTATATTTCATATTCTATGGCCTTAAAATGAAAATTTTGACAGAGAATTCAGGAAGACCTATTGATTTTGCTACTGCTTAATAAGAACCAACTTAAAATTAATCTGCCACTTTGGGGGGTTGTGCAGACACATCACTGATCACATCGTGACCCAGTATTGATGAGAAGCATGACAAATTTTAATACATAGGGTGACCACCAGTTTTGTAGGAGATAAAAAGTGAGGCAAGAAGATTTTAGGTTTAATATTTAGCATCCAAGAATTGAAATGCTAAAGCATTTGTAAGCTAATTCAGTTAGTCTATGGTAGAGAAGTATTATGTTCAGGGAGAGATTTATTTTTAAGTTTTCCATATACATGTAAGAGTCATAGACTAAAAAAATTTAAAATATCATTACCTATGAATTTTATTACTTACCAAAGTCACTACCATTTAGGAAAAAGCATGTGAATTTATTATATTATAAAGAATAAATTGTGTTAAAAGAAAGAATAAATTGTGTTGTATAAATAATAATTTATACTTTGGAATTATCCTCCAAAACCAATTCAAGTTAAAGTCATCAATGTAGCAGAGGTTAGAGAACATAAGACTAGAAAAAATATGATTATATAATAAATGCCAAATAAAATAATGACTAAAAGATAGATTATGGCTAACTACCTTCCTTTTGTGGTTTTTATTTAGAAGAGAATCCATGCAGAAATATATATCACAGATTATTCTAAATTAAAGTAGCTCTGAATAAATAGTCCTCCAGACAAACAGTAAATTCTTAACCAAATCTTCTGTGTCCTACACTTTGTATAAAAAAAGAAATCAGTTATTTTACATAATAAAACTATAACTTTATTTCAAAAACAAGCAGATGACACACTATTAAATGTTTTCACATGAATATAAAAAAATATTTGAGCTTAACCCATATTATATTTAAGTATATTTTAGAATTTATATAATATAGTGATTATTGAAACAGAAAAGCAACAATTGTGTAAAATAAATATTAGTAATTTTGGTGTTTTTTTTTTTTAGAAAAAATCATTTATTTTCCCAAAGATTTAGATTTATTCATGTATTTGAGAGAGAGAGAGAGAGAGAGAGAGAACGCCCATGAATGGGGGAAGTGGCAGAGGGAAAGAATCTTCAGACTCCTCATTGAGGCTCTTGGGATGGAGCCCTGCATTGGTTTCCTGCTCAGCAGGGAGCCTGCTTCTCCCTCTCCCTCTGCTGCTCTCCCTGCTTGTTCTCTCTCCCCCTCTCTCTGTAAAATAAATAAATAAAATATTAAAATAAAATAAAATAAAATAAAATAAAATAAAATACTTAGTCTCCTGTTAGGAAAAGCATGGGCTAATACCACCCTGGGAAGAGTGGGAAGCATTCTGGATAGCAGATGTTAAGCAGCCTAAAAAGTTCTGTCTACTGCCAGGCTTATGTTGACAAGTTGAACTTGTTGTTTCAACTTCTAATATTCTATAAAATAATTAGTTAAATTTGTTAATGTCACTCTGTTTTGTAATAGATCTCTATCCCTGGCCAGTCACCCACAAATGAGTGATATTTGTCTTTGAGGAAAGTAGATTGAAGCAAATCTGCTGAAATTTATTAAAATATTGGGAAATGTGGGGCACTTGGCTGGCTCAGTGGGTTAAAAGCTTCTGCCTTCGGCTCAGGTCATGATCTCAGGGTCCTGGGATCGAGCCCCGTATGGGGCTCTCTGCTCAGCAGGGAGCCTGCTTCCCCCTCTCCCTCTGCCTGCCTCTCTGCCTACTTGTGATCTCTCTCTCTCTGTCAAATAAATAAATAAAATCTTTAAAAAAATATTGAAAAATGAACTCAGAACTTATATACATTTTATGGTGGAAGGGCCATATAATCTCCTTTACATTGGCAATGGCTTTTCAAATTGAAAATTATTTCGTAACGTCTCAGTGTGACAGGTGCACAGGTTGGTAGGTAAAGTTGTAAAGATTGGCTTATCAGGGCTTATCAGACCCCACCCCATGCCTGCTCTCTGTCCCCCAAACCCACATTCTTTCAGTTCTAATTAAGTATTTCTTATTTTAAATTTGTAAATAATATGCTTATATTACCATTTCATTTTTTAAAAAGAGCTTAATTCAGGTACTGACAATAAACTACATATATTAAAGCATAGAACTAGATAAATTTTGATATACACATACAACTGTAAAGCTATCACAACAGTCAAAGTAATGAGCATAGCCACCATTTCCACGTTTCCTTGTGCCTCTTTGTAATCCCTCTTACATTCCTTCTCCCGTCTCTAGTCAACCAATGATCTGCTCTCCATCATATGAGTTTGCATTTTCTAGAATTTTATATAAATGGAATTATACAGACTATACTCCATTTTCTTCTGGTGTTGTTTTTTTTTTAGTCAGCATAATTATTTTGAGATGCATCCATATTGCATGTATCAATACTTTATTCCTTTTTGTTTCTAGAAACACTCTACTTGTGTGAACCTCGCACAATTTGTTTAGCCACTCACTGTTGGTGGGCATTTAGGTGGTTGTTTCCAGTTTGTGGTTGTTAAAAAACAGCAGCTATGAACATTGGTGAGCAAGTTTCTGTATGGATTTGAGTTTATCTCTCTTGGTTAATTACCTAAGAGTGGACTAGTTGCACCAACTGTCAAGAGGCTGAGAGGATCAAAACCACATCATGTCAGCCCTACCCTCAGCTGGTACAACGTTATTAATGGCAATGACAAGTTCATCCTTGTCATCTCTGAGACATTCAAAAGATCTCACAGAGTATGATAAGCTTGCTTCTTGCATGAGGGTTGTTCTGGTAGGCCTATATTCCATGGAATAAAAGAAAAAAAAATTGTTCTTATTTTAATAAGTATAAAACATCAGTGTGTACACAGCACCATTACTATAATCTGAAAAAATCCATCCTTGATTTATATAAAATATATTATTATAAGAGCTTTATTGAAGTATTAATAATTACATTATGAAAACAAAGTCTTCATAATTTTCTCCATTAAGTATATTTATGTCTGCATTCATTTTCTCCATTGTAGGTTGCCCAACACATATTAATATTTAGAATTTCTCATTAAAAACTGATAGTACTTTAACATTTTTCTTCGTTTACTGAGATTTATTTGTTTCTTGTCCATAAAACTCAATTTTGTGTTGCCTTCATTATTTTCTTTCAGAGATATCTTAGGAATCCTTTACATTTTGTAAGGATCCATAAATTTATTTCAGCCTAGGGCCAACAGCTAGCTTTCATGTTGACCCAGATGCATATATGCAATTGAGTCAGTGAATTTTGAAAATTTGAGCAATAGCACATTAAACTGGAATAATGAACCAATAAAAATTTTTATAGCATTCAAAAAAATTATTTCTCAGACATTCACACTATCATTTTACTCATTAAAATTATTCTAGGATCATAAGGTAGACCATGAATGTATTCGCAAGGCTTGAAAAAAATCAACAGATCTTCTTTTCTGGTGATCAAATGATTTGACCTGAGTAAGTGATGATGAAATCTTGTTTTTGGAGAGCTATATGAGGCATTTGTAACTAAATTATCCATCTTCAAATAATGGACTAGAATTTTTAGAAATCTTTTATATGGTGTCTATAATGCTCCTCACGTGTTAAATGCTATGTATGGTTTGTCAGTTAAAGCTATTAGCTTCATTCATATAGTCCCTGCCAGTGTGTACCGTTGGGTTTAAACTTGGAAATCTTCAAAGATTCATCAGCAGATGGAAAAACTACTACAATTTCAAGGGGTTTTCATGGAGAGTAAAGAAATAGTGCAGTGAATCATAGGCACATGCTCAACAAAATGGAAGTCCAATGTAGTAAGTGCTCACAGATGGTGGCTTCATATTTTTTATAAATCTGCTAACATGTAATTGGCCTGTCCTATAAAGCAGACCTTTAAGGATTTTATAGGATTCTAATCTTGATACGTTTGCCATTTGTGGTAGTAAGTTATGTGCTCAGGAAGGCTATGAATGCTTAGGAGTCACTAAGGTGCTATTTCGTGTTTGCCTAATCACTTGATTGGCCTTTACCTTGTTTTACAAATGCACTTAATTCAGTAAGGAGGAATGCTTCTCCTGAAGTTTTTACATGGGTGATAAGTATTTCCAAGCTATACGCATCATTTTATTTGGGGTGATATATGTGATTCAAACAATTTTGTATATATATATACATATATATGTATATATATATGTATATATATTTTTTTACTTTTGAAGGAAGCACTTTAAAACTAGCATAACATCTAACCATGTAGCTACATATTCCTGTTTTCCATTATACTTAATGAGAATGATCCTTCTATTTTTAGTAAATATAAGTAACAAAAATCTTAGAAGGAAAATTTCATATCTAAGTATTTTAGATTGCAATTTGGCAACTAAATGCATTAATGCATTAATCCAAGTAGATAGAGATTATAGAGATTATTCAAGTTCCCGTTAGTCATTTAGACATTTGTGTGGAAATGTCATTTTTTTTCTTTAATTCAGTTCAACTGCTATAATTAAATGATATTGTTCATCCAGCAGCAGTCCTGAAATTTTTTGTATCCTTGCAAAACATAGTAAAAAACAAACAAGTTTTCTATAAAATGTAGTTTACCTTCAGTTAGAAATTTTTCTTTTAAGTTTTTAGCTTTATCTTAATTGTGACTGTTGAATAGAGCTTCTCAGATCAGTGATATAGGCTAATTTCAAATTTTCTCTAAATCTACAAATATACTCTTCATTTTCCCTAGTCTTGGCTTAAATTGCTCTGCTTGCATTTGTAGTCAGAAATTGATTGGGTTACTGTGGAAACTGGAAAAGTATGTTGCTCATTGAAGACAAAATGCAGTAGAAGTCCTGTTATCATAATTGTCTGCCATCCTAAATGCCTATCAGTCTGAACAGTACATTGATAAAACGTTTACACTCCAACCCTAAAATGCTTCTCTTCAGAATACTGCTTTGTGGTCAGGATTACTCCTCTAGATTGATTTTTATAACAACCATTTTTGTTACATATTTAATTTGTTTCCACACTGAACTTTTTTTTTTTACACACAAAAAATGAAATTAGTTTCCATTTTAGTCATACTTATCAGGCACATCATAGAAAAAAAAACATGAAGCACAGTAAAATACTAGTTATCTAGAAGCCAATCATCTGAAACATTTCACCTGCTGATCATGAAGATATAAAATGAGTGCAAAAAATAAGTTGAAACAAGAATTTTTAACATATGGTAATAAAGAACAAGAGGAAGTGAAAGTCTGTTTTATGCACAAACACACATACAAACAAAAGCAATATAAAGCAATAGTACGCATTTTACCATGTGAAAGCAAAGATGAATTCTACTTGTCTTTAAAGGTTTGCCTTTTGTACGAATGTTTAGAGGACAAAGACTGGACAAAGGGAGTAAGGAGTAAAATCAAAAGAAGGAAGCACCAAATGGGCTCAGTAGTAGAAATAATGGGGTTATGAGGGATGATAGCACATATTCCAGTGGTACAAATTTCCATTAACATCAGCAACTTTTCTGGAGACTTCCACTGTTTCCCTGATTTCAGCAAAAACAATTGCAAAAAATTATCTGACTTCCAGAGTTTAAAATAAAATGTCCCCAGTCCCTCATAAATATTAAGAAACCAAGGGCCACAAAAGACAGCAACCTACTGAAGGTTGGTAGAATGTAGCATCTATGTATAATAAGACCCATGTTGGAAGCAACTGAATTTGGAGACACACCTCATCTCTGGAGTGTCAGGGATACACGAAATACGGTACTTACTTAAGTTCTGTTTTTCTGAATAGTTCCAGACCATGAGCAAAGAAATATGCCTTAGGAGAAAAATATTAAAATATATAATATGTGTGACATAGTCTAAATGATGTATTACCTACTTAATGTATTGTTGAGATTTGGATGCTAGTGTTGAGTACTTCATTCCACCATATACTTCAGAAAGAAGTTTGAAACCATGGAGCGTGTTTTGTGCGTGCTTAGTTAAACTGTATCTTTATTTTTAACAGTTCTTTTTTTTAAGATTTTATTTATTTATTTGAGAGAGAGAAAGCTCAAGCAGGGACAAAGGGGAAGGCGGAGAGAGAGGGGGAGAAGCAGGCTCGCCACTGAGCAGGGATCCCAACACGGGACTCAATCCCGGGATCCTGGGATCATGACCTGAGCCAAAGGCAGACGCTCAACCAACTGAGCCACCCAGTCAGACTGTATGACTGTATCTTTAGAAGTGAATGCTTGTCTTCTTTTTAAGAACTGGAACACAGGCCAATATATATATCTTCATTATATATATATATATCTTCATTGAATAATATATATATAATATATATATTGAGTAATATATATATTATATATATATAATATATATAGCAGTTTTCGTATTCTGTACACCCTCAGGCACAATTAAAATTGTTTTGACACATTAGATTTGTTAAGAAGTTAAACAGAGGGGAGAAAAACATTTGTCTAGATGTATGTACTATATTGTATACTTTTTGTTGTTTTGAATAGGTAATAAAAAATAGCTTAAAAATCAGAAGGGAATTCACTAAAAAAAATCTTTTAATCCATTTCTCCTTTACAGAGGCAGCCAGATATCTGTATTTTATAGAGATATTTTATTCATTTTAAGCAAATGTGTATGTATACATTTATTATTGTCAGAGTTCTTAATCTGAGCAAATCTGGGGGTTGTATAGTATATTATAGTTTATTTTGCTTTTCTCTCATTATAATCAGGTTAAGCAACTCTTCATTTGTCTGTTGGCCACTTTTTTATGAAGTGCTGATTATACTCTCCTGCCCATTTTTCTATTAGGTGCCTGTTTTGTTTTGTTTTTGTTTGTGTTTGTGTTTTTTATTATTAACTTGTGAGAGCTTTTATATACTACAGATCTTCAGACCTTTTATTGGCTATATATTTTGTAAATATCTCCTCCCCTTCCATGGCTTGTGTTTTCAATCAATTAGTAGAGTATTCTGATAAACAAAACTTACTAATTTTAATGTAGTCAAATTTATCTATCTTGTCCTTCATGATTAGTGCCTTTTTTGTATTGATCAAGGAGTCATTCCCTATCTCGAGGCCACAAAAATATCCTTACTTTTTACATTTAGACCTACAGTCTACCTCTAATTTGTTTGTTTGTTTTGATTAAACTGTGAGATAGTATCAAGTTTCATTTTGTCAGTCGGCATATCTGATTGACCAGGCACCATTTTTTTTAAAAAATACTACCATTTCCCCATGTTTCACAGTACAACCTTTATCATGGATTAAGGATTTGTATATGTTTCTGGACTCACTGTTCTGTTTTACGATCTTTTGTCTTGCTTATTCTAACTTTACATCGTATGTTGCTACCTGGAAGAATTAGTCCTCCAAAATATTTTTCTTCTTTGGCTATTTTTAGCCCTTTTCGTTTCCATATAAACTTTAAAGTTCCTTATAAAATTTGCCAAGTTACCAAAAAACAGTTGGATTTTGATTGGGATTGCAGTGATACATACCCATCAATGGTGAGACTTGGCATCCTTATTATATTGCAACTTCTAAGCCATAAACACAGTATATCACTCTATTTAGGTCTCCTTTTATTTCTCTCTACATTTTTATAATATTCTCTGTAAGGGTCTTGCATATAATTCTTGATATTTATTCTTCATACATTTTTGTGCCAATGTATACGGTCTCATTCTTGAGATTTTTTTCTAATTTTTGACATATAAAATTATTTTTTAATACAGGAAACTCGTGAAATTTACCTATTAATTTTAATAATGCACGTGTTGAGTTTTTAGTTTTTTTGCAGAGATAATGATATCATATGTGAATGAAAATTTTATTTCTTCTTTTCCAATCCATGTAACATTTTTTTTTCTTTGTCTTACTGAATGGGGTTGGCCCTTGGTTCATTGTCAAATAGATAAATAATAGTGGGCATCCTTGCCTTCTTCTTGATCACACAGAAGAGATTTTAATAATTCATCATAAAGTGCAATATTCGTGATGCTTTTACTTTAGATTTCCTTTACAAGATCAATGCAATGTTCATCTATTTCCAATGTGCCTAAAGTTTATATCTTAGATGTTGATTTTATAGGTTTATATCTATTGAGATGATCATATGCTTGGAAGTGGTTTGCTGATATATATTGTGAATTTTATATTTGTGTTCATAAATGATACAGATCTATATTTCATTTCATATTATCCTTTTTGTATACCTCTGTATATTGTGAAAATTTTTTAAAAAACCGTGGCACGAACATTAAAAAACATATAGTTCAATATATGAATATGACATGTTTGCTGTCTTTGAATGAGACAGATATAGTGGCTTGGTTGTCTAAGTACTCCAGTTTTATTTATTTTTAGCTTTCTCAACAAACAGCTGTGTGCTATTTTGCCAGTCATATTCCTTGATCTCATACCTTCTTTGTAAAATTGGGCATTTAAAATGTATTGATTTTAAAGCTTCTTCCAGCTCTAGATTCCAGTGATATGCAAACAGTTAATGCTTGTGCATGACTCTAACTATACATAAACTTATGATAAGTTCATGTCTTTTCTCTTGACTGTATAGCTTATATTTCAGCTTATATGTGCGATTTTAAAATCAGTTTCTATCTGATTTGGCCTTCCCAGTTCTCAACTAATTTTCACATGACTACTTAGTTCATTATTGACAGCACTTTGTATAGACCCGTAGATAATTGTAGATTGGGATATGCACTATTCCACGATCATTTTAAGAACATGGATAGTTGAGCCAAATTGACTAGCTTGGAAATCCTAGCTATACTATGTGGTAAGTGAGATATTTCTCTCTTTCCCAGTTTTTTCTCCTATAAAAGATGATAATAAAAGTATATACCTCATAAGACTATGAGAACAGAGTAACATAATGCATTCAAAACACTAAGACCACTGCCTACTAAACATGTTTGCTCTTTTTATTAGTATAGATGTCTATAGTATGACTTGATAATAAGCTGTTTTTAGCCTTAAACAAGTAAAAGTAATCATTTATCTATAAAATTTAAAAATCTATGTTTCAGGAATTTTTTAAAAAAGAAAAATAGTGTTCGGACACCTGGGTAGCTCAGTCAGTTAAGTGTCTGACTCTGATTTCGGCTGAGGTCATGATCTCAGGATCATGAGATGGAGCCCCAAAGGCTCCAGGCTCAGCAGGGAGTCTGCTTGAGATTCTTGCCCTCTCCCTCCACTCCTCTCCCCACTCCTGTGCGTGCATGTGTGCACAAGTGTGCTCTCTCCCTCTCTCTCAAATAAAAAATCTAAAAAAAAAAAAAGGAAAATCATATACTTTTTAAAATATGAATAGTATTTATGTGTCTTCCACTCAAAAGATGATATGCTTTTGACCCAACATGTAGAAAAATTTTAAGCTTCAAGGAAGTTCTTCTCTTTTTAGTGTTAAAAGCCTTTGTGTTTCTATCCATTAAATAAAACTTGGGCTACTTCTGCATAAATTGACATGGAATTTCCTTTATTACTTATATGAATAGATTGCATAGAGGAACATTCATTGAATAAGGATAAATAGCTCCCTAGAATACAGAATTGCTCAGATCATTTCCCGCTGATTACTATTGATCTTATTTATAAATTTCTCGACACCAGGTTTCATTGAGTAAAACAATAAATTTGCACTATTAAGAGTAAGAATACTTTTGTTAGTATTTTTGGTTAGTCCTTGCATGGATATGCCCTTCCATTTTATACAATGTGTCCTCAAGAGTTATTGGGTTGGGATTTTGCACCTAATCTAGCTATGCTTCCTAGATTATGAGAGTCATGAGAACTTTCACATTACCTTATGTTTCTGAGAATATTCTTGGTCAGTGAGAAAATAAACAGAAGTAAAAGCTATGAATCTACATCTACCACCCATTAAGAGTAGGAATGATCTGACACATAGAAGAGAAATGTAGGTATCATTCATTTTTTTTAAAGATTTTATTTATTTATTTGACAGAGAAAGACACAGCAAGAGAGGGAACACAAGCAGGGGGAGTGGGAGAGGGAGAAGCAGGCTTCCTGCTGAGCAGGGAGCCCGATGCGGGGCTCAATCCCAGGACCCTGGGATCATGACCTGAGCCGAAGGCAGACACTTAATGACTGAGCCACCTAGGCGTCCCAGGTATAATTCATTTAAACAAATTTTATAAAACACTCCATAATCTTATTTTCTTAAGAAATATCCTTCCAGATGTACTAATAGTTATAGTAGCTAATGTTTTTCTCACCACTTTGACCAGGTCTAAATATACTTGGGGGACAAAAGACATATGTTTCTTGGTCTTACAGTGAAAGTAAATCTACTAAAGAATCTAAAACTAAAATTATTGAAAATGTACTTAACAGACTGGTTAAGTATGAGTTATTTTTGTGTACAGTAATACAAATGCAGTTTCAAGTATATTATTTGTGTTCAACACAGTGTTCTAAAGGTCCGGTATTTGGACTTATTTTTCTTGAAAATAAACCTAAAGTACATATATGTGTGTCTCGATTGCCCAAAAGTAGAGTCTGAGGCAGGTATTCTTATGCAAGTAATTTGTGAAGGGAGAGCTTTCAGGAGTCACCTGCAAAGGAATAAGTGAAGCGGGAGAGGGAAGGAGAAGAAAGAATGTGGCTTCAAGGGAAGTCTAGCCTCAGCCTGATCCCATGAAGAGTTTGCACCAAAATTTCGGTCCTGACTTGAGGCAGAGAAGTGAAGCTTTTGACCATGAGAGCTCTTCATGCACCCTGCTGCAGTTAGTCTGGTTACTAACCAGGCTATTCCAGGTGGGGGGCATAGCTCCCAGGCACCTCTAAGCAAGACCACTCCCATTTCCCAAGTGCAGTGCTTCTGAGAAGGTTGCAGATATGAACTGTCAGTGATGGCAAATGCAGGGTCCCTGGGGATCTGCATGGAGCACGAAAAGCCTACCACAAGCAAAGGTTGGACCTTCATGGTTCCACACATGAATTGTTGATGGAGTCCATACTGTGGCAATCAGTGGAGGGGATATGCAGGTACACAAAGGGACAAGACACACTTTGAAAGGCAGGAATGACTGTGGAATGCTTGCAGAACACTGAGAGGGGCATTGTGAGAGGATAGTGGGGACAGGGGCAATTACAGGAGAGCTGCTCAAGGAATAGAAGAGGAGCAGAGCACCAAGAGCCTTGTGCACCAAAGAAGGAGTTGAAGGATTGTTTTAAGCATCCTGCAAAGCCAGGGGAGACAGGTCATAGGCTTGATGTGATGAGGAATCACAGAAGGCCAGAGTGGCTAGAAGAGAGTGAACCAGCTAGAAAATTGAAATGCTAGGAAATGAGATGAGAGAGTGGGAGTTTAGAAAGTGTAAGGACTCCTAGGGCTTTGGAAGGCCTGCCATGCTTTGGCTTTGGCTTTTTCCCTGGGCGGAATGGGCCGTTGAAGGTTTGTGAGGGAGCAGTGATCTGGTGAAAGGATCACCATGGATACTGTGTCCAAGACAGACCAGAGAGCCGTGTGAGCAGAAAATGGGGAGACCTTGGAGTGGCTCAGGAAAGAAGGGACGGTGGCTTAGATGAGGTGTTGCACTGGAGATGTAGAAACTGAGCATACCCTGGGTACATGGTCTGCCTGATGACATTTATTGGTGCCTTGGATGGGCAGGGATAGGGATGTGTGTGAGGAAATACAAGAATGAAATCCTCTGTGGCTTTCCTTCTGGCCACTCATCTCTACAGCCTTCCCCACATGGCTGAATGCCTTTGCTCTCCCTGCTCCTCTATGGCTTGGCCTTCTTTCCCACACTGTCTCTAGAAAGTTGAATTCCTTTACTTAACCCAAGAAGAACCATTTAGCTCCCTGCTTGGACTTGTCCTTGGTTCCACCTCTGCATATCCAAAGACTCATTCTTTGTTTGCCCTGCTAAACAAAGCCATCTAGGGCTGAGTCTCACCCGTTAGCAACAAAGATGGGTTAGTAGATTTTTTTTTTTTTGTCTTTTTCTCTTCACTACAATTATTTTTAAATAGAAAGGAACAGGATCAAGATTTATTTTCCCTCCAATATGAAGTACTCTATTACCTTTAGAAATCATAGTATGTTTTGGTTTTGAATAATTTTTCACCCTACTCCACCGTCAGTGCTAAGCGCTGTACTCGGCATATAATTCTTTTAATAGAACAGTCACATGTATCAGATGGTAATATCCCAGATTTATGGGTGGGGAAACTGATTCACAAAGGTTAGGTGAATTGCCTAAGATAAAAATTTCAATAAGGTAAATTTTGAAAGCCTGTCTGAGTGAAGCTAAATACATCTGCTTTGGAATGTCTTTAAAGATACAAAGAAACAGGTCCGGTAGAAAGCTCTGTGTTTTCACAGTCAAGGAACTGTGCTGTTTTATCCATTGCTACATTAACTAGCATTTAGTAAATTCTCAATAAATAACTGTTGAATTAATGAATGAATCCATTTATGAGGCATTATCAATGTGACTCTGAAACTGTGGAGGAAGGAGAACCTGGTTCTAACTG
>CM052886.1:4383024-4413622 GCA_028534135.1 Potos flavus | reverse complement strand
AAAGATACAAAGAAACAGGTCCGGTAGAAAGCTCTGTGTTTTCACAGTCAAGGAACTGTGCTGTTTTATCCATTGCTACATTAACTAGCATTTAGTAAATTCTCAATAAATAACTGTTGAATTAATGAATGAATCCATTTATGAGGCATTATCAATGTGACTCTGAAACTGTGGAGGAAGGAGAACCTGGTTCTAACTGGGAGCTTCTTAGCAGATGTGGTATTCTAAGGGGTCTTTAACACTGAGAAGGATTTCAACAGATTGACAATGCAAAACCAGTTTTACTCCAAGCCAAGAAAACGCTGAAAAAAGCCGAGGAATTATGTAAGGCATAGTTTCTCTTCAGTGGAAACATTGAGAATCAAGGCTGGAAAGCTCATTCATGATGGATTACTTAGGGCTTTGATCTCCATAAACTTCTATTTCCACATTGGACAGCCTCTTTTTTGGGGGGGGGGGTGTATTAAAGAGTACAAAGCATGCGGGCCTTGGGATTTCTTTATATTATTTGTGAGTTTAAGTTTAAAAGATTAAAAGATTGTAAGTATATGAGTGTTTTTTTAAAAGACTTTTAAAAACTATATATTTTTTTATCATAAGTGAGCTTAATATGGTAGAGATACCTATAGACTTCAGACTATGTGTTCTTTTTATCATGGTTACTAATTTACATTATGTGAATAAGTTACTATTTGTATCTTGTTGCATGCTAGAGATATCAGATTTCAAAATTTTACATATACAGCAGTGAATAATCAATTTAGGAAGCAGATTAGTTTTGCATTTTTCAAACACAATCTTTGCTTTTCATTCTTATAGGAACTCTATTGATTTGAGTATAATATTATTTTACAGAAAAGTATAACGTTGATTTATGCCCAGATGTTAAATATTTATACTAGTTTACCCTGTGTGTGCAGTATTTTATCTCTATAATTACACTAAATGGGCCAGGTTTGCTTTTTAACGACATTTTAGAATACACTTAACAAAATATTCACTAAAAAGCATGTGGGTTCTGTTTTCATGAAACTAATTAATGATCTGGCAGGTTCTCAATTTTTTCTGAATTTTAGAACTTGCCTCACACAAATCAGAAGTATTCTGGCTTTCAAATTTACAATATGCATTCAAACTTTAAATGCCCTTGATTAATAAAAATACATGTGACAGCAAAGTATAGCTCTGCTTTTAAGCTGTTAGAGAGAACATAAAATGATTATGGCTTGCAGTAAACGTTATTATGGTCCTAAGATGTTTCCTGAGGGATGCAGCAATCTCCCACACTTTCCTTAAGACTGACCCTCTCTCCTTGAGAAGCAGACAGGAAGGAGAACTGCAGAGGCAAGACCACTGTCGGGTCACCTGTCATGGCGCTGACAAGCCTCTGATAGAAAACCTAATTTACAGCTTAAGAAGCACATCCATTATCCTTCTGATTTTAAAATAGAACATACATCAGCAAAATGATAAAAGAAAGTGCTTAAGAATTATGAAAGTCAAGGACTATTTCATATCATAAAGTCACAACCCTTTTTGAATATTGCTTTAAATTATAGCCAAGTCTAATGATATTCATGTGTGCTGCTCTCTGAAAATTAGTATCATAGTATTCCAACTACTGATAATCTAATAATCATGGATTAACTATTGACTCCGTTTTCCATTTAGGCAGATGATATTGCCGATATTTAGATATTTCTTTTGAGGTAGGTGTGCACTAGAAGATTGCTAGGAGAACTTCAGTAATCAGTGTTTTTCTGTTTACCTACATTAAAAGTACAGCATTGTTTTATTTCAAATGAAATGTCAGTTGGCAATGTTCTTATTACTTCTTTTCTCACTTCTTAATCTTGTTTCTCTAGTTATTCCCAAATGATGAGTGATATGTGAAAAAATCCTGGTATTTTTTAGAACTACTATCATATTGAAATGCAAATAAACTTTTTTAAAGTGTCCATACAAAAACCTTGGATTTTCTTGTAGAAAGGGGTAGTATTCCACATTAGTATAATCATAAATTTCATTGCAGTAATTGTGTTATAGTAATTAGTGGTATGGATTAGATAATTTGAATTTTTCTAGCATTCTTTTCCTATGTTCTTATAATGGAAGCAAAATATAAACATTTTTTATAATAGACTAACCTACTAAAATACTATTTGAGATTTGATGCTTCAAAATAAGAAATGTTGAAATACTTGCTTTGTAGTCTATGCTGGTGAAATTCAGGGTGATCATTAACTTACCCATATCCATATTTAGAGACAAAAGTCTGAAACAGGTAGTAATTTATCTGCCTCTTACCAATTTCTCCTATATTAACTATTTACTGGCTTTAAGATGAATTGTTCTCCCTATTTCTGCTATATTTTAGTGGACTCTGCCTAGCTTATCTCCTTCCTATCTAATTTTATTTGAAATATGCATTAATATTTAATATACAAATAAGAATAGAAATAAAAATATTGTTAGACTAAAAACTCAAGAATCCACACTTTTACATTATATTCACATATAAACTACATTCTTTCTATCCAACTATCTACCTACTTACCTACCTACCTAAATATTACACTTATTTGGCCCTACAAGGTGAGGTGCCACTTGAATTTGACTACTGGCTTTTTACCAGTCTGCCTATTTCATAATAAATTTTAGGCACCGCTTCTGAGGCCTCCTTATGGGGGTGAGGGTGAAAACTTGAAGTCCCTTTTTCCCACACAGACCAGTACTTTTCCACTCTTAACCCTCCCCTTTATTTTTTCCCCAGCCCCAGGACCATACAATTTCAGGATCCTTTTTTTAGGGCTCCCTCAAATGTGAGATGACCCCCTCCATCAGTACCTATTCCCTGGGAGAAAATGGAATAGGGAGAGTTCACACTGTCTCCAGGTTACCCTCATGTTTATTCCATTGCAGGAAGTCATTAAATGCTTAACTCTGATGCTTTTGCCTTTTGCTTTAATCTTTTGGTCCAACACCTAAGAGCTCATCTCTCCCTCCCTAAATCAGTGGAGCTCCTGATATATATATAACATATCATTATTATTTTTATCTCTATATTCATGAGAGAGATTGGTGTATTATTTTTCTTCCTATTCCAACTTTTTGGTCTGATTTTTGTTTCTAAGTAAGAGTGACCTCAGAGAATTAGTTGGAGTATATTCCAGGTTTTTCCCTTCTGAAAGAGTTAGTGTGACACTAGAATAATCTTTCCTCACAAAATTTTGCAGAACATTTCAGGAACATTACCGGGATGATTCCTCATGTAAACATTTATAACTTATATAACTGTTTTAATACTTTAAATGCTGTGGGAGGATTCAATCTTATTATTTCTTCTTGAGTCAACTTTCTAAGTTGTATTTTCTGGTTATCTGAGTTTTCAAATTTATTGGCATAAAATTATTTGTAACTTTTCATTATGTTTAATCCCTGACATAGCTGTATGATAATCTTTTTATTTTTGTTGTAGTTTATTGTGTCTTCTGTTTTTATTCAGTAATCTCAAAATATCAGTTGATTTCATTAACCAACTTCTTGTTAATTACAAATATTTGAATTTGTAGAATCAATTTTTTAATTTATTCATTTTATTTCTCTTACTTTTGTATTCTATTTCATAAACTTCTTCCCTTATCTGTATTACATACTTATTTCTTATTTTATTGCTTTTATTATGTTCTTTTTTAAACTTAAGTTGAACATTTAACTTACTAATATTTAGTTTTCCTTTCTAAAAAAATATAAAGTGATAAATTTTCCTCTAAGTACTGATTCTCAGACATTTTTTTCTACAGCAGTTTCTTTACTCTTCAGTTGTCAGAATTTTTACATTCCCGCTGCTATTATTTCAAAGTGTTAATATTGTATTATTGTCATCATCATTGTCGTCGTTATCTATGATGATACATTTGCCCATATATCTGAGTTGTTATACATTTTTTATTTGTATATTTTCAGGTGATTCATTAGGCCCATAATATTCAGAATCATTACATTTTTCTGGTGATTAAAACTTTTATCATTATGCAATAACCTTTTCTTTTCCTAAGTATGTTTTTTTCTGCCTTAAAGTCTACTTTGTCTGATATAAATAACCCACCTCTTTTTTGTTTAATGTTTTCCTGAAATATGTATATCATCTTTTACTTCACTATTTTTAATTTCTCACTTTGTTTGTGTGTTTGTTTGTTTGGTGGTTCTCATAAAAACAGTGTATAAGCTGGGTTGTATTTATCTTATCCATTCTGATGTTTTGGAGAGAGTTTAACCTATTTATGTCTATTGTAACCATTGATGTATTTGGATTTATTTCTACCTTATTAAGTTTTGTTTCTTTCGTTCTATGACCATTTATTACTTATTGTCATTTTAATTAATTATTTTGTTCTTATTCCGTGAGTTATTTTTCTTTTTGGAGGATTTTAATACACTATTGCTATTGTTTTAGTTATTACCCTTAAACTTATACTCTTCATATTTGCCTTAATAAAACCTAAATTTAAACTATTTTCGCTTTTCTCTTCAAGACGTAGGTCAGGGATGCCTGGGTGGCTCAGTTGGTTAAGCAGCTGCTTTCAGCTCAGGTCATGCTCCCAAGGTCCTGGGATCGAGAGTCGCACATCAGGCTCCTTGCTCGGCAGGGAGCCTGCTTCTCTCTCTGCCTCTGCCTGCCACTCTGCCTGTTTGTGCTCTCTCTCTCTCTGACAAATAAATAAATAAAATCTTTAAAAAAAAAAAAAAGAAGAAGAAGAAGAAGACTGTAGGTTGGCAGTGCCTGGGCGGCTCCATTGGTTAAGCATCTGATTCTTGATTTTGGCTCAGGTCATGATCTCAGGATTATGAGATCAAGCCCCAAGTCAAGGCTCATGCACTGGGCATGGAACCTACTTAAGATTCTCTCTCTCTCTGTCTCTCTACACCACACCCCCAGATAGACTGTTATGTTTTGTTAGGTTATGTTAGAATACTTAAACTATGGGGCGCCTGGGTGGCTCAGTGGGTTAAGCCTCTGCCTTCGGCTCAGGTCATGATTTCAGGGTCCTGGGATCGAGCCCTGCATCGGGCTCTCTGTTCAGCAGGGAGCCTGCTTCCCCCTCTCTCTCTGCCTGCCTCTCTGCGTACTTGTGATCTCTCTCTCTCTGTCAAATAAATAAATAAAATCTTAAAAAAAAAAAAAAAGAATACTTAAACTATGATCACCACTCTCAGACTTATATTTTGTTTTTCTCCAGCATTTTTGTTCTTTTTTTAACCTCATGAATTAGACACTGTTTTTATTATATTAAAAAGATAATTAGATATGCACGTATGGTTAGTATTATAGTTGCTCACCATTCCTTTTCCATCTCAGACCATTCTTCTGAAATCATATTTATTCTTGAAGAACATGCTTTACCCCCTCCTTTAATGAAGGTCTCTTGGTAGACTTTTTACATTCAGGTAAATGTTTTACTGTCATTTCTGTCATTTCTCAAGAGTGTTCTGGTAATGTAATTATAGGATAATCTTGATTGTCCCTCAGTTCTTCAAAGATATTACTCAATGTTATTCTTATTTCTGTTGTTGAGAAGCCTGCTGTTAGTCTAATTATTGTTTTTTTTTCAATGATCTGCCCTTTTTTTTTCTTATAATCTTATTGGAGTGTCTTCAGTTAAGCAGTTTTACTTTGAGACTGAAACAGATTTCTTGTCACTTATTGTGCTTGGGACACACTGGAAATGTTTCTTAAATCTGGATTTGGAAAATCACAATTGTTTTTCAAAAATTCTATCTCCTACATTCTTCAGGAATTTAAATATCTTATACTTTCTCATTCTCTGCTCTCTTTTAATTTTTAAAATATTTCGACCTCATTTCTTCAGCTATATTTACTATATCAGTGATTCTCTCTTCAGCCTAGAAAGACCAGATTGAGAGAAGGAATATGACCAAAATATTTATGTATTTTTTTCACTAAATTCTAAAATATCGATATAGAGTGCTTCTTGTCTCTCTAAAATGACTTTGTACCTTTCTTATTTTCTTAAAGCAGTCAGATTCTCTGACTACAACCTAAATGCACACATTTGCTTGACATTGCTCGCTGTAAATCAAATTTGTTTGGGAATTTTTAACTCAGAAGTGAACTTCAACACTGATTTCTATGGGAAGCCTATCTTGACTACCTTTCATGGCTGTTGTATACCTCACCTGTCTGTTCTTACAGCATTCTGTACTCCATCAACAGGGGTTGATTTTGCGGTGATTTCTTACTGCTCCTTGACCTAACTTATCTTGACTACTACAGTTAAACTGAGGACAAATATATTTATTGCAATTTTACAAGTGAGGAAACATTGTTAGGCTAAATTAAGTGTCTTCCCAAAGCCTAGATATTATTAAACATAGTTCTCTGCTCTTTAACTTTACCCTTACAGTTTTTGTGCCTCCTCTGTGAGGAAAATGGTTTTTGCCCAAAGGAGGTGCTGTAATGATGGAGAGTATATTGACAGGGTGCTTGTAGAAAGAAAGAGCCTATGTAAGTAAATATCCAAATGTTGATGGATTGTGAATGGTGATCTGCACTTGAGCTCTGAATGTCTGAGTTTTACTTAGAATTATTTAGTAAAGTAGATATATATGAATCTAACCATTGTTTTATTACATTTAGGCTGCTGTAACAAAATACCATACACTGAGTGGCTTATAAACAATAAGAATTTATTTATCACAATTCTCAAGGCTGCTATAACAAAATGCCACAGACTGGGTGACTTAAACAACAGAAACTGATTTCTCACAGTTTGGGAGGCTGAGAAATCTAAGATCAGGGTGCCAGCATGGTTGGATTCTGGTGAGAACCCTCTTCCTGGCTTACAGATAGACACCTTCTTGTTGTGTCCTCACGTGGTATCAACAAAGATCATCTCTCTTCCCTCTTATAAAGGCAGTAAACCCTTATAATCCTCTACCCTATGATATAATCACCTACCAAAAGCCTCATCTCCAAATACTATCATGTTGGCGATTAGGGATTTAACATATAAATTTGGGGAAAACCAAACATTCAGTCCATGGCATAGGCTTTTTAAAATTTTTAACTTTTTTTTTCCAACTTCCTTGTAGTCTATGATTAGAAACACAACCAGACTATACTTCCTTAAAAGTTTATAATCTGAAATTTATCTGATTAGTTAGTTGGAATTAATTACCCTTATACAACTCAGAAATCTTGCTTCATTTGTTCCCTTTATTATCAGAGACATAATAATGCAATATTTTTATTATATATGACTACCTCCCCTATCAGGGTAGAGCTTCTTGGGGATAAGATCTCTCTCCTGTCTGTCTTTGTGTGGCTGGATGTCAGTATATGTACTGGGCATGTAGCAGGGGCTCAGGATTTACCCAACTATAATCAAGAGTTGATGTTTGGCCTCTGTTCACATATTATCAATGTGCAAACCATTTTAGGATTCTGACAAAAAGAATTTTATAAATGTTAGAGATATATGCTTATCTAATTTTAATTTTGATTAATTTCATATAATGTATATGTTATAATGTAGAATATAGAATACAGAATATTAGCATATTATGTACTACCCAAATCACATATGCTTTTCAAAAGACTTAATGTCCTTGATAGCTATATAATTTAGAAATAAATCAATTATGTAATTTATCCAAAGTGCCTATAACAGTGTAGAAAAGGTTTAAGCATAAAAAGTAATAGATTATATAATGCATATACTTTTCAAATTATGTGCACATCAAATGTTGATATGTTAAGTAATGTTTTTCAATGTCTATTATGATATCAGTGATATTTTATCTTTCTTTCATTTTGGAATCATTTTAATGCAGACTTATATATCAGCTTTGTCTTCCTTGCCTATTAAACTTTCTATGATGTAGTAAATTAGTCTAAACTATTACTCATAATCATATATTTTAACATTGAAAAAGAGCTTAGGAATAATCTGGCCCAACCACAACTGTATTTTTAAATATGAGCAAACAGGTGTGGAGAAAGTATAAGACCTATATAAAATTACTACAAGTTTGGCCTATAATCAAAGCTGGATCTAGGTTTCGTGAGGCTTGAAGGTTATATAATTTAGGAAGCCTTTGTTAAGTAATGAAATAACCAGTTAGATAAGAAATTTAATATTGACTTAAAATGAGAAAAGAAATTAAGAAGCAGACAAATACCACAAGTATAATAAAATTCAGAAATTAACATTCGGTATTAGTGGTTTTAAACTGTCTCCTAGACCTCCACAGTACATTTCTCCCCATGTTTGCTCGCTGTGTATTCCTTGATCTTCTTTTCATGACAGCAATTGTATAATGTCGTTTTCTATAGAAAACAAGGAAAGATAATCAGACTCCTCTGTGGCATCGTTGATGAAAACTTGGTTTTTACTTTGAGCATTAGAAAAATATCTTTAAGCTTCCTAACTCCTTGGTATTGCCACATCTCCAGCTTGCTCTCCATCTGCATGCCCTTCCTCTGGCCATGGGAGCCCTTGGGGAACCTCTTTTAATGTCTCGCAGCAAGTAAGCTCCCAACCCCCCACCATCTGCAAGGCCCAAGATAACATCTGGACACAGAGAAGCAGGCTGATTCTGGTGTACAGACCACTAGGGATGTGCTGCTGGCTGCCCCACCAACCTGCCTCAGGCCAGGGTCAGAGTGGAGAGGTGACTGGCCTCCAGCCTTTGCAGGTGACTAACACTGTTCCCAGAAGGACCCAATGCAAGTGAAGGGGCCCCAAAGCTTAAGCTTCATTAGTCCCATTGTGTATCTCCCTTGCCTATGGCAAAACTTTTGCAAAAAGCCAAAAATTGTTTTCCTTTTTACTAAGAATTTAGAACATTCTAATTGACCTGCTAAGTACTAAGGTAAAAATCGATGATGACAAATACTAAGTTAAGGAAGAATTTGGTGTTTAACCTGTGTCTCCTCAGGCCACATCTCCTTGAGGTTGTATAGCATTAGCATTAAATCAATCAAAAAGTATTTCTCTGGTTCAACGTTCTACTGTGTATTTGAGCAAACCCTGATCCCTCTTTAAGAATCTCTTCTATGGGCAAGGTCTAGGTAAAATTGGCAAAGTAAACCCCTGTGAGTCCTTGGATTTATTATTTAGTGCACGTGATTTTATAAGGAAATATTTTGTTTTGTACTTTTATTTGAGAAGTTGATCTAAAGTTTAATATTAGCATATTCTGGAGCATCTTGTAGATGACTGTCTTATAACTGAATTCTACCACATGCTTCAAGTGCATTTTGTTTGAATTATCGCATTCCCTGTACTTGCCTCGAACTAATGGAAGAATAAGGAGGTTTCTTCCCTCCTTCCTTCCCATCCCTCCTTTCTTCCTTCCTTCCATCACACATATATAGTTAGTGTATCTTTTGGACCAAACACATTTGGGATCGTAAGTATAGAGTTGTGAGCCAAACAGCCACTGTCTCAGGCCTCACAGAGCTCACAGTCTTAACATGTAAAATATGCAACTGCAGGAAAATGGTGTCACAGTTTTCTGTATGCATGAGGGTTTTTCAGGAGCTTTGAGAGAGAAACTAGGTGTGAGAATTGAGTCTTCACACACACTACCACTACGTGTGACAAAGCTGTACTGAATCTAAATAAAGAGCAAGTCAGCACTGTATTCCTAGTGTAAGTTCTCATTCAGCTTCTGTGGGACAGCTTCTGTCCCATTAAAATAATGTGTCATGGGATGGATAGGGGGATTTTCACTTTTTCTTATTTAGATACATGATCCTGGAACATGCTTTGTTTTATGGTTACATGAGTGTTATAACCCTAAAGAGCATCTACCTCGTGATCATATGCTTTATTTAGTTTTACTTATTTAGCATACACTCACAAAGCACTTATACCTGTCAGGCACTATATTAGGTGTTTTACAAATATCAACTCATTTTTTTTGCATGTATTTTAGGTACATTGTGGTTAAAAATAATTCAATACAAACTTGGAGGTACAGCAGAATACATTTTTCACTGTTATGGAGTTACTCAAATTGGAAATACCCTTCCGAAGATGAGGTACCTGGTGAAAAGATAGAGACTCAAGGAAATCTAAGTAGCAAATATTGGAACACAGTGACACCCCCCCAATAAAAAGCATCTTCTTGCCCTTGTCTCTGAACTAAAACAGATCTGTCAATTCCTTCTCCGGAAGCTCTTTGGTTTCTAATGAAAATTGACACACGGAGCAGGATTCTGTCAGCCTCCCCCCAAGCCTGGACCAGCCTAAACTCTCAGAGGGAGCCTGGCTTGGGTTGGCCTCTGAGGCTATGACACTGAATCTTTTTAAAAAAAGAGAAGAGTTCTACTTCTTGAAGGACATGGCTTTATCAACAGTACTGGGTTGGTCTGGTTACAAGGAATTCTATTGAAAGTATATAGTCATTCTTATTACAATATCGTGTGCCTGTCACACTCCAGCAAGCGAAATATATATGTATATACGGAGAGAACATGCACCCTTCCTCTTCTTTGGACTACCTTTTACCCCTCTGCTCCTTTCCTAGCTTGTTTTCAGCCAATTTCAAACATTGTAAGCTTCATCCAGAATTCAACATTGTAAACCATCTAAAAGAATGCCATAATACACAGATCTGAGACCTTGGAGGCCAAAGAAAAAAATAATCATGAGCCAAATACACCCTTTTCTCCTTAAAATAAGTATTGAGAGTATTTATTTGTAAATGCTAATTCAATAATCAATAAGGATGTGATTTCAAAACGACATGTAGTCCATTTCCAATCAAGAATGAATCTCATGAACTGAATTTTTCCTCCTACTTGAAACAACTCCAGACAAAATATGTAAAGCAATAGCACTCAAGCCCACTGGACATGAGGAACGAAGGGCAGTGATCCTTGAGAGATGGGAAATGAGGTGAACCCTACAATTGCCTCAACTTACTGTCTGGAGAAAGTTTCCAGGCCATGACACAGGACATTCTATAAACTGAATTATGTCTTTCTGAAATTCATGTCAAAGCCCTAACACCTAATACTTAGACATAGAGTCTTTGGGAGCTTAGGTTTAGATGAGTTCTGAGGGTAGGACTCTCATGATGGGATTGGTGCCCTTTTAACAAGAGACACCAGAGACCTTGCTCTCTTTCTCTCTCTTTCTCTCTCTGCCATGTGAAGACACAGCAAGAAGGTGGCCGTCTACAAGCCAGGAAGAGCGATCTCAGCAGAACCTGACCACGCTGGTACTCTGATATCAGACTTTCAACCTCCAGAACTGTGAGAAATAAATTTCTATTGTTTAAGCCACCCAGTCTATGGCATTTTGTTATGGTGGCTTAAGGTGACTAATACAGGGTAGGAGCCTAGTCAGAGCCCAGCTGTCACCTCAAATTCAGGAGAAGGACTGGGAATTCAAAGAAGTCAAATCGCCTAGCATTCACAGAACAGGGTCTGAGAGAGGAATGAGGTGCACAGGGAGAAACCTGAGATCTGCCGAGGTCCCCCTCAAGTGGTTTGCTGAGTACTGATCCATTCATTCTTGAGGAAACTGATAGAGGCTTCAAAGGACCACCTGGAAGGATAAGACAAAATATGACCAGGGCTTACCAAAGTGGGGAGACAATTCCTGATCCCAACAGACAGAGCAGGAAAACCGAGTAATTCAAGGGGCATTGGTTAGAGTACTGAGAGGGTTCTCTCATACTGGGGGGAGGGGGTGGGAGTGAACCCTAGAAAAAATGATTTGGGGCCACCAAGCAAATCTTAAGGTATCAAAGTGATCCTAAATATCCCAAATAAACTAACCATGTCCAGAGAAATCTCAAGAATATGTATGGAATTTTCAGTATCCAAAATTTTCAGCATCCAAAAAGTTAACATCCAAAATATCTAGCAACCAATAAAATATTACCAGACATGCAAAGAAGCAGAAAAAATGCAACCCAAAATAAGGAGAAAAATCAATCCATTGAAACTGATCTAGAAATTACATAGAAGATAGAAATAAGACATTAAAATAGTTCTTATAACTATATTCCATATATTTAAGGAGCTAGAGGAAATATTTTATATGTTAGTAGGGACACTGAAGATATAAAAAGATGCAAATCCAGCATTTATAGAAGCTATAATGTCTGAAGTGAAAAATACACTGGATGGGATTAAAGGCAGGTTAGATGTTGCAAGGAAAAGGATACGTGAACTTGTAGATAGCAATAGAAACTAGCCAAAATGAAACATGAGAAAAGAAAAAATTAAGGAAAAAAATGAAAAGAGGATTAATGAGCTTTGAGACAGCTAGAGGTGGCCTAATATATGTGTAATTGAAGTCAGTGAAAGGGAGAGGTGTGGTGGACAAAATAATTGCTGAAAAACAATTGTTGAAAGTTTTCCAAAGTTGGTTAAAACTATAAACCCACAGACCTAAGAAGTTCAGTAAAACCCAAGCACAAGAAACGTGAAGAAAACGGCACCAAAGCACATTATAATCTAATTGCTTAACACAAGTAATAGGAAAATCTTAAGAAGTCATAGGAAAAAAACAAGGCACCTTACGGACAGTGGAAAGAAGATAAGTATGACATCAGATTTTTTATGGGAAAAAAATTCAGGCTCTAAAAAGGTGGATGAACATCTTTAAAGCACTCAAAAAAAAAAAAAAAAAAAAAAAGTGAATCTATGGTTCTTTACCCCGAGAAAATATTTTCAAAAATGAAGGTGAAATGCAGGCTTTTTCAGACATACATAAGTTGAAAAATTTTCTCATCAGCATTCACTAAAAGAAATGTTAAAAGAAATCCTTCAAACAGAGGAAAATGAAACCAGAGGAAAACCTGGATCTATACAGAGAAATGGAGAAAACAGAAACAGAAGATACGAGTAAATATACTTTATTTCTCTAATTATTTTAGATAATATCTAATATTTTTATTATTTAGATCTTTAAAATTAATCCACTGTTTAAATAAAAAGTAACAATGCAGTGTACAGTTTGTAACATAAGTAGAAATAAACTATGTGACTACAATAGCATAAAGGCCCAAGGGGGAGTAAAGGAAGTACATGTTGCGAAGGCTTTTATATACTACACATAAAGTATAGTATATTATCACTTAAAAGTAGACAGGGATGAATTTAAAGTATTTACTCTAAACCCTAAAGCAAACACGAAAATAACGATAATTATAGCTAATAAGCTAAAAAGAGGATGGAAAACACAGTAATTAAAAATTTTCAAGTAATCCACAGGAAGGCAGAAAATAGACAGAAAAGGAACAGAAGTGAAACAAAAAGGAAAAAAAATAACATGTATATTTAAGCCCAACAATATCAATCCTATTAAATATAAATGGCTTAAAAATCCCAATGAAAAAGCAACAATTATTAGATTGGATTTAAAGGCAAGACCCAACTATGTCTTGCCTACAAGAAACACACTTCAGATATAAAGACATAAGTAGAGTTCAATTAAGAGGATGGGGAAAGATATAACATGCAAATACTAGTGAAAATAAAGCTACCGTGGCTACTATCAAACAAGTATCAGAAAGATAATAATACCAGGAATAAGGAAGGTCATTTCATAATAATAAAGGGATTAATTCATTTGGAAGACATGATAATCCTAAAGCAAAAACTGTTTTAAGCAAAAACTGATAGAATTGTATGGAGAAACACACAAATCCTCAATGATGGAGATTTCAACACCTCTTTCTCACTAATAAATAGAAGAGTAGACAGAAAATTAGTAATGACAAAAATAACTCAAACAATGCTGACAACCAACCTGACCTAGTTGACATTTATAAAGCATTCCACCAAACAGCATGTGGAACACTTATCAAGATAGGCTGTATTATGGGTCAACCTAACTGTTCATCAGCAGATGAATGATAAAGTGTGTAAAAAAACAATAATATTAGGAGTGGAAAAAGTGATAAACTAAAAATAAAACATAAAGCAATAAAAAAGAGGAAAAAAAAATCCAGTTACCATAGCAAACTTTGACTATTGCAAAAGATTTGGGATATGTGTTGAATCAAACAGAACTTTTTTGTTGTTATTGTTCTCTAAGTGGGGAATAAATAATGCCATATTTTGGAGAGCAGAATTTAAGCTCTGTGAGTCAGCCAGCTATTACTTAGAGAATTTAAATTTCAGTTTTTTCTTTGTAAAACATAGTGCTTTCTCTAAAAGTCAATTTTCCAATGGCATATGCTTTACAAGGTTAAATTTTAGTAACAATTTAACTGGCGCTGTCTATGCACATTTGTGATTTATTTATATTATTTGGCTGTGCAACTTTGCTGAATTACCTAGTTAAGGGAAATTTCAGGTAAAAAAAGTGTTCTGGAAAAATAGGCCATATCAACTAATTCAAAGTTTTCTATCCCAAAGTTTGTGTAAATTCAGAAATAATTTTTGCCAAATGCTTTTATGGAAGAAAACTCAAGAAAAAATATTTTAAAAATTAATTTAAATGGAAATTCTAAGAGCTTTAAAATAGTTTATCTAATTTAATTCTTAAAAGTTTGTGAGATAGGCATTATTATCTCAATTTTACAGTTGAATAAGCCCAAGCTCATGGTTTAATAACCTACTGGAAGTCACACAATTACATGGCAGCTGATAGAGATCTTCTAAATCTTTGTTCAATAATTTTTCCAGTAACTTCGTACTGAAAGTTAACACAAGACAAAAATTACCTAGATTCAGACCCAGAAATAACCACTGTTAACATTTAATACATCCAAGTTCTAGGCAACCATTGACTGGGAAAATGAGTAATCTTTTTAGACTACCTAAAAGTTTACTCTCAATATTTTATAAGCATTCTTCCACAAGTTCTCAATTTTTCCTCTCTCCATCCATCTCTCCCCTGCATACACACACAAATATACCACTAGTAAAATAAAATCATATTAAATATGCTGCTTCTCATTCATCACTATGTATTAGCACTTCTTTCTATGTGGATAATTTATATTATACTTTTTAGTGGTTGTTTAGAATGCCACTTTAAGGGCATAGTTTGCATAACCAGTCTCTACTTTAGAGGCATTTCGTAGTTTTTCTGTATTTTAAAATGTGGCATGCTAATAATTCTTGTACTTACCTCTCTGTGAATTTTCCAATTATCTCATTAGTATAAATTTCTGGAATTATAATTGCTGGATATTAGCATAATTTTTGACACTTATTATCAAACTTCCCTCTCCAAAAATTGTACTTCATTCGGAGTCCCTCTAACAGAATATGATTATAAATACTTCTTTTATACCTCTGTCAACAATTATCAGTAATGCATTTTTGACAACTAGTGAAGAGGAAATGGCATCGCCTTGTTTTATATTAATTGAACATAAGAGTACTATCTTCATATGACTTGTCATTTTTTAAATAATTTTCCTATAAGATGTAGATGATTGTTCTCTTATTTGATAAATACTAGATATCTAGCCTTGAGGCTGGCAAACTAAGGCCTATAGTTTACTATTTTTTAAATCATTTTATTTATTTATCTATTTATCATGATAAGTATACTCTTTAATCCCCATTCCTTATTTCCTGCATGCCCTCACCCACTTTCCCTCTAGGTAACCATTAGTTTGTTCTCTATAGTTAAGATCCTGTTTCTTGGTTTGTCTCTTCCCCTGTTTTTTTTTTCCCCCTTTATTTGTTTGTTTTGTTTCTTAAATTCTACATACGAGTGAGATATATGATATTTGTCTTTCTCTAACTTATTTCACTTACCATTATACTCTCTAGCTCCATCCATGTTGTTCAAAATGGCAAGATTTCATTCTTATATATGGCTGAATAATATTCCATTGTATATGTATACCACATCTTCATTATCCATTCATCTATCAATAGACATTTTTTAAAGATTTATTTATTTATTTTTAGAGAGAGAGAGCACAAGCAGGAGGGGCAGAGGGAGAGAGAATCTCAAGCAGGCTCCACATTCAGCATGGAGCCCTATGCAGGTCCGATCCTGTGATCCTGAGATCACGACCTGAGCCAGCATGACCCACCCAGCCATTTCCTATTGATGGACATTTGGACTGCTTCCATAGTTTGGCTATTGTAAATAATGCGGCTATAAACATAGGGGTGAATGTAACCCTTTGATTTAGTGTTTTTTGTATTTTGTGGGTAAATCCCCAGTAGCAGGATTACTGGATCATAGGGTAGTTCTATTTTTAATTTTCTGAGGAAGCTCCATGCTGTTTTTCACAATGGCTACATCAATTTGCATTCCCACCAATAGTGCAAAAATGTTCCTTTCTATCCACATCCTCACCAACACTAGTTGTTTCTTGCATTTTAGATTTTAGCCATTCTGACAGGTGATACTCACTGTAGTTTTGATTTGCATTTCCCAGATGATGAGTGATGTTGAACATCTTTTCTTGTTATCTGTTGGCCATCTGTATGTCTTCTTTGGAGAAATGTCTGTTCATATTTTCTGCCCATTTTTTAATTGGATTATTCAATTTTGGGGTATTGAGTTGTATCATTTCTTTATGTATTTTGGATATTAACCCATTGTCAGATACATCATTTACAAATATCTTCTCCCATTCAGTAGGCTGCCTTTTAGTTTTGTTGATTACTCCCTTATTTTGATGTAGTCCCAATAGTTTTTGTTTGCTTTTATTTCCCTTGCCTCAGGAGATGTTTCCTTGTTGCTATGACCAGTGTCAGAAAGATTACTGCCTGTGTGCTCTTCAAGGATTTCTGTGGTTTCAGGTCTTACATTTAGATCTTTAATCTATCATATTTTTGTATGGTGAAAGAAAGTGATCCAGTCTCATTCTTTCACATGTGACTGTCCGGTTTTCTTTCTTTTTCTTTTTTCTTTTTTTTTTTGGAAGAGACTGTCTTTTTTTCATTATATATTCATTCATCCCTCCTCTGTTGAAATTTAATTGACCATGTAATTGTGGTTTTATTTCTGGGTTTTCTATTCTATTCAACTGATCACTGTTTATTTTTGTGCCAGTACATGCTGTTTTAATTACTAACACTTTGTGATGTAACTTGAAATCTGGAAATGTGACACTTCCCATTTTGTTTTTCTTTTTCAAGATTGCTTTGGCTAGTCAAAGTCTTTGTGGTTTCATACAAATTTTATGATTTTTCTAGTTCTGTGAAAAATGCTGTTGGTATTTTGATAAGGATTGCATTAAATCTAGATTGCTTTGGGTAGTATAGACATTTTAACAATATTTGTTCTTCCAATCCATGAGCATGGAATGTCTTTTCATTTCTTTGCATCGTCTTGAGTTTCTTTCATCAGTGTTTTATAGTTTTCAAAGTACAAGTCTTTCACCTCTTTGGTTAAGTTTATCGTAGATATTTTAGTATTTTTGGTGCAGTTATAAGTGGGATTGTTTTCTTAATTTCACTTTCTGCTACTTTATTATTAGTGTATAGGAATGCAACAGATTTCTGTACATTGATTTTGTATTCTGTAACTTTACTGAATTCATTTGTCAGTTCTAGTAGTTTTTTGGTGGTCTTTTGAGTTTTCTATACATAGAAAGATATAGTATAGATAGATACTATATATAGTATCATATCATCTGCAAATAGTGAGAGATATAGCATAGATAGATACTATATATAGTATCATGTCATCTGCAAATAGTGAGAATTTTTCTCCTCCTTCTTCTTCTCCTTCTCCTTCTTCTTCTTCTTCTTCTTCTTCTTTTTCTTCTTCTTCTTCTTCTTTCTTCTTTCTTCTTTCTTCTTTCTTTCTTCTCCTTCTCCTTCTTCTTCTTCTTCTTCTTCTTTTTCTTCTTTTTCTTCTTCTTTCTTCTTTCTTCTTTCTTCTTTCTTCTTTCTTCTTCTTCTTTCTTAACCAATTTGGATGCCTTTAACCAATTTGGATGCCTTGATGTTCTCTAATTGCTCTGGCTAGGAGTTCCAGTATTATGTTGAATCAAAGTGGTAGAGTGGATATCCTTGTCTTGTTCTGAACCTTAGGGGAAATGCTCTCACTTTTTCACCATTGAGTATGATGTTGGCTGTGGCTTTTTCATATAAGGCCTTTATTATATTGATGTATATTCCTTCTAAGCCTAGTTTGCAGAGCATTTTTAATCATGAATGGATGTTGTACTTTGTCAAGGGGTTTTTCTGCATCAATTGAAATCATAATATGGTTTTTATCCTTTCTCTTATTGATGTGACATGTCATATTGATTGTTTTGTGATCATTGAACCAGAATTGCAGCCTGGGAGTAAGTCCCACCTGATTGTGGTGTATGCTTTTTTAAAAAATATATTGTTGGATTCAGTTTGCTAATTTTTTGTTGAGGATTTTTGGATTTTTGTATCTATATTTATGAGAGCTATTGACCTGTAGGGTTATTTTTTGTTTGTTTGTTTTTTTCTATCTTTATCTGGTTTTGGTGTCAGGGTAATACTAGCCTCATAAAATGAATTTGGAAGTTTTCTTTCCTCTTGTATTTTTGGAAATTGTTTGAGAAGAATGGGTATTAACTCTCTTTAAATTTTTGGTAGAATTCTTCTATGAAGCCATCTGGTCCTGGACTTTTGTTTTTCGAGTTTTTTGATTACTGATTCAGTTTCCTTGCTGGTGATTGTTCTGTTCACATTTTTTATTTCTTCCTGTTTCAGTTTTGTGGTCATATGTTGCTAGGAGTTTATCCATTTCTCCTAAGTTGTCCAATTTGTTGGCATATAAGTCTTCATAATATTTTGTTAGAATTGTTTGTATTTCTTTTTTTTTTTTTTTTAAGATTTTATTTATTTATTTGAGAGGAGAGGGATCACAAGTAGGCAGAGAGGCAGGCAGAGAGAGAGGGGGAAGCAGGATCCATTCTGAGCAGAGAGCCCGATGCAGGGCTTGATCCCAGGACCCTGAGATCATGACCTGAGCTGAAGGCAGAGGCTTTAACCAATGAGCCACCCAGGTGCCCCAAGAATTGTTTGTATTTCTGTGGTGTTGGCTGTGATTTCTCTTTCACTAGTAATTTTTACTTGGACCCTCTCTCTCTCTTTTAATGAGTCTTGCTAGAGGTTTATCAACTTTGTTGATCTTTACAAAGAACCATCTCCTAGTTCATTAATTTGTTCTATTGTTATTTTCTCTGTTTCGTTTTTGTTTTTAGTTTCTATATCATTTATTTTTGCTCTAATCTTTATTATTTCTTTCCTTTTGCTGCGTTTCCTTCTTTTTATTGATCCTTTAGGTTAAGGTTAGGTTTTTTATTCGAGAATTTTCTTGTCTCTTGAGGTAGGCCTATATTGCTGTAAAACTTACTTCTTAGAACCACTTTTACTATATCCCAAAGATTTTGGACAATTGTGTTTTTATTTCTATTTATTTTCATGTAATTTCTGATTTATTTCCTGGTTGACCCATTCATTGTTTAGTTGCATGTTATTTAACCTCAATGTATTTGTGCTCTTTCCAGATTTTTTTCTTGTGGTTGATTTCCAATTTCATAGTGTTCTGATCAGAAAAGATGCGTGGTACGACTTTGATTTTTTTTTTTTTTAACTTGTTGAGACTTGTTTTGTGGTCTCATATGTGATCTCTTCTGGAAACTGTTCCATGTGCACATGAAAAGAATGTGTATTCCACTGTTTTAGAATAGAATGTTCTGTATATGTCTGTTAAATCCATTTGGTTCAGTGTATCATTCAAAGCCACTCTTTCCTTGTTGATTTTCTGTTTGGATGATCTCCCTATCAATGTAAGTGGGGTGTTAAAGTCCCCTTCTATCATTGTATTACTATCAATTATTTCTCTTATATTTGTTATTAACTATTCTGGTGTTTGGGTGCTCCCATGTTGGGTGCATAAATGTTTACAGTTCTTATATCCTCTTGTTGGATTATCCCCTTTATTATTATATAGTGTCCTTCTTTATCTCTTGTTACAATATTTGTTCTAAAGTCTGTTTTGTCGGATATAATTATTGCTATCCCAACTTTCTTTTGGCATCCATTTACAAGAGTAATGTTTCTTGAAGCCCTCACTTTCAATCTGCAGGCGTCTTTCTGTCTGAAATGAGTCTCTCGTAGGCAGCGTATAGAGGAGTCTTTTAATTTTTTTACCACCCTGTCTCCCTTTGTTGTTTGATTGGAGCATTTAGTCTATTTACATTCAAAGTAATTATTGACAGATATGTATTTATTGCCATTTTGTTACTTATTTTGTGGTTGTTTCTATAGATTTTCTTTGATCCTTTCTTCTCTTTTGTTCTCTTTCGTGGTTTGTTTGCTTTCTTTAGTGATATATTTGAACCCTTTTCTCTTTATTCCTTGCATGTCTGTTACTGGTTTTTGATTTGTGTTTACCATTAAGGTTGTGTGTAAAATCTTATACATATAGCAATCTATATTATGTTGATGATTGCCTAGGTTTAAACCCATTCTTTACCTCTCTCCCTACCACATTTTAGGTATATGGCGTCATATTTTATATCCTTTTATTTTGTGAATCCCTTGACTGATTTTTACAGAAATACTTATTTTTACTGCTTTGCGTTTTTTTGTTTTGTTTTGTTTTGTTTTGTTTTTCTCTTCATACTCTCACTATGGTCTTCATTTCCACTCAAGGAGTCTCCTTTAATATTTATAACAGGCTGATTTAGTGGTCATGAACTCCTTTAGTTTTTGTTTGTCTGAAAAAAAATCTTTATCTCTCCTATTCTGAACGATAGGCTTGTTGGATAGAATATTCTTGGCTGCAGATTTTTCTCATTTAGCACTTTGATTATATCATGCCACTCTCTTCTGGCCTGTAAAGTTTCTGCTGAAAAATCTGCTGCAAATCCTTATGGTGTTTCCTTTGTATGTAACTGTCTTCTCTTACTGCTTTTAAGTTAGTATTTTTTTCTTTATTCTAATTTTTGCCTTTTAAGTGCTATGTGTCTTGATGTGGTCCTCCTTGGGTTGAATTTGGTGGTGGTGGAGGTGGTGGGGAATCTCTGTGCCTTCTGGATCTGGATATCTGTTTCCTTCCCCAGATAAGGAAAATTTGGGGCGATTAGTTCTTGAAATAATGTTATTATGCCTGATGGAGTCACGAGTTTCCTAAGCCTATTCTTAATTGACATAATTTTCTTTCCTCTCCTTTGCTCAGCTTGGTTACTTTCCATTACACTTGGTTACTTTCCATTACTGTGTCTTCCAGGTCGTTAATTTGTTCCTTTGCTTCATCTAGCCTGCTATTTATTCCATCAAGTGTATTTTTATTTCATTTATTGTGCTCTTCATCTCTGATTGGTTCCTTTTTATCTCCATGTAAAGAGTCTCGCTGATGTCCTCCACTCTTTTCTCTAGTCCAGTGAGTATCTTTATGATCATTACTTTAAGTTCTCTATCAGGCATATTACTTACATCAATTTCATTTTGGTCTCTTGCTGTGGTTTGGTCTTGTTTTTTCATTTGGGAGATGTTTTTCTGTCTCCTCATTTTGACTGAGTTTCTGTGTCTGTTTCTGTGTGTTAGGAAAGTCAGCTACTTCTCTTGCTCTTAATGATAATAGAAGAGGTCCTGTAGTGCCCTACAGTACAGTGTCCCCTGTTCCCCAGGGCCTGGTGTTTTAGAGAATGTCTCCTATGTGTGTTGCATGTACTCTGTTATTGAGTATTGGCCTCTTTTTCCTTCAATCCAGTTGTTTATTGTGGGTAGCAATGTTTGTGGTGATATGCTTATGAAATGAGACCTGTCCCCGCTGCTACTAGAGCTGTGGTCCCACAAAACACACAGGTCAGGAGATGTGATGTTGGCAGGGTTTGCACTGGTCTTATGCAGGAGGTGCCCACAGCACTGGAGTTCAAGTGCAGATGACTGGGAAGGGCAGATCCCCAATGAGGAGGGGGCAGAGCTTGGTGTAAGCAAGTTAGGTAACAAGTGTCAATATGGTGCTGGTTCCCACAGATGGCCGTTGTTTATGCTAGGCGGTAGGAGAGGGAAATGGCATCTGCCAGCTTTTTCATTCCTTGAGTGATTGGTCTGTCTATGATCCCTGTCTCCCCAGTCTGTGCTCTGAGATGAGCAAATCACTCTTCCTCCCATCTGCCCCTAGTGTTTTTCCAACTACTGGTTCTACAGCTGTATCTGCAGGAGCTTTTTGTCATGCTTTCTTTTTAAGGGCAGGAACTCTGCTTCCTAACACCCTTCAGGCTCTCCCAGGGCAGAGACTGCCTGCCGATTTTTCAAATTCCAGGCTTTAAGTCCTGCTAGTTTTAAGAATTCATGAAATTTGGCTCTCTCACTTTGAAAGACAAATATTATGGAGATTCATCCTTCCTGTTTGTGGGCTCTCTGGTGTGAATGTCTATTTTCTGCCCTTCCCTGAGCCACAGGCTCCCTCCCCTCCAAGGATGGCCATAGTTCCTTTTGTTCCCAGACCATGTCTTCACCCTTCTGACCATCTTCAATGTGGTCTCTTCCCTACGTTTAGTTGTGGATTCCATTCTGTCAGTCTTCAAGTCACTTCCTGGGTTATTTATGCTGATGTGGGTGTTACCTAGTTGGATCAGTGGGACAAGGTGAGCTTAGGGGGGTCCTACTCAACCATGTGCCCAGCCAATCTCACCATTATTAATATATTTTACTCTTTATTATTAATTTGAAATCATTTAGTCAAGTTCCTTAACCATTTCATTAGTTGGATTATAATTATATTGACTTCACAGATTAATCAGGTGAAAATAGCAAATTTAGACTATTGAGTCTTCCCACAGAAAAACAAGATTTTAATCTTTATTTTCTTGAGTCTTCGTTTCTATGTTTATTAGAGCTTTGTTGTTTTCTTCATTCAACAATGTGTCAGGAACTCACTAAACCTCTTTCTTTCTGACCGAGATTAAGAAGGCCATGTAACTAAGTCCTAATGAATACTACTTCTAGCTCTTGTTCTAAAAAATCCCTACCCATGGTCATCTTATCTCAGATGGATAGAAAGTACTCCAAGGGTAGAGAAAGGTAGACTCACAAGATGGGAGGATTACATTAAAAGCTACCCACCAAGTAGGAATGCCCACATTGGACTTTGTGTGCTCAGTGAAGTAGATTTCATAGTTTTAGGCCACTGAGATATTTGTTTTGTTCTGTTCTTTGTTGTGTGTGTGTGTGTGTGTGTGTGTGTGTATGTGTGATAGAAAATAGTATTTCTCTAATACAGAAATTCAGAAGTTGGTTGTGGAGTAGGCAAATATCATAACAACAAAAACAAAAACTAAAAGTATATGGTAATGACTTAGCAACTGAGCAGAAGAGCTGTGAGAAAAGGTATAGCACCCTGAAAGACTGAGCAATATTGGGATTCTGTGAGCAAAACATTTAATATCAATTGTGATAACGTGGAAGGCAGACTTAGCTCCTCCAAGGCTATGGCCCTGGGGAAAAGCTTAGAAAGACTCAGAATAATAGTTTGTGTGGCTATTCTTGGTGCCTTCAGCGAAGTGTTACAAGGAAGAGGTAAGATCAGGCATGAATTGGCTCATTTCCAAGCAAAGAAAAATGGCAATGGAGAAATTTCAGTGATCAAAATTCATACAGGTTTATAAAATGTAACTGCTTCTTGATTCCAAATAGTAATACATATGCTTGAGAAAGCTCTTAGATACAGAGGCCTAGTTAAATGTCTCAATTAAACAAACTGTTGGAGCCCTGAAGCCTAGATCAAATTACATATATGACTCTCCCAACTGATTTTTCAAATAGTTTTAAAGTAGCCAAAATTATGTGAACATACACACCATGTCCATGCACGTGCACATGGAGAGTGAGTGTCATGGGGGCAAGAAAGTAAGGAAATAAATCAGGCTAGAAGAGTAGCAAGAGGAGAGATCTTTAGCTGTGGTTATTAGCTTACTAGAAAGAAACATGTAAATCCACAATGTTTAGAATCATTATATTGCCAAAGAAACCATGAGCTGAAACTAAAGTCTTTACCTATTAATTCCTGATATAAACACCTGGATCCTTAAACTTGCAAACCAAGAAGCAAATTATAAAAGCTGTGCAGCTCCTAAAGGCTCCCAATTCTGATATTGTATATCCAATATCTCATGTAGGATGACAAATGAGTAGAAAAGTCCTGGAGGGCAGACCCAGGACCCATGGAGGAAAGTGTAGGAAGGAGGGAGGTCCCTCGAGAGAGCAGGATTAGGTCCTAAAAAGGGACTTTCTGTCACTACCATGACAGAGGGATCTCACAATGCCTTCTTGCTAGGGACTGTTGTATCTCTGTCCGTCTCCTCAATGGAAGTATTCACTGTAGCTATCTTATCCTGTTCCACCATTGTATATTGGTGTACTGAGGGGCCAGTAAGCTCCTCTTTGAGTTCATATGTGCCACATTACTCCAAGATCCTCACCTTTGAGCTTTATTCCACGCTTGGGTGGGACATTGGGTTTGTCTGTGGAGCCCATACCTACTGGTGAAAAGAAGAGAGAAAGGAAGATTTGGCAATGAAGCTGGTAGATTTTAGCAAAGACTAGTTAGAGTTTTCGAAAACCTGTTCTCTCATGTTCCTGAGCACAAAGCTAGACTATCTTTCTCAGCCTTACTTGCAGCTAGAATCATTCTCTCTCCTTCCCATCAGCAGAATTAATGGAGAGAGCTCCTAGGCCCTGGAAAAGGGTAGAGCCACAGTGTAAAGGGTTGCTGAATCCCAGAATTATCAAATAGAAGGCAGGAATATCTGCTTTGGACTTTGATCAGAAGAAACAGAATTCTAATGGGTTTCATGTAATAAAAGTTGATTGGGAGGTTGATTGTTATAGGACTAAGCATTTTTTGCACTAATGCAATTTTTATTAATTTCTCCCTCTCCTTTTAAATGTTTTGGAGGTAGTCCTTGTGAGTGGTTCAAGGATCCAGTATGAACAAAGTTCATAAAATTTGTCAGTGGCATTGTATCACTTAGGTTAACTTAGATTTCATTAAAAAAGAAATCAAATGCATTGTTAGTTCAGAGTTCTATTAAGTCGAATATAGTGCACAATGAACTATATATTGGTCATAATTTCCAAATGACATTTGAAATTACACAGAAGAGTAGCAGTTTTACAAGTAGAAATACTGAAATTTCTGCCATGAGTAATGGTTTATATTAGGAAGAAAAATAAGTATGTGATCTGCTCTTGCTTTTGCTGATAGCAGGGAAGAAGTGATTGATATTAGATTATTCATTTATGGGTAGCTCATCTGTGTTTTATTCCTTGCCCTGTCAGACTGAGAAGACCTACCAATTTTATTAGTGCTGCTGATGTACTCTGTACTTATAGTTTTATTACCTGGTGGAGAAGCTACAAAATATTGGCAGTCTTTAATAACGAGCACTTTATGTTTCCTTGTGTCAGCAAATTTCTTAGATTAATACCCTATGTTTGATTGATGGAATTGTACTGAGGTTTCTTTTTTTTAAGGTTATAATTGCTCTAAATGCTTGTAAAAAAAAAACAACTAACAGGAGGCCTAACATGTATATGTATGTGACTACACATGTATATGTGCATACATATATGTCACATATATGTATATATGTGACTATGTACACATGTGCATATATGTGTGACTACATATGTGTATATATGACATATATATGTATATGCCTCTCTTTGCCTAGGTAAACTTTTGTCTGAAGCTGATATTAAATATTTGTCTATGACTACAAGTACTCAACATGTTGTTGTTCATGTTATTAGGTTTGTAAAATATTTTTAAAAACCCAAACCACAAGATTTAGAAAGAAAATACAAACCTCAGTGTTCTGGAGTTGGGAGGCATAAAAATGCTTATTCTTTAATTCTTTTGAAACTTATTAAAGCTAGTTCAATGTCAGTGTTGGACAAGTACTCTGAATTTTTAAAATTTTGAAATGAGAATTTTAAAAAATCAATTGAAGCAAATATTTGATCTTTTGTTGTAAAACTTAAGATATGTTAGTTATCCCTCTCTTCCCCTATGGTCTTCCATGCCATTCCTTATGTTCCACATATGAATGAAACTATATGATAATTGTCTTTCTCTGCTTGACTTATTTCACTCAGCATAATCTCCTCCAGTTCCATCCATGTTGATGCAGATGGAGGGTGTTCATCCTTTCTGATGGCCGAATAATATTCCATTGTATATATGAACCACATCTTCTTTATCCATTCTTCTGTTGAAGGGCATCTCAGCTCCTTCCACAGTTTGGCTATTGTGGACCTTGCTGCTATGAACTTTGGGGTGCATGTGCCCCTTCTTTTCACATGTCTGTATCTTTGGGGTAAATACCTAGTAATGCTAATCGGAGAGGGAGACAAACCGTGAGAGACTCTGGACTCCGGGAACCAAACTGAGGGTTATACAAGGGAGGGGCTGGGGGGATGGGAGTAACCTGGTGATGGGTGTTAAGGAGAGCATGTGTAGTGATGAGCACTGGGTGTTACACAGCTAATGAATCGTTGAACACTATGTCAAAAACTAATGATGTACTACATGCTGCATAATTGAACATAATTGTTCAATTGAACATAATAATAAAATTAAAATTTAAAATTTAAATTTAAAAAATTAAATAATTAAAATTAAAATAATAAATTAAATAAATAAATATGCAAGAAAAAAACAAATTAAAAAAAGGAAAAAAGATATGTTAGTTATTTGCAAGGAATCTAAGAGAATGGAAAAGATGCTTTTCCCCTCTTTTGATCCTTGGATGAAAAAGACATAATTTCATAACTTTTATTTTATTTGCTTTTTAATTTCATAACTTTTAAAAGCTTAGGACAGTTTTCAGAATAGTTGATCTTTGAGCTTTGCTATATTGATTTTTGTAATATTTCTACCCAACAGTTGCTAGTTCCTATAGCACTAGGTAAAAAAGTCTCAAATATGTAAGTTTTTAAAATTTAGTTTTATAGCATAACTATAGGTTTATCAAATATTTAAACATGTCTATTATTATAGGGGACTAGAAACTCACCTTTTGAAGGAAAAAATCAAAGAAAATCACCATAAAAATCTATAATCATGTTGATTTTTAAGATACAAGCTTCACTAAGCATATTTTTCTTTATAGAGATGAAAAGGAATGCCTACTATCTCAAATTATTCTTAGTTAAGTTATAGGATGAGGTTTCTTACATCAAATTATGTTTTAACTATTTGAAAATTAAATAGGTTCACTTCAAATCATATGAATATCATGCATTAATTTACATAAATGACTTTAATTACTTTTCAGTACATCATTAGATATTTATTTAGGCTGTTCTCATAAGTTTCTTGGACTTCCTCAATAGAAAATAACTTCCCTTGAATTTGCACTATTTCCTCCTATAAACAGGATTAGATAACTGTGCCAAAATGGCCAGAGAAAGTTCATGTGCATTTATTTTTTATTTTTTTAAAGATTTATTTATTTATTTTAGAGAGAGAGCTCATCAGTGAGCGGGGAAAGTAGCAGAGAGGGAAGGGCTGAGGGGGAGGGAGAGGGACAAGCAGACCCCCACTGAGCATGAGTTCTGACTTGGGGCTCAGTTTCACAACCCGGAGATCATGACGGGAGCCAAAACCAAGAGTTGGATGTTCAACCGACTGAGCCACCCAGGCACCCCAAAAGTGCATGTTCATTTAGACACTCTTAAAAGTATCAAAGGGGAGCTTGATTATAATTTAGCACAATTTGAATCATGGCCTCCAAACCTGTACTTCTGTCTGCACGTGGAGTAAAAACTTTACCATAAAATTAGCCTTTAACATTGATGACCTACCATTCCCCAATATTAATATACTGATATTGGAACCAGATCTTACATAGTAGGCAATTCTTCTGTTTTATCTGATTAGAGAATCTGCTTTCGTATGATTTTTTAAAGTAGCAAAATATGTATAAGTGATCTTTAAAAGTTTTTGGATGTAACATGATTGGAAGAAATCTTTGTTCCCCTTGTATAGCGTTGGCATGAACTAAATGCTCCGGAATTGGCAATGATGTTGTTAACACCGGGCCTGGGATTAAAAACGTGTATGTTATTAGAGCTTGATAATTCAGATTTGCACGCTCACAGATTCTCAGGACTTTGTATAGTTCTCCCTTCGCCAGTCCAGTTTTAAATATCCTAATGGAGTTTTCTATTGTTTTATAACAAGTGAAATAATTTTCTCATATATATATATATATCCATGTGTATGTGTATATATATATATATATATATATATATATATATATATATATAAAATACTTATACTTAGTCATTCCATACATAGTTAATTCTTTTAATCTTCCTCATAAATCAGTCTTTCAGTCTTTCTGGCTCATTAATCATCTGTACTGCCCTTTTAAATCTTACCATATATTTCCCTTTCCTCAATATCTTGTAAACCTGATTTTCCCTCCGCACAAAATTTATTACACATTCTTAAGTAGGCTGAAGATATAAATTGCTTTCTGGAAGAATGGCACTTTAACATTAAAATGTCTCTAAGAGTAGTCTTATCTAGATCTGTGTTGATCCTGCCATGTATCAAAAGACAACTTAAAGCCAGAAGAGATCTGAAAGTGTCTTTAAATTACTTTGCACTTCTGAACTACTGAGTTACATTTGATTGGATAGTTCTAATAAAATGACAAGATTTATCACTTACAAAACCTTAGTCCTATATTATTGTGTATTGTCCAGGAGCTTTTCCTAAAGGAGAAACATATATTTAAAGATGTAGTCGAATTTTTTATTAATATAGATGAGCACAATATTTCTAACCAGTTTTTCTTCCACTGGAATATATCATGGGTAGAATTAGCATGTTACTTTCAATTTATATATGTGGTCCTTATAAATTTCACATACTTCAAGATATATTTTATAGTGTGTGTGAGATTTATAGAGAAACAATCATTCTGTAGATACTTAGATTATATATTTGCGAACCTGCAAGGATTGAAAGCCGAACTGAAAACAGTGGTTTCAGTGGATACATTTGCTCTTTTTTTCCCATTCTGACTCTAGTTTGTTTTGTGCTTATCTTAACTTTCCTATTTCTGTAGATCAAGATCAGGTATAAGATCTTAACATCATCTTTGATTTGTCCCTCTTTCCTCCCCCACCTCACATAGAAATTTTCAGATATGTCCGAATAATATCTACTATTGTCTCACTTTAAACACGCATTTATAGGTTGCTTGATCCTTCTATAATAAATTCCAGGAGAGCAGGGATCTTACCTGTCTTGTTCACTCCTAAATGTCTGGAACCTAAAACAACAAATCCTCCATAAATTAATGAATGTCAGTTGTGTTTGTTTTCCTTTTCTTTCAGACTAGCCCTGCCCTGGTGCTTTTTACCTCTATTTAAATGATTTAAAATAAATGGCTTTCCTTTGATTTAAACTTCACCATCCAGTACTCTGTTCTAGAAGGAAGATGAGGGAATGCAGGGTGTAACATGCAATTTTAAGCAGGAGCAGTCATGGAAAGCTATAGTAAGGTGAGCCATGAGAAAGCATGGGTTCTGATGCACACCTGGCAGGAAGCTGTGTATGTATTACAGGTTAAGTGAATAGATGTGGTGGTGGGAGCATATGGAAATTATTCTCTATGTCATTTCTGTTTTTCAATAAAGAGGAGCAAGATTATTAGCTGTGAATGTGGGTGGGGAAGAGGTTCTAGAGGCTTGAGCAGAGAATAAATGATGTGAAACAGTTGTGTATATGAGTGGGGAGAAAGAATAGGGGAGTATAATAAAATCCCATCTTTTAGGTGCATAGGTGTTAGCACAGAGTTGGCAGAGAGTTTATTTAGGCAACATTGGGGTTTTGCAAAGTACAAAAACCCAAGAGAGGGTTAAGGGAGTTGAGGGAAGTCCAAGGGATGAGTTGTTAGACTGATCGAACCATGAAGTGCAGAAAGAGGGAATAAAGGAAAAGGAGGCAGATGACTATTACAATGAAGGGTTTTAGGGTTAGGGCTTCATAGGGATTGAGCTAGAAAGAGAAGAGATGGTAACCTTAGATTAGGACACTTGAAGCATGAAATTCCTGGATGCCTAGGAATGCAATGGCATCTTTATACTTGCAACTTTACTAGACAATGCCAGATGCTTTCCAGAGTGGCTGTATCCCTCTAACCAACAGGAATGAGACTTCCTATTCCTCCATATCTTCTCTAATATTTAATATTTAAGTCTTTAAATCACATGGAATTGAATTTGTGTATGGTGTGAGGAACAGCTCCAACTTTACTTGTTACCTGAATACAGATGTCTCAGCACCTTATACTGAGTAGTGCAGCCTTTCCACATTCATCAACAATGTCTCCTCTACTATCTTATCAAATTAATTAATGCGTTAATTCAACAAATATTTATCGAAGAACAATTCTATACCAGGCACTATTAATCTAATAAAGAACAAAACAAACAATAATTCATTAATTAGAGTTTATAATTTAGCTTGGATAGGAAGGCAATAAACAATAAATGTTATAAATACATTCCATAGTATGTTAGAAGGGAATGAACGAACACTAAGGAAAAAAGAAAAGCAGAGCTGGATAAGAAGGCTGGGGACCCCAAGGTGGGGAGACCGTTAATATTAAATGG
>CM052886.1:4318800-4382524 GCA_028534135.1 Potos flavus | reverse complement strand
TTTTTATTCCTACTTGTTTTTAGAAGGCTTCCAGCTCATGTTTCATCTTCTATCACATTGCCATTCCTTCTCTGTCATAATTCTTACATTTCTACTTTTTGGTCTTCTATAGGAGTGGTTGCTTCACCAAGTTTTTTAAATTCGTGACAAAATATTTGGTTACAGTATTTGTCTCTGCATTGTATTTTTCTTTAATTGGTAAGTTTCATGGCTCTTTGCCTCACTTTTTTTTTTTTTTTTTATAGTATCTTTGTTTTGGTGCCATGCTAGGTCCCATTTTAATGCTCACAGTTGAATGAGTTGGCTTTCCTAGACTGTAATCTGAAGTACGTTTCTGGGTCGGGATAGAGGATAGCATTCTTCTGGGATTTATAATCCAAAATCCTTCTACTTCTCTATTGTCAAAAGAATGATGGTTGCCAATGCTATTTGTTTATGTATTTATTTTGGGACCCTTCTCTTCTGCTTCTCTGATCCCAAATAGATTTGAAAGGTCTTCTTCTATGAGCCCTTCTTACCCCCATTTTTGCAAACAGGAAATAAAATTTGCTCTCTATGGGATCTTCCTCACCAGAAACACTTTTTTCTGATGTTTTCTTAAATTCATTAATAACTTCTCTCATCACACACCATGATTTATCTCTTCCCTTCCTCCCACATGACTTATGCCTTATCTTAGATAACTTTTTTTTCTTTAATGATATCCTCAAGGTCCATCCAGGTTGTCACAAAAGGCAAGATTTCCTTCTTTTTTATGTCTGAGTAGTATCTCATTTTGTATATATACCACAGTTTCTTTAGCTAGTCATCCATTGGTGGACACTTAGGTTCTTTTCATATCTTAGCTATTGTAAATATTGCAATAAACATAGTAGTGCATGTACATTTTCATATTAGTGTTTTTATTTTCTTCAGATAAATATTCAGAAGTGGAATAGTGGGATCATATGGTAGTTCTGCTTTTAATTTTTGAGGAAACTCCATACTGTTTTGTAGCTGCACCAATTTACATTCCCAGCAACAATGCAGGAGGGCCTCCTTCTCTCTACATCTTTGCCAACACTTGTCATTTCTTGTCTTTTTGGTGATACCCATTCTGATATGTGTGAGATGTTGGCTCATTTTTGATGGGTCACTTTTTCTCCTAATTTTATAGTAAATGAAATTCATATTATGTTTGTATGATTTTAGAATAAAAAGAGGAAAGAAGTGTACATGCTAGAAATCGTTTTAACTTTTGAGATTTAGTACTTCTTAGGTAGCAAGGAACTAAAGTAGACTAGGAAGGGGAGGGTGTTTTCTGGACTTCTCTTGTACTTTTAAAGACAAGGTTATCTTATGTTTCATTCTATAGTAAAAACAAAGATCCAGTAACATGTTTCAAAGGAAGGACAAAAGGAAACTCCTCACTGACTCAGGATATGTGTGTGTGTGCGTGTGTGTGTGTATAAATTACTTCTGTAAATGTGAGGAATGTTTGTATAAAAGTCTAAAATCCAACATATTTCAAATCATGCCTACAAATTCTATTCAAATCGTTACTTGCATGCATACATCTGAAGTAAACCATGGCTATGGAAGAAGGAAAACTTCTGAATGTAAAGAAAGCTACTGATGAATCTGAGTGGGCGAGCTGTGAAAGTCTAGTTGGGGTTAGTTAGACAAATGGCCAAGTCTGGTTTGTGGCTTTTTTGTTTTTTAAATATTTTATTTATTTATTTTTGTGAGAAAGAGAGAGAGAGAGAGTACGAGCAGGGGGAGGAGCAGAGGGAGAAGCATACTCCCCACTAAGCAGAGAGCCCAATGTGGGGCTCAATCCCAGGACCCTGGGATCATGACCCAAAGTAGACGCTTAACCCACTGAGCCACCCAGGCACCCCCAATTTGTGGTTAATAGAGAAGAGTGTGGACAGCCGCAGGCTAGCTGTTAAAGGGACCTGCTGAGCCCGGACTCGTGACCCCTGCCCGAATGGGCGGAAAGCGGTCGCTAGAGAATGGGCTTGTGCCCTGACTCGTGACCCCTGCCTGATTGGGCGGAAAGTGGGCGCTGGAGAATGGGCTCGTGCAAGGGGCCTTGAGGCATGCTGGTCTGTGATTGGCCATGCCCCTTTGAAAAACAAGCTGTACAGGTTGCAACCAATTATCTCGCTGATTTGTGGCAATGTCTCTGAGGTATATGCACGTGCAACTCATAAATCTGCCTTTGCTAATCTTAGTAGTCCTTAGAGAAGTGCTGCGTGTGCTACGTGACTTACTTGTGAAGCTGTTTCCTTGAACTTGTTTTTCACACACTATATAAGCATGCGCACTCTGATATAAAGCTGAACACAATCTGGACATCATCCGTTGTGTTCCTCCTGTCCCCATGCTTTGTGTCTCTACTTTCTTTTCCTCATTCCCTTACCCTCAGCCCTGGTTTGAGATTGTCGCGCCGGCCGCGACAAGTGGCGCCCAAACAGGGACCTGAGAGTAACACAGGAGAGCCAGCCGCGACAGAAGAGGTTAGGAGTTTATTCTCCATGTGGACTAGTTGGCTTTATTTTGGCCACAGCCTGGCTTAACTTCAGCTGGCATTCACAGTTAAAGATCTTGGCTCAGGAAAAATGTCCTTTATTTATTAAAAAATAAAATATGAGGTAAATAAAAATTAAAAAACATATTACATCTGGATAGCGAATGAAGCATTACTAACTTTACTTAGGATAGACTGCTTAGGTACATCTTAGATACTACGTAGGTACTACTTAGGTGTATCTTTGCTCCTTCTTCTCCTTTTATATTCTTAACATTTCTTTACTGGTTGAATGAACTGTGGTGGAAATCGTGATGGAAAAAATCCAGACTGATCAGACTGTAATCTTGTATTTATCATGTTATCTTCCAGTTAGGTTGCAATATGTGTGCTTTGTATGTGTGATAACATACATGTTTTTGCACATTCTTTTCTTCCTTTATCTGTCCATTAGTTTATAATTTCTAATGAGTGTATTGAACATCTCTATAATTATATGAACTTTCAAAGTACTTTATTTTATTTTATTATTTTTTTTCAAAGTACTTTATTTTAAAGGGAGCCAGTAGACTGATGGGAAGGCAGAACTCTTTTTTACCTATGTAAATATCTTTTATTGTAGATCAAAAAAAAATTTTTTTCTATTAAATAGCTAATCTCGCCCCCCCCCCCCAGGGACTATCAGCTTGGCTCATTAGACACAAGAATTCACATTTTCTATTTAGTATATTCATGATATGTAAGATGTGGATAGTTACAGTTTCTCCACATATTATAAAAATATCATTTTTACTCTAATTATTCAGTAAGAACTCTGTTGCAAGGCACAGGACATGTACGTTTAGATATAAACTATTTACCATGCTTTCAACATTAAAGGTATAGGAGGAATACAATATATTTTAAACTCTTACCCATTTATATTCTCCTTTCACATTTAGCTCACTCATTTCTTTGGCCTTCGTGTTGGGTGTGACAGTGTATTAGCCAAGCTGTCTCAGGCATTCAGGCATTTTATCAGTTCTACAAGACAGATGCTAAACAGCATAGTCTAAATTGAAATCTCTGATGACTCTCTGGAGACAAGTTGATAACAAGAATCACACTCAAGCACTTAAATATGTGGCCTTTTCCCATATTTAACTGCAAGGAGAGAACAGCTTCTGAGTAAACGTTTTTAGCCTTCAACTGTCAAGATTTCTTTTTTATCATTTGATTATTGCATCTCGTTTTGTTAGGAAAGGCTATCAATCTCCTTTTTTTCCCCCTACAGTGGAGAATTTAAAGGACCACCGATGCCTATTACTTTAAATAAAACAATTTAGAGAAACTGTGTAGTCCAATATTGCTTTCAGAACTATTTTAGGCTACAGAGACAACATTTTGAAATAAAATCTTAGTGCCAAGTGTGTTCCAGTTTAGTTGTAAATTTAAAATGACATAACCATAATATTCTCAGCAATCTTCGGGACTTCCTTATTTCATACAGTTGTTGCAGAAGCATTTTTATATCAAGTTATTGGATCGTAGCCTGAAAGAAGTCTTGAATCTGTGAAACTGAGGTCATTGTAAAGGTGATAGAGCTGAGAAAAATAAACCTTGAAATGTAAACAGAGATGTATTTCCATAGCCCCTGTGGGTTCCAACAGGGACTTTATGTGCTTTTTGAGATTCCACTTAGCTCTACAGTTGGGTGGATTCTCTGATAATATTGTTTGTCCTCAATATTTGTTGAATTAATAAATACAGATGTTAGGTTATAAAGGTGTAGAAAGGATTTTAGAGGTCAACCAGTGTAATTTTTTATTTTGACCCATGAGAAAGCTGAGGCTCCAAATAGTACAATCCCTTGCCCACGATGTATGGGAACTAACTCATCTACACCATGCTCATGCTTTCTTCTATACTGCGTGTATCTTCAGGAGCTACCTTAGATCCTTTTGAGAACAAGGCAGGGCATAATTTATTGTCAAGAAGAAGAGTCAAGTCTAGTACTAAAGTCTTCTAGATTTTTTTGATTGAAATATTTGTCATTTTATTCCATATTACTATCTTCATTAACACTGTATCCTCATTCTACCTATGTGAAAAACTACATTATAAGTTTCTTGGGGGTTTTTCTGGGGGGGATGTAATCATCATATGACAATGCTAATTTAATTACAACTTATAATACCCACAATACTAATTTTAGTTTTTATTTATTCTAATCATAAACTAGTCTCTATAAGTACTTTGACTAATCTAAATTATTTCATTTAAAGTGTCACACAAGCCTTAGATTTTATGCAAAATTTTCTCATTTATACAAGTGAATTTCAGAAGAGAAAATGTGGGTATTTTAATGTGAGAGGTTTTGCATAAAACGAAAATATATGTTGGTCTCATCAGTAATGAATTTGCAGTCATAAGACTGACAATATTGATAGTTACTTAGACCTAAGAAATGTACAGAAAATACAGGCAGTTGGTTCTGATTTAATCATTAATAGCCACAAAAGTTGTAAATACACAAATCTGTGATATAGCAACCAAAATCTCTGATAATTATTTCTAATTGAAATTGTACAGAATTCAAGTTTATAGGAAATTAAATTATTTTGTTGCCTGGCTCCACTGAAAAGTATAGGTATTTTGCAAAGCTAAATAACATTTTCTAATGAAAGAACTAATATCTTAAATGTTTTATCATCTGAGTGTGCAGAATTGTATGTATCTTTCTGTGGCATTTCTGTGGCATATCACTTGCTTATTTCTATAAAAGAGTCTGGGGAATATTCTCATCTCTTTTCCTAAATGATATATGTCTTGAGGATAATATATTTGACTTACCTCTTTGTCACCAGTAATGCCAAGACTAGTGACTTGTAAATATCATATATTCAATACATTTTTCAATGAATGAATGACATAGGCAGGATCTATTTTAGAGACAATTTCTTAACTCTGTTTCTAAGAAATATTTTAATGTATGTGACCATAGGTCCTTGAATTCAGGTTTATGAGTTTCTAACACTGAAAAGCCTGTACTTCACATGTTTCTCTGGCCATTTTAGATAAGTATATTAGTCATAAATATATATTTTCTAAAATCTATTCCAGTTCCATAAGTTATTTTGTTCATGCATTCCAGTATTATAGCCCATTAATATTTTTTCTTTCTCCATTTCCAAAAACAATAACTTTGCCCAACTTTAACAATTCTACCATACTAGCAACTCAGATTATGACAGTTTATGGGGCAGGATGGCTCCCAAAGACTACATCTGGTTTCACATTCCTCATTCATCCCTCAATGCACTGTAGTCTGTTTTCCATCCCATCATGCCAGTATAGCTTTTTTTTTTTAAAGATTTTTATTTATTTATTTGACAGAGAGAGAGAGATCACAAATAGGCAGAAAGGCAGGCAGAGAGAGGGGGAAGCAGGCTCCCCGCCGAGCAGAGAGCCCGACGCGGGGCTCAATCCCAGGACCCCGAGATCATGACCCGAGCTGAAGGCAGAGGCTTCAACTCACTGAGCCCCGCCAGTATAGCTTTTTAATTTTCAGAGAACTTTCAACCCTCTTCTTAATTGACCCACTTCTATCATTAAAAAACTTGTTCCTCTCATTCATTGATTTCTATACCATCCCTTCCCCATTTTCTTGCTACCATTCTGACTGTTCTTCATATTCTCCCATAGAATCCATTTATTATTATCTTCAGGAAATGTTTCAAGTTCTCAGCCTTTTTCTCACTGTATACTTACCTTCCCTTTGGAAAAATTTACCAATTTCCATAGATTTAACCCACCACTTGACTACATGCAAATTTTATCAACAGCCCAGATCTCACTGATAATCTCCATACAGATTATTCTGGTGGTCTACTGCTAGTTTGTCCTTTAGGCATTCCAGGCCTAATGTGAAGAAGAACTTAAGCCCCCTCCAAGGTTAGCATATGGCCTGTCAGAAAAGGCTTCTTAGAATTAGTGAGGTTTGTGCTGAGTCATGAAGGTGATACGTGGCTATTCAGGAGAAAAAGAAGGAGGAGTGAAAGGAATGAAGGACTGAGGGAAAATAAGAGGTTGATGGAACAGGAAAGTCACAGAGCCCAAAGAGAGCAGGCCATATTTGAGAATGGCCAGTATGTGGGCATAACTGGTGAAGGAGCCTGTGGAGAAGTAACCAGACGCATCACCGTCAGCTTCCAAATGTCTGCACAGTGGGAGTGCATGTCAGTGGGAAATCATTCGTGGATTTTAAGTAGATGAAGGATATGATTTAATTAGTCAATAGTCATTGTGCACAGCAGTCACAATATCCTGACGGAGGAATGATACAAAGAAGCTCAAAGTCGGAGACAAAAAGAGCAAGTAAAGAAAAAACAAAGAAACTTTTCTACCAAGAAAAACAAAAAAAGTGTAAAATTTTAAAATGCTAAATAAGTAAAGAGGGAAAACAAAAAAGGTGAGGAGATATTTATAATAAATGCAACCAATGGTTGATATCTCTTGATAGAAAAAAATTCATACAAATTGATATTAATATGGAAAAGACATGAACATACTTTCACAAGTGTATGCATATAGCACTTTTACTAAAATAAGAAAATATTCATCCTCATTTGTTAAACATAATAATTCAAATTGAACAATAGGAAGATGTCATGGACTGAATGTTTATGTTCTGCAAGCTTCATAGGTTGGAGCACTAACCCCCAGTGTGATGGTGTTTGGAGGTGAGGACTTTGGGATTAGATTTATGAGATGTCCCCCTAAGAGTGTGGCCTCTGTGATGCGATTAGTGTCCTGAGAGAGGAGGATGAGAGACCAGACCTCTCGAGCACTCTCTGGCACATGAGGACACAGTGAAGGGCAACAGTCTGCAAGCTAAGAAGAGGGTTCTCATCAGAACCTGATCACGCTGCCATCCTCATCATGGATGTCCAGCCTTTAGAAATATGAGAAAATAAATATCTATCATTTAAATCATCCAATCTATGGTATTTTGGCATAGCAGTCCAGGCAGACTAAGACAGAAGATCTGTTTTCCTCTTTAATCAGCAAATAATCTTATTAAGAATCATAAAATATAAATTTTGATAAATTTTATTATCTCATATGAGGGACTCTGTCTGAAGAGTATTATGTAAAGCAGGGAAAATGTGATATGCCTGAGATGTTTATAATAATGTGATTATAAAATGCAAAAATAATCAGAAATAATATAAATTCCAAATATAATTTCAAATGGAATATTGCTTAGCCACAAAAAATGGACTTCTATTATCCATAGCAACATCAAAACATATTACACTACATGAAAAAGTACATTAAATGGAATGGACTTAAAAATGAAAAATTATGATATTGGTACATATGTTCTAGAAGGAAACAGCACAAAATTAGTAATAGGTGGTAGAATTCAAAGTGATTTAATAAGATTTCCCTCCATCTCATAGTTTATTTTTTATGTAACTTAAACAATTGGTTATTTGCATCGTTATAGTCAGAAGCCTATTTCATCTCTGCCTCTGGATCTCCTCATTCAATCGGTCATGTGCCCTAGATAATTCCCCTCTACGTTTTTGCCCAAACCCAGCCTGCTAGCATATAACATGTCCTTAGTCATGTCCTGTAGAGCAGAAGCACTGGGGGTTTTTCCTACTACTTACTAACTCTGTGATTTCTGCCAGTTTATTGAGGCTATTAAAGCTTAGATTTTCTTGTCCATGAGGATCATTTCATGTGGGTTTTGTCGAAAACTGAAACCAAAAATGCCTGTAAAACAATGAATAGTTTATTAAGGGATTTTGGTGGTGTTCTTGACGGCGTCCTAATTTAAAGCCTTTGCCACCTTGTGCTTGGACCACTGCAGTAAAGTGCAGGCTGATCATCTTGACTCCCTGCCGTCCCTTTAGATCTCAGCGGAATAAGCTTCCTAAAATAGGTTACCCACTTATTTGGATGTTTTCCCTGACACTCACTATTACCTGTAGGGCCTGATTGTTAAGGAATCCACAATATGTCTATATATGTTGAACATTTGTTAAAATATATATATTTTACCATATGAGGCAGTTATCTTTTCTGGCTATTGCTAACGAAAACATCACTATCATAATGTTTTGTTATATTATTAAAGTTTCTTATACAAACTTTACCTGATAATACAAACTGACTTTTGTTAACGTGAGGTGCCCATCTACTACTACAATCAGATTTACTAATTTGTAATACTTTTGCAAGCATTTCCTTGGTCATCTGATAACCGTAGGTAATGCAAAATGTCTGATATGTTAGAACAATTATGATTGACAAATAGGGCAGACACTGAATTACAGTCCGACTTACTCAGAAGTCTAGGCCGATGGCAATAAAGTTGCCAGTCCTGGGGCTAATATTCAAGTGCCTCAGTAGCTGTAGATAGTACAACTCTTGCCCACCAGCTGCTTAACCACAGGGCTTTCAATGAATCCAAATTCCAGGTTAAAGCTGATGAAAATTGGAGGGCTCAATTTGTTAAGCATCTGCCCTTGGCTCAGGTCCTGAGCCAAACTCTGAGCTCCCTGCTCCCTTCTCCCTCCCCCTCTGCCACTCCCCCTGCTTATGCTCTCTCAAGGTGCTCTCTCTCTCGCAAATAAATAATAAATCATTTTTTTTAAAAAGCTGATGAAAATAGGAAATTAATGTCTTTGCATCTTATTGTTTCAATGTTGGTAAGCTGGCTAAACAGACTAATTAGAATAACACAATATAGATTTCCCACTTGAAGTAAAGGTCATTTTTTTTTAGCAGCTTCAGTTTATGCTAGAAAAATAAAACTATTGAAAAGCAAACTTTCAACTATATGATGAAGAATTTTAGAGAACCTTAAAATTCTTTCCTATTAACTATTACTAGTTTTCGTGACCATATGTCAGAGCCTGTGCTCTATGTCCTAAATCCATTCCAGCATTCAATAAGTGTAGGCATATAAAGTACTCTGTCATTTATAGTCACTTAGAAGTGCATTCAATATCTCAGTTCTCAAGTGCATTAGATTTTATTAAAAGCATTCTGCTGCAACACCCATTCTTCCTAATTGGTTTATGGACAGCCCCCACCATTCGGGCAAATCCTAATTGCATTTTCCCACAAATCTAGTTTGATTTATGGTTCCTTTTTGTTCTATATTATTTATAACGAATTGGGGTAAAATTCTTAGGACATTAAATAAAAGTTGCAGTAGTCCTCTTAAGACATTAGATAAAATGTACAGCAGTCCTTCGATAAATATGGGATGTACATAAGGATTCTTAACAGTATTTTTGCTTATTTTTAACTTTATTTAGTCAACCTAATCTGTGTGATTTCCAGCAGTAATATCTTTATTACTTTTCTAGAGATTATTATTTACTTGATTTTTCATGTACACAGTTGTAGAATTACTTGGAATGTTAGAATGGATTATGTGTAGAATATAAAAAATATTTTAGCCTTCTATTAGGTTGAAGTAGGTATATATGTATTTGGAACAGAAAAAATATTATCCAGGGACAGTGACAGAGCCTCTGCATACAATTAGGTAATGTCCGTGCTGCACTGCAGGTTTGACTAGTCAGATTTCAGATTACAACTTTGAGATGCCAAGAGTTAATTTGGAATGGGTCTAGAGGAGAATCCAAAAAATAGTGTTTTAAAATAAGTAAATGACAGAAATATAAGAACAGAGATTAACAAACACTGAAGAAAGAATTTCCACTCTGTTGAGTGATTACATAACAAACTAAGTGAAGACTTTCCATGGAATTGTAGGCATGGAATCACTTCTGTAGGGAGTCCATGAAAATTTGTGGGAAGAAAGAAGAAGTATACATTATCTATAAACAGTTTATAAAAAGCCCCTGAGGCTTCTTAGAAATATGTTCATTCTTTGAAAAGTTTGGACAATTAGAATTTTGAATTCAGAATCAGAAAGAATAGAGTATATTTAGAATAAGAGACAAAAGGAAAAGAGAAATTGATTTTAAGATAAATACAAAGAAAAGGGAGAAAGATGGATACTCTCTAGCAAAATTTCGGTCAGTTAAACAAATGGGAGACTTACATCAACAGCATACATAATAATTTGGCATCTAGAAAAATTAAAAGGATGGTTAGCAGATGATAAGCAGATAAAAGATTTAAGTGATGGTTGTAGCTGAATGTTTTGAATGAGGAATTGAGCCTTTCATCCCTACTGGGCCAGTAAAGAGGTCCTCAGCACCCAGAGTTGGGGTAGCTTGGACTCTTACCCTAGCCAGCAGTGATAAGCTCTTACCCCTTTCTGCTGGGGTGCCCTCAGAGAATGCCTCCTAGTGGGACAGGAATGTTATAACTGCCCAGCAGTAATGAGGGCCACCCCCTTCTGTGGTGTCCGTGTGGAAAGCAGTCATGGGGCGCTCCTACTCCAACCTGTCCAGGAGGTGTCGCGCAAGGCCTAGTGGTGCTGGAGCCCCACCTTCACCCAATATCCAAGAGAAACGCCCTCTACGGAGTCAACAGAGGCCAGATGGGCTTCCAGGATTTCCACCCCGGCCTGACTGTAATGTGTTAGTAACCCTTCCCCACATCTCTGCCAGCTAAAACAGAAGGTATAAGGTCCGAGTCTCATGATCACCAATGTCCAGGTTTCAACAGAAAATCAGTCATCACACCAAGAATCAGGAAGATCAAAAAGCAAATGAAAAAAGACAATCAGTAGATGTCACCCTTACCCTTTAGACCCTGGCAACCACCAATCTATTCTGTTTCTGAGTCCGATTCTTTTAGATTTCTCATATAAGTGAGATCACACAGTATTTGTCTTTTCGTCTCACTTACTTATTCACTTAGCATAATACCTTCAAGCTTCATCCATGTTGTCACAAAGGCAAGACTTCCTTCTTTTTTTATGGATGAATATTTCATTATATAGTTGTATGTATGTATAGATATTATCTATACATACACATATGTATTTTCTTTATGTATTTAATATTTATTTAAAAAAAAAAACAAAAATGAGGTATCTGCTGACCAGCAATCAGTACTGTATAATACAACATGCAAACACATACACACATATGCACTGTCCTCTATAACTTTCTGTAAATATGCATGATGCTGGTTTAATTTGGCTAAGTTTTCTTTCTTTGGATTATGTATACCACTTTTTGGGGGGTGTTAAAATGGTGACACGATGGTAGATGGTAATCTTTTTTCTTTTTTTTTTTGGTATATAACTTGTTGGCAAAGTAAAAAGTTGTCAATTCTTTATCAATTTCCAAAAATGTGATTCAAAATTTACGACTCCATAAGTTGCTAAAGTCCTGGAGTGCCATCTCTATAGTTTCTGTCATACTGATGTAGATGGGAATGTATGTATAACATCCAGCTAGAGCTCTGCAGAAAGTAGTTGTCATGTACATATGGTTATTTAACAATCGAATGAATTTGTCTGAAAATGGTGGCTAATAATTCTAATACCAGAACAAATTTCAAATATTTTATAAGTAAGAGGCAATCTTGCTTCCCCACTGCCCAGTGTCACATCAATTACTTATGTAATTACATAATATATCATGTTATATAATTAATTATGTAATTATGTAATAATTATGTAATTACATATGCTGGGAATAATGATCTATGTAGTGAAGGAAATTCTAAACTCTAAGGGCACCTGAGTGGCTCGGTCAGTTAAGCGTGCAACTTCCAATTCAGCTCAGGTCATGATCTCAGTGTCCTGAGATTGAGAGGCCCATGGGACTCCAAGCTCAGCCAGGAGTCTGCTTCAGATTCTCTCTCTCTCTCTCTCCCTCTGCCCCTCCCCACAACCTTGCATGTGTGTATGGGCATGTGTGCTCTCTCTCTCTAAAAAAATTAAAAATTAAAAAATAAACTCTAATAAATACCTTTCTGTTACCTCACTCAACTCTAGTTCAGCATTTAATCATCTTAATATTTTAATATCCGACTCAGTTCTTAATATTAGCCTATGTGCACCAGATAAAATGTATTTGTCACATTTGTTGTGGTAGATATGTTTTTACATATTTCTTTATTAAAATTAAAGTTTTTTACATGAATATTAAAAATTAACATATCAAGTAACTTAAAATATTAAGATATTACATAAATTATTTGCTATTTTGTCCATAAGAATTAACAAGATAATCTGTTTTTATTAAACTAGTAAATATCTAGTATTTACTTTTTTTTTTTCAGAGAAAGGTAATCAGTGGTCTATAATTTTCTAAATAGTTCACTATCACTTTTAATTTTGTAACCTAATGAATGAATAAATAATGCAGGTTTAAAAGATATTCTTAACATGAATAACTCAATATAAAATGTTTCTTCTTTGGGGTGCCTGGGTGACTCAGTCAGTTAAGCGTCTGCTTCAGCTCAGGTCATGATCCTGGGGTCCTGGGATTGAGCCCCATGTCAGGCTATCTACTTAGCGGAGAGTCTGCCTGAGATTCTCTCTCCCTCTCCCTCTGCCCCTCCTGCTCTGCTTGTGCTCTCTATCTCTCAAATAAGTCTTAAATAAAATCTTAAAAAAATACAATAAAATCTTAAAAATGTATAAAATAAAATCTTAAATAAAATAAATAAATCTTTAAAAAAATTAAATGTTTCTTCTTTGAGAAAAATCTAAATTTGGGAGATGAAAGATTCTCATGTAATCTAATGTTACTTTCTCATAAACTCATAATATCAAATTTATGCATACTTGCACATTTTCTTTTTAAATTGTCTTATTTGTTAAGACTTAATTTTATATAACATTTTTATATTTTGTTGTTAATGTTCACAATGTGAGAACATATTTTACATTTTATGTATATAGAAAGGTTTAAAGGACATATTGTATTTTTTTAAATTTGTTTTAGAGAGAGCAAGCAGGGGGAGGGGCAGAGGGAGAGAGAGGACCCCTAGCAGTTTCGGTGATGAGCGGAGCCTGACGTGGGGCTCCATCTCATAACCCTGAGATCACAACATGAGCCGAAATCAAGAGTCAGATGCTTAATCGACTGTGCCACCTGGGTGCCCCTAAAAGATGTATTTTAAATTTATTACTTCCATATTCCACAAAGTATATCAGACCTGAGATTAGAATTAGCAATTATTATAAATGTTAAAAGTTTTAACATTCTGAACTTAAAGGCTGCTATTAAAATTTCTTACTTAAACAAAAGTTTAGATTTTTTTCCTTATAATGTGATATTTTTTAAGTGACTTTTTTCTAGGAATGCTTTCTAAAGTAGCTTGAAATAAAGTAAACCCTTAATGATTATAAAATAATTATCTTCTTTAAATGTTGTATTAGTGAAGTTGCTGTTGTCCATCGTTAGACAATTTGGTTTTTATCTTCCGGAATATTTCATATAAACTAAAACTTAAGAAAAGTCTTTTTTACTGTGCATTTTTTGGTTATTTTTTCAAAATCTGATTCCTATTTTTTTTTTCTTTGAAGGTGAGAGGCCCTCCAGCTGCAGGAGCATTTAAAGAAAGACCAACCAAGCCCACAGCGTTTCGAAAATTTTATGAGCGAGGAGACTTCCCAATTGCCCTTGAGCATGATTCGAAAGGAAACAAAATAGCATGGAAGGTAAGTCGGGGCACAGCCAGGAGAACCAGCTGCGCCGCTGGAGTGACATCTCCCAATGCCAAACAAACTTGGCTAAGTAAATAAACTGGAGTGATTTCTCGGCGAATGGTAGATGGTGGGTAAGCTCTTAGAGAAAGCCCCCCGTGTCAGCTGTCCACCTTGACTAACAATTAAATTATAGCCTGCAAAAAAGAAAATGACAGAGTTGCTTTGCCTCTGAGAATTGTCTGCTGCCCAATTCATCTCTATTTTTATGAGAACCTGGCAGTGGTGCCTGTTTCAGGCAGTCCATCAAATGATGGAACTGGTGGCTGAATACGGAGAGCAACGGCCATTTATCTCCCCCAAATTTCACCTTCCTGCAGGACACTTCCAAATGGAAGCTTTAATTACCTAAATGGATAGGTCAAGATTGTCCGCTCCCTGGCAATGCAGAGTGGAATACAAAAGCAGGTTGCTTCTCGTGGCTGCACTCTCTCTCTCTGTCTGCGGCACATGTCCGCGGCGGTGGCTGTCACACGTGCCCGGTTAGAGGCTGACCTCCACGCTGAAACCATTACGGCACCGACATTTCTCTGACGAAAGGTTAATTGGCTTCAAAATAAATGTATTGCCTAATGACTCCATTCTAATGTGGCTGTGTTTCTTTCTAAAAGGCTCGCTGATGTTATTTGTAAAAACTTGCCAATCTCTTAACTGGAGAAGGCTTTTACATTTAATTTGAAAAACGAATGCTGATCCGTAACCGGCTTCTGCTATTTAATTATTTTTTGTTATCAAGGACCTTGCTCTGGGTGATATTTATCAGCTGAAAGGGCTTCTCTGCCTAAAGACAGAGCGGCACATGTGTGTATCACAACAGGGTGAGGAACGTAAGAGATGTTCGCCTAGTACCATCTCACGGAAGCAATTGACCCATTTAACTAAAAAGTCCCACAGTAGTGTCTGAAGGTGAAGGTGGGAGTTGTTTGTACTTTATGTAAATTTACATTAGAAAATAAAATGGCTAAAGTAAAGAATTCATCAAAGTAAACACTTAAGTTCATCAAAATTGACCTTTTCCTACCTTTATGGACAACAAAAAGAATTGTTCACATTATTTCTAGTATGTCTTCAAATGTTTTCATAGAATTACCAAACGTTTCTAAATCCTGAGTAGCCATAAGGTATTCAGTTACTGAACCTGGAATTACTACAGACTATTTGGTAATAGAAATCCGAAGGTGTTCCTTTTATTAAATTTTGTCATAATGTTTTTAGGAGGATGAAGGGCGTCACTATCTTGCTTTTAATCATTGCTATTAAAATGTGAATTTGTTATGTGACAATGTGCATACGATGAGGGAAAACCTTATAGCAAGTATAAGTGATTCGGATATTTTAGTCTTAATGTACGTACATATTCCCAAAATTTTACTCTAATTTTTGTGTTTGTTTATGTTTGATTAGGTATATGGATTTTGTGTTTATTTGTCTGTGTACTGGCTCCACAGGGCAACACAGTGGAAGTTCTTTAAAATCTCATTCCTTTAGGAGTAAAAGAATATGCCATAATTCTTTTAAAAAGTCAGATTTTGGTGTTTTAAGCAATTATAGTCCATAAAAATTATATCAATAAAAAATTTATAGATTTATTTTGACCCACTCAAATAATCTTATGAGTAACTTTTAGAAGTGTCAAGAGACTAGGAAAAAATTCATCTTGAAAATAATGAAAACATAAGATGAATCATTTTGCTTTATCTTTGATAATCCAAGTCAGAAGGGATATAAACTACTTTTCTTTTTTATAGCTGTATTAATTCTTCGAAGTAACTGTTGACGATAGTAATGATTCAGCAAGCTAAAAAGTCTGAGTAAAAAGGAAGGAATTTATTTGCTGTCAGTGGTTGAATAATAGCATGCATCTAAAGAAACATCTTATCCTATCACCTGTATGCTTCTGCCAACCACATTTCATTTGTACTACTCTAATATTGAAATGAAGATGTTAAAATTATTAAGGATAGGCTTGTAAACAATCTCTCCATATATTCATATTTATTCCTTGGTGGACGTGCTGTGGGGACAATCTGGTACTTGGTAGGCGCAGAGGGCTTCTTTAGGACGCCATACCTAAGGAAGGGGCCTTGCATGTTGAAGGAAGCAGGGCTATATCCCCCCACACCCCATGAAACATAAACAAAAACAAAACGACCCATGACCCTGCACTGTGCTTCCTTCCTGTGCGGACAGAGCCTAGGTCTCTGTGTCACAGCTCACCCCCCTGCTGATGGCTCCCGAGTAACTGTTTCCCAGGAAAATACTGGTCCCCTCTCCATACTGCTTGTGACAGCACTGGGACTCCAAGGAGTTCGTGAGTGCCTGAAATGGTGTGCACAATTAAGTAGTAAGAAGTGGTATGTCTATTATTAGAATTTCCTGTGACTGAAATACTTAGGAGCCACTGTCCTGAGCACGATGGAGGCTGTCCCAGCGCCTGAGGCTCAGCTCATCCATGGGGTTGCTGATCCTTCTGCCCATGACCCCAAATTCCCTGTCTCCCTGTTCTAGATTAGCCGACCCCATCATCGCTGTATTAGAAGTCACTATATTTCTTGAAATAACAAAGGCACTCTATGGTAACAATTTATAAATAACCGGATAAAGTCAGAAAATAGAAGAGTTAGATGTAGGTAAGTGTCTTTGCACATTTAGATTTTTCAACCTGCATCCTGAACTGCCACCCTAGTTTAGTACCCATGAAAATGGTTATTTGTTCCCCATGCCAAAACAACAAGGCAGAGCAAATGCCATAATCTGTGCGGTTTGGTCTATTCCTTATGGTATCGCTGAAAATCAGAGCACTAATACAACTTTCTGCAATGGTGAAAATGTTCTACATCTGCACTGTCTAATAATTACAACTAGCCATATGTGGCCATTAAGCCCTTGAAATGTCCCTAGTGAGTCTGAAGAACTCAATTTTTTATTTTAATTAATTTTAATTTAAATAGCCACATGGTTACCATATTAGACAGTGCTGCTCTCCACTAAGATAGCGGCAGTCAAAAATGAATGCCCGAACCTGCTGGCCAGATGAGGACTAGAGCTCCGTGCAGATTACTAGGAAATGAGAAAACAGGACTGGTACATGCATTTTTGTCACGGCTGTCTATGCTTATCATATATTCCTTGGTAAATATGAAAAAGGTTTTGCAAAATTTTGTAGTGAAATTTTTCCGTATACTGATCAGTGACAAGTTAATTATCTATTAAAAATGAACAGATCTGATCTGGAATATGAAATCTACCAGGCAAGCTCTGGCACACTTTTAAAAAAAATTTTAAATATGCATTTTCTAAATATAGCTAAAGAAGTATTAATTATTAATGGCTAAAGACATTAAAAACATAATAATGACTTAAACAAAAATTTTTAAATCTGTTTCTTTTTTCTGTATTTTCCTCGACTCTACCAACATTCAAGAAACATGACTTTATTTTATGGCTGATATCTTCAATATCCAGAGTGTAGTCAATAGAAGTGAATGTTAGCTGTTTTTGGTAAACATTCTGGATAAGTTACAAAGCAGATAATCATCATAAGCAAAGAACATTCTACAATTGTGTTTGAGTTTCTACAGCTTAAATTTCCACATGAGAGTAGAAGGGTTTACTGTGTGCCCTCTCAAGTCTACCTCCTAACATCCTCTATCCCTGCTCCCACACCCTTCAGGTTTCCTCAGGAGTTGTCCTCTCCTCCTCTTGTCTCCCCCTCCCTTTTGTCCTCTCCCTCCCCTTCTTCCCCCTCTCTTCCTTGTTCCCCCTCCTCCTCTTCCTCCTTCTACTTCTTCCTCTTCCTCCTCCTACCTCTTCCTCCCTTTTGCCTTCCTCCTCCTTCCCTCTTTTCCTCCTTCCTTTCCTTTTTTGTTTGTTACTTCCTGGAGTGTACATTTTTGCCTCGAGTTTTCCCATGGTCAGTTTTAGAGAAGGAACAGGAGCCCATTCTAATTCCCTATTTTGGGGCAGGAATCTGAAGTCCTTAGGAGTAGTCACCCAAATGAAGTGAAATGATAATTGTTATTTACACACTTAATGAGGAGCAGAAATATAAATCATATGTAACACATGAAATTCACTGTCTTATAAACTCTGATTCCAAACCATCATTTTAAAATAGTAGGGCAATACAAGTTAATTTAAAATAGCCACTTTTTGGGACACCTGGGTGGCTCGTTGGTTAGGCAGCTGCCTTCGGCTCAGGTCATGATCCCAGGGTCCTGGGATGGATTCCCATATCAGGCTCCTTGCTCGACAGGGAGCCTGCTTCTCCCTCTGCCTCTGCCTGCCTCTCTGCCTGCTTGTGCTCTCTCTCTCTTTAACAAATAAATAAGTAAAATCTTTAAAACAGCCACTTTTATATAGACCTTGGCAGAAGGAGTTAGAGAAAAATGTTGGAGGTTTTTTTAAATTAACTATATGTTATTATAAACCATTTATTTATTTTGGAGAGCTATGACTACACTAAGGTGTCTCTAAGTTTCTTCACTTTATAGGCATTTTGATATTGTAGATACTGATAGAAATCACCTTTCTCCACCTATCCATGATACCATGCTTTATGACAGAATGTGGCATATACTAAGAGTCTTGTTTTCACTAAATTCCTAATGAGCATGCCTAAAGATGTCCCAGGTATTAGATAGGTTTGGATAAGAAATAGATAGCCTATAACTGCGTTGCCAAATCAGGATATAATAGAAACCCTTCATATAAAAGCAACTCAGAGGACAAACATCCAGATTGTCTTAAAAATGGAAAAGCTTAAAATGGGCTTTGTCAGCAACTTATAATCCCTCATCTGGCAAGGTTGTCACAAGCATTGTTCAAAGTGGCATCGCCGTGCAGGGCATTTCTGCATTCTTGTTTTCTCATCCCTTATTGAATATGTATATAAATGATTCTAGTAACCTGTTCTACTGAAATAAAATTAACAAAGCGAGAACTGATACACATAGACAGGTATAAGTGAAAATGGACTTTAGGTAGCCTCTACTCACCACCAAGACTGTGATCTTCCTCATGGGTCTTTTGGAGATACAGGGTCATCATGAAAGCACCCTTCCCCTGAGGTTAATGTGTTCATAATATAGTTACTTGTTGGTCAAAACTTGGATCGCACAACTTTGTTTTTCTATTAAAAAGTGACTTCATAAATGAACATTAGTTAGGTAACTAAAAACACATGTTTCTACTTTTTTAAATAATGAATTATACATTTATATAAAGAAGTACAAAATAGAGAAAGTTAGCATATAATAAGAAAAGTGAAAGAAAATGAAAAGCAGATAGGGGCCTCCAGTGGAGCCAATATTAGGCTTAATAAAAAGTGACATATTCTGAAGTCTTCTAAGGTAAGAACCTCTGTATTTCGGGTTCCTTTGCTCCTTTATCCCAGTGCCTAGAACTGTATTTGACCCAGAGTCGGTGCCCAGTGATATGTTCAGAATGAGTGGAAAGCGTTCTAGAGTGGATTGGCTATCTCCAGGTTTTACTTCTCTAGACACTGTTTCATGATGTGTCTCTTACTCTGTAGTCTTTACTCTCTTCATCTGTAAGTGAAAATCATGTACTAGATGATTGGTATGGCCGCTTTTTAATTATGGGAGCTCTAAGAAATTTCATTTCATAATTATGAAAATAACTATAATCTGCGATGTCCATGAACTATTTCAGGGAATAAATATTGACTAGAAATTCCAGAAAATTTGAATGCATGGTTCAGTTATATGCACTCATTTCGGTGGGTTGGACTTTTTCATGAAAATGCTCCTTTGATTATATGTAAATGCTTTCCAAGTGAACTGATTTCTAAAATTTCTTAAATTTCAAAGTGGCAAGTTTTTACCTTTCTAAATGACTAAATATATATGTCCAGTTTGAACATCCAAGTAAAGAAAATGCTGTGCATAAATGAATATTCAAATTCATTTTTAAAATTTCTGACAACAGTGGCCAGACCACACCCTCAATTCTAGATTGACTTGCTCTTTGCTAATCCTTGGGCAGGACTCTTTAGAATTTCTTCTCCGTATGTTCTTTTTCTCTGTTCTTTTCAGTTCTTAGCAGCATCGGTATTCATGAACTATAAAAAGCTCTGTCAATGTGACTGTTTTCATTGACATAAGTGATAATTTCCTACTAGGAAAAACAGTTATTGAATATAATTATTATTAAAATCATGCACTAATTTTCTTACAATTAAAATCAGCCCCAAACCATGGTAGCTCATTATCTGTAAATAGTACTGCATTTTAAAGTAAGTCACTCTGTGATTTGATATCTGATCCATTAGTCCTCATTACATTGTTCTCAAAATTCTATAATTTTGATTAATCATTAGTCCTTTGGTGCCTTCAATTTCTTAATTTTCAGTTTCTTAAGGACTAAAAAAAAATTGATGTTATATCTATACTGACCCTCTAACCCAGGTAAAACCAATGTTGATTTTTCAAATCTTGTAGGCAAATTTGAGAGTTGCATAATTTGTTTCACATGAAGAAGAATGAATGTTCTCTTGGAATTGTCCTGGGCTTCTGTTTCTTTTGATAACTGCCAAAGCTTGAGTTTGGATAACAGACCTTAGTAGAATTTGTAAGGCAAATTTTACAAAAGAAGTGACAATTTACCTGATTTTTGTACAAGAGAGCTGCCGCGTTTCCCCTATTAATTCCTCTGTGATTAATTAATAGACAGAGCTTATTCTAGAGGTCTTGAAAAAAAAATAATCCTCTGGCAATTACTGTGCTATTCTGTGTTTTTTGGAGGAGGGGACTGCATACACAATTAATGCCATTCTTTTATTTGATGTAAATTGCTATGTCTTAAAAGTGTACAGCACGAAAAAACAGCCATGTATCAGAAATAACTTTAATTTAAATTGGTTAGATGACCTCTGAAAGCTAGATGAAAGATTTTCTGCTGAATGGGCTGGTGCTCCCTGCTGCCTATATAATTTATGTGAGAAATTAGTGCGAATGGTTCACTTTTATGGAGCAGTGCTGCTTGTAGCAAGCCTGCAGAAACAATTTTCCCCCAAGCCTCCATCTGTTCTTCAAACTAGGGCATATGCCATCTCATCGAGCTTGAAAGTCAACTGATTTATAACTCCTGGAAAGTGCAGCGATTGAAAAGAAAGGTCGACCGTGGCTCGGTGACAGTGATTTGGTAGACACCGGCTGAAGACAATTCACATTACCAGGGGCCCAAGGGAAACAAGGCATGTTGTAAGTTTCAGATCTGGTGGACTGACAACTTGGAAGAAAAACAAATCACTCCTGCTTTTTACGTTAAAGGACCCCCTGTCGAAACGTTGGAGCGGTCCTGGTGGTGTGAGGGTGACCCAGCTGGGACACTGTGGTGTCATTCACTCTCCCTCGATGAACTGGGCCTGCTTCCGCCCTCCCGGTGATCCCCGCTGCCTGCCCTTTCAGGAGTATCAGGACGCGAATCTTTAAAGTAACAATGTGTGTTGCTGCTTGTTAGAAAGTTCCATTTGGGGACACACACCGGACTTTGATGATTTTTCTGTATCTGCCTGGAGGGCGAATCTCCAGTTCTGTTCCAATTAGTAATTTAATGAATGGCTCCCACTCTGTCTTATCACTTGTCACATATCCCTTTTCTTTATTGAAGCACTTTTGAGATCAAAAGTTCTTTGACAGATGACACATGGAATCAGATTGATGGTACGATAGTAAAAAAAAAAAAATCAATGTTTGTTGGATGCTTTTATTTAGAGTGGTCAAAGCGTGTCTCTGTATTTGAGGCTTCCAGATATTGAGGGAATTTTCAGCCCCCTGCAGTCTTATTAAAGTTTCTCCTTTTCTTTCAGGTAAAATCTAAATAAAGTGTTACTGAATACTGATATCAGTTTTAATCCATATTGGAGGCAGCAATTTTAGGAAATTACATTTTACCTTTATCAAAAAGGTTATCCTGACCTTGAAAGTTGCATGCAAAAATCAATACTAATAGGATAATCAGTTGAATTCATGTAAAAAAAAATCATCCTTATCGTTACTTATAGAGTTCTATTCTCAATATGAAATATATACAGTTATAAATACTGGGAAGTAAAAGGAATAAATAAATCACTCACCATTCCCCCATTCACTGAATGCAACTGTTAACATTTTTTAAAGTATTTCTGACTTATCTTTCTTTTTTGCCTAATTGAGGTCTTAGTATATACAGTACCTTGTAAAAACTATTTGTCATTATATGGCATATAGAAATGAGATGCACTTATTCTTAGATTTTTCTGATTTTTTCATAGTTTAAAAGTAATATGTGATTATTTTAGAAAATTTGAAAAACAGATAAAATGTATGCAGAAGACAGCATTTATTCTGAGATAACTTTTACTAACTGATGTTTCAGTTCAGTCCTTCTACACGGATGCTTTTAACTGTTGAAATTGTGTTTGATAGGATGATTTTTAAGGGACTCAAGGGAACGTTCAAGGATCTAATTAGGAGAGGAGATTAATAATGGACGTAGCTGTCACAGAAGTATTAATAATTAATAGTTCAACAACAGCTCCAGTTCAACAACAGCAGCAACAAAAAAGACAACCACAGTTATATATGCATTTTTAAATTCCCAGTGGTCATTGCTTGGGCAGTGGCACATGTGGCATCTCCTTTAGCTATTCTTACACCACAGTGACACACGGCACGGAAGTGTGTTTGTCATTGGGAACATGTGGTTAGTACATTTTTGGAGAAGAGAAACAAGTATTAAGAAAAATTTTTATTAACTATGAAACACATTTCTTGCTACTGGAAAAGATGTAAAAATGGACAAAGGCACCTGGGGCAAATAATACATTATGCTTTAATTAAAAAAATAAATAAATTATTAAAAAAAAAAAAAAAATGGACAAAGGCAGTTGACAAAATCATTATAAAACCAGCCTCTGCTCCCAATCTAAGACACATTCCTACCAACAAAAAATCCTTGCAGAATTTCCAAAGTTGCATTCTGGTCTGAACAAGAGAAAACACATAAAACTTTGAAGCCATGTATTTCCATTCTTTGAGTTCTTACTTAGATTCATCTTTCTCTGTGTTCATGTATATCTTTAAACAATTTTATAAAAAGCAGGTACATGGGGGCGCCTGGGTGGCTTTAGTCGTTAAGTGTCTGCCTTCAGCTCAGGTCATGATCCCAGGGTCCTGGAATGGAGCCCTGCATTGGGTTCTCTGCTCAGCAGGAAGCCTGCTTCTCCCTCTCCCGCTCCCCCTGCTTTGTGTTCCCTCTTTCGCTGTGTCTCTCTCTGTCAAATAAATAAATAAAATCTTAAAAAAAAAAAAAGCAGGTACATGGGTTGAGTATTTCCGAATCTTTGAATATCTCGAAAATATATTTTTTCAACTTTCATACATGCAACACAATTTACTTTGTATTAACATTCTTAAATTAACAACTGTTCCTCTCCATACCTCTGAAGAATGTAATATCATTACATTCTAACATATGATTGCTGAGAAATTAAGACCAGTCTGATTTTTTATTCCCTTGATCTGTTTTTGTTTGCTTGTTTATTTTGTTTGGCAACCTGGGTAATTGCACTATTTTTGTATAATTAAAAGTTGCTTCCATGTGTATATTTTGCTTTTCATTCTTTCTTTAATATAGTAAGCTTATTCTGTCTACGTACTTGAAATTTTTTCTCAAGTGAGGAAAGTTTTTTTTTCTGTAACGTCACTGATGATTTTTTTGTTACAACTTTTCTCTTTTCTTTCTTAAAACAAATACATGAAGAGTGTAAACATATTTGATCCTATCATTCCTATCAATGTCTCCCTCAATATTTTCATCTTTATTCACTTTTTAAAAACTTTCATGAAAACTTTCTTATATTTTCTGTTTTCTTTAGTATCAGTTTTTCTATCACTGCCTCAAGTTCAAATTTGACTTCCGCTGCTGTATTTAGCCCTACAAATCTTTATATTGCTCATTTCTTCACTTATATCATTATACATATTAGCTTTGGAATCATTGTACAAGCAAGTTTATCATAGATAATGTTCTGATTTATTCATATTTTGTAACCTGGATTAGCAAAAATAAAAAATATGGCCAACCAAAATCCCACAACCCTAAGGTAGCCTCTACCCATTTGTTAGTGTGAACTCTTCATACCCTTCTTTCTCTGCATTCGCAAATCTGTGTACGTATTCAGATTTTTACGAAACATTTTACTCATATTTCATAACTTTTCTCAATTAATTACAAGTCATAACCATCTTTCCGCATCAGTGAATGTGCACTTTAAAAATCTTTTTGGGAATCTCAAGAGTGCTCTACAATTTAACCAATTCCCTATTGTTGGATATTAATGTTTTTCTTAGATAGTAATGCTCTTCGCCAATCTTTTGCTAGTATAACCAATACTATTATCAACATCGTTGTACATATTGTATATATTGTGTCTTGCAAACATGTCTGATTATTTCCTAAGGGTAAAATCTCATTTTCTTTTTGCCCTGGCCTATTCTCAACAAATGGATTTCTGCTTTTCTTCTATAAAGAGGTTTGGTTTTGTGAATCTTTGAGCACACCCATTTCTAAAAATCACTGATTTCTACAGTAATGAACTTAAAGGGGCTTCCTCACCATCTAAATCTATAAGATGATATTCCATTTCATTTTTTGCAAGATTCATATATTACTGTTTATTTATCTTCCATTCTGCCTCAATCTAGAATTTGTGTTTGCTAAACAGAGAGCACGTGGTTGTCCTTGACCTCTCTCTCTGCTTGGAGATGGGAGACCTTTCCTTATCAGTATGACTTAGGGAGACTGCCCAGCTCCTAGCCGGTCCTGTGTGTGGTATGAACATGCTTCCTCTTGTCCCATTCCGTTGGCCTTACAGAGACTCTCTGTGACTTCTGACAGTCAGATAGATAGATTAGGTAAACACGTACACTCCTGGAAATGCACATCCACCCAGCTGAGTTTTCCTCTGCCCTTACCTGCAGCATTTTGCTTGTGGGGAACGCTGCTTTCCAGGGGGTGCAGTGCAGTGTGCCACCAGGAGTCTCTGTCCCTCCTTCCTGTTCACAGGTTTTCCGAGAGTTGGCCGCCAAAGGCTGTAGCCCTGATATTGACAGAGATGAGGATGGAAGTGGATAGCTTTGCCTTTGTCTTTGTCTTGGAAAGCAACTACTTCACAGCAGCAGGATGGTGGCTGAGTCCATGCCTGCCCCCAACTGAGTTTGTTGCCATCTTACCTTTCTCAGGGGACAGAAAGTGTAGTAGGGGTGGAAAAAAACCACCTAGCAACTGGTTGCAAAACATGAGTTGACCATGAATTGTGGTTTTTCAGTCCAATTCCGTTGGCCTCGTTGTATGCAGAAACTCCCTTTATTTCCGCCTGTGCATTCATTATAAGACCTGGTTTCAGTTTGCATGTTGAGTTTTTCTCCTTGTCTCTATCTTCATAGGTAATTTGGTGACACGTTGGGAGACACTGTGTCAGATACTCTTGTCCAGATGCTGTTTAAAACAACCAAGTCCAATTTAGTTCTGTCCATCATGGGACTGTATTCCATTACAGAGAAGTAATGTGATCTCGTCAAAGCTGAGGCAACAGTGACTCATCTATTCATAAAAGAACTGAGTAGCTAAAATGGGTAAGACTCGGCGGTGAGCTCCGTAGCCCGGCTGATAAGGGTTCTGGTCTTGAGAAGCTTATTGACTAGAGTAGATCAGTGTTCGATGAAGAAACTTAAAAGTGCACAAAGAGCACATATCAAATCTTAAACCAAATTGCTTCCTCTTGAGTAGTTCGTAAATTCATAATCCTTTATTTAGTATGTGTTCAATGTTTGCTGCTTTAATGATAGGGTTCAAATAATTTCTATGAACAAATTCTTAAAATTGAGAGGCTCTACAGAGTTTTTACTAGTTCATAAACTTGTATATATTTCAAGGAATGCAGTTTGCCAATGCTGGTTTTTTTCCTCCTGCTTCAGTCTATTTATTACTATATAAACAAATAGCAAATTTTACATTGAAAATGACCACGAGGTGATCAACCCACATTCCTATGTGTCTACATATTGTGGCAATCCCAGGTATCACTGAGGCATCCCTGACTCCAAAATTCTACACTTATTTTGAAACATACACTATTTTTCATGTTTTTACCTAGATGTGAATTTTAAAGATTTATCCTGTTTGAGATTCAGTCTAGAATTGGTGTTTGCTTCAAAATCATTGTACAAGTTTTAAATTCGAAGACACTGGAGTCTCTATTAAGTACAAGTTGGACTGTTTCCGTGGTTACTTTCATATCTCTTAATCTCGTTTTTCTTACTTCCATCTCTTTAATCTACTGTTTTCATTCTAGACTAATTCCTCAAATCTGTCTTCCAATTTAATACTTCTCTTTTCTCAGTTGAGTTTAATGTGCTGCTTAACATGCGTGTTGAATTTTGTTTTTTAATTCAGTTTCAGTGAATATCAATTCTAGAATTTTTTTCTTTCCTTAAAAGATCCGTTTTGTTCTTTCATTTGTCTTTTTCTTGCTTTATGGCTCTTATTGTCTTTATCAGGTTATATATTTTAAATATATTCATTTAAAGTCTCTTTCACATTCATCTATTACCTGTAGTTCCCAGAATGTGAGTTTGAATCTGCCACTTTCTCTTACTCTCAGCTGTTTTGGTTTTTTGGTGTGCTTTATGATATTTTACTGGGAGCTTCTCTTTTGTGCAACACGCTTTCCCTGGGACTCCCTCGTGCCCTGGGATGGGAAGGGATCCCTGTGGTGTGCTCTCAGGTGTGTTTCTCCCCAGGCATAGGTTCTGACTTAACTTTTATGTGAACCAGGTTCCAGGTTTCTTCACCAGCCTCCTACTCACCACATGAGATTTGAGTTTTCTCTTCATTTCTGGGAACTTGGTATTTGCCTTTCTTACTTTTGAGAATGGCTATGTATTTTGTACCTTTTCACCCAGCATTTATAGCCTTTTCGGTCGTATTAGCCAGAGGCCTTCTGATAGGGTTGCTTTCTCAGTCAGCTTACTATCTTCCCTTCGCTACAGAGGAAGAACTATCTTGAGATACAATCTTTCTTTATTGTAAGAACAAATCTGAAATTTTTTCATATAAAGAAATGGATGAAATAAAATACTCTTTGTATTTCTCATGGAAGCCCTTGTATTTAAGTAAATCTTAACAGCTAATGTGTATTGCATGATTTTATGTATATGTGTATGTGTGTGTGTATGTGTGTATAATCACACACAGATATCTATTAAATCTCTTTGAAGATATTAAAACTTGAGCTTGGAAAAATGACAGGGAAAAGACTTGCAAAGATTTTATGTCAACCCACAATTTTCATGCTTGTATATAACGGGTGTGTGTGTACATGTGTATGCGTGTGTATACAGTCATCTTGTCCTAGTTCAGTACTGGAGTTAAGATTTCAGTTTTCGTTTTGTAAAATTTAACCAGCAAATTAAGGTGAGTGGAGTGACCCAAGAAGACTTTTATCTTTTCACTATTCACGTCTAGTAATAGTGAATTTCTTGAGAAGCATTAACCCACCAATTGGAAAAGATTTTTTAAATGCTTCCCATGTAAGCAGTAAGTTATATAAAATTTTACTAAACATCATTAAGCATTTTTTAAAAAATCAGCAAAGTATAATGTATTGAAGTGAATTTAATTTTTTATAAATCATTCTTCACAGACGTAATGACTTTAGATTTATTATTAACTTCTGTTTTTGAAGAGTTGCTTGGGTAAGGAAGTATTTGTATATGCACAGAAGAGATTGGTCTTTAGCATACATTTTTCTTTTCTCTTTATATTTTTTAAAATGCAATACGAGAAGTGCTAGTGTATTAGACTGGCAATATTAAAACCACAAGTCAAAAAATACAAGTTAAGACTTTTATAATTCTATTTGGGAATCTCCAGCTTACTCTGCCTGTGTGGGTTATAATTTTAACACTTCATTATTGTAACTTATTACATTTAATAAACTAACAATTGGGAGTAGCTTCAAATCTCAAGAAGCAATTTAGCAGATGGCTCATTTCATGAAGAAGAAATATAGACTCTTATGGTTGAGACTATATGAGTGGGGAGATGGAAGGAAGACTGAGGGTAAATGCATCGGTCAGTTGCAATATCCCCAGTAATATTTTTGTCTGGTCAAAAATACTAGAATTTAGGTCATTTTGCAGATATGATGGCTTTAAATGCAATGAATACATCCTCCACAGAATATGGTAGTATTGTGAAAAGCGTTTTTGGTAAGACATTTGTCTGTTATTCATGTAAAGCGTCACTATTTGGCTTTCTTTTTTTTTTCTTTTTTTTAAATTTATTTGAGAGAGAAAGAGAAAGAGAATGAGTAGGGGGAGAGGGGCCGAGATAGAGGGAGAAGCAGACTCCCCACTGAGCAGGGAGCCTGAGGTAGGGCTCAATCCCAAGACCCTGGGATCATGACTTGAGCCAAAGGCAGACCCTTAACTGACAGAGCCACCCAGGCACCCCACTATTTGGCTTCTTAAACAGTCACTTCAGTTTTTCTCATCAGTTGCTGTCTTGTACTTTATAAATCAGAAACCTTTGCATGGGTGGATTCCCAAACATGTCATCTTATTTCTTCCCTCTTAATCTTTACTCATGGTTTAGTACTCTTCCTGAGAAATCCAGCGCACCCCATTGCTAGTCTCAATGCTGAGTAGGATAGACATCTGCCTTCATGTCTCCCCTTGCGATGGTGGATTCTGGAAGGACCCCAGCAGGGTGTTATCTAACTTTCGCTTACCATAGCCCTGACTTATCATGAATAAATATTTTAAAGCTGATGTTTCAAGTACTTTATTAAAATATTATATTTTCACAATTTATTTATTTCATTTGTTTAACACAATAGCAATTTGAATTGTCACCTATTCCAGAGCCAAGAGTAAGGATGGTTATCTTAGACATATTTTTAATTTTGTTTTTAAGCTCCATAAATCTTTTGGTAGCTATTTATTTTTATGACTCCTTATAGAATGTTGTTTGTAGTCCTTTGAGGACCTTTGTAGTATCAGCTCACTGAGTATTACTTATTGCTGATAAATAGAATTCGTTTATTTAAACTCTAGTGGTCTGATCATACTGTAACTGTATTCTGATGTATGTGTTGTTTTTAACTGCATATCATCTAATCGGTGTCCGTGCAACTTAGTAAGAAGCATCCAGTCATTCAACAGACATCACCTGAATTCCTACTATGTGCCAGGCACTGTTCTAGATTCTGGAAATACAGCAATGAAAGAAACAAATTCCCTGTCCTCCTGGTGTTTCCTTTACAGAGGAAGAAAACAAACTCAAATAAGTAAATAGAAAGACTGTTAAATGGTGATACCAAAGGAAAATAAAATAGGGTGATAGACATAGTCGTGGGAAGATTGGGCACAGTTTTATGGGGTAATCAGAGGAGACCCCTTTATTTTAATAAAGTGACGTTTAATCAGAGGCCATTTGGTAATATTGTTTAAATTCTTAAAAAAAACTTGATGATTTCCCCTTTTTAAAATGTGGTGATATCAAAAAGATGAAAGTGTTAAAGAGAAAACACAGTGAAAACAACCAAATGAATTGTGTTCTTTCAGGACCCATTAATTACTGAAAATCAGTGTCAAAGTTATAACCCAACACTAATGAATTAACAAATTATATTTTAATTAAGTTCTTATTCTACTTAAAGGCTAATTAAGGGATCATGAATGACTGTGTTTTGTATATTTCAACATAAATATTTTATGAGCATATGCAAATATATATTTCCTTTGTGAAAAGTACTTTTCACATTTCAAATGTAAGGAAGCCTAGATAACCAACCAAATCCAGTTTTATGTCCTCTTTCTCTTTTCTTTTGAAAATAAAATCATCACAAGTAAGCAGACTTAGAAAAAGACACAAGAAATAATGTGACGCACATGAGCAGACACAGCTGGGTACAGAAATGTCGTATCTATCTTGTCTTTACATGGGTCACGCAAAATAGGAGCTTTCAATTCAGGCAAAGCCTGGCCTATAGGGAAGACTGGTTTATATGCTTTGGTGACATAATCTGATAAATTTATAGCATAATATCTTTTTTTGTATAAACATACCCGATATTTACTATGACAGTTATATAATATACTGTTATATCTCAGAAATTAATAGAATTAAATGAAAGGAGATTAAGTTGAGTATTACATACATGCGCTCTCCATTTGTTTGTTCTGTGCATTCTTTCATCCATCACACACTGGATGGTTGCAATTTACTAGGTGCAGCGGAAGTCATTGGTGATAGAGGTCTTTGTACAGTGTATACAATTAGTCATAAGAAAATGAAGTAAAAAGCAACTTAAAATAGTGCAAAATTACCTGTATTTTAGAAACCATAAATCTAAGTGACTGCCCCACTCTGAGCCAAAAAAGTAGTACAGGAAATGTGCTTGAGAAATCAATTGGATATCAAGATTATTATAACAAAAATCTAAATTCTGTGTAATTAATAAATACACATTTTTATAATTTATTTTGCTTTATGAAATTATTTTACCCGCACAAAAGTGTTCATCTATTTCTTAATATAAATCTGATGAATGTTATATAGCAGATGGAGTGTCAGTATATTTAAACTATTTTTTATTGTTAGAGTAACAGAATACTTAAAGGATATTTAAATAAGTAACTCCAGCATATTTTTTAAAGAAAATATAACCAAGTCTGGATTCTGACTAATAAAAAGCCACCACTGTCACCTAGCCCATATTTTGGACCTTAGATTCTCCTGCCCTTTTTTTTTTTCATTTTTATTTATTCAAATAGATCTTTAATACAAAATCAGTATAGTGTGGAATGCTGAAAAAAAAAAGGGTGTGTGTGTGCTCGTGTTATTTCTGTGACAACAGGAAGCAGAATGAAATCTGCTCTCAGAATGCTGTCATGGTTCCTAGCTGGTTGATTTAACACCGGTGAACTGCTTTATTCTCTCCTCCCACCTCCCTGCCCCCATCCCCTGCTACACAGGAACACCACTACCTTTTTCTGGTTTGACTGGACTACTTTTGATGAGTTAAGCCAAAAGCAAAATTGGAAGAGACCAAGTTTGTGAGCCTGGATGATCTGGGATTAAAATTTTGCATGTCCATAGGTCCATGGAGATTTCATTGAACTCCAGGTGGCCAGACAGGTGGAGCCACTGCCAGGTTTAAAGCTTTTATTTCTCCATGATTGTCACCGCCTGTGACCCCGGCCTGTCCTTACCCATCCACCCACCTGGCTCCAAGGACTTAAGCCCAGAGCCATCCCTGGCCTTCACCAGGAATACTTTTTTCCCAGCTCTTGGCCAAGTTCCCTCCTTCAGGTCTGCACGCTAGCACATCAAAGCAGCCATCATTGGCCATTCTCTATAAAATGGCACCCATCCCCGCCCTCATGCCCCAGGAACATGGTGTTTCTGCAGAGCTCAGTTCCATGCCTCTCCCAGGCAAAACAGTGAACCAAGAAAGGCCTTCTTGTTAGTGGATCTCAATACCATCCAGTAGGAGCTCCACATTTCTTTAGACGGGAAGGAATAAAGAATGATAATCTGGATGAAAGTGTGAGAACAGGGCAGAGGGTAGGGTACTTATCAAGCACATTGTTTTTCTGGTGGCTTCTGTGGAGCAGGGCAGCTCAGAGGATGAGGCTGGGGAGAGAGAATGAAAGCACTCAAAATACCTCTTCTAGTTGCCGCTTGGCATCTTCTTACTGTCTGTATTTCTGACATACCCATTATCAGTTCTCCTTTATTTATTAATCAATTTACTTGTTTATTCAAGAAGTATTCATTGAACATCTTTGTTACTGTCACTGCTTCCCACAAACCCTTCTGTCTTATTTTTAATCAGCTTTATTTTGTTTTATTCTACTGGCTACTAAAACTCACCTGTTCTGTGTTAATCACATTAGAGGGCTGCTTGTTTTTCCGAAGTAAATACTGCTCATTGCTGGAGCCTAAAAGAGCATGACTTTAATGATGGTATTTGGGCACAATGGCAGGCAGATGGGGTTCAGAGAATAAGAGAAAAGTAGGGCAAGAAGGTCTGTAAATTACACTCCTTAAGGCTGACACATACACAACTTATTCCATCTAAGATAGGTCTTTGTGATCAAGAGTTAATGGAGTTCAATGTATACTTGTGGATTTTCATTGGTTTAATGTATTTCATTCAACAGCACTCAACTTACGGAGTGAGTATCTGCGGTGTGCCAAGCACTGATTAGGTGCTAGACATACAGCATCTAAATCCTTGCCGTCTTGGTGCTTGAGTCACCAAATATGATGAAATTACACTTCTAAAAAATAGACATCTTAGTTTGAGATTTTAACTCAGAATACCATATAATGAAATCTTGGGACATTAGAAAAACCTGAAAGATTTATTTTCTGCTTCTTTGACTAAACTTTCTTTCTCCACTATTAAAATGTGGATTTTAGAGGAAAGTAAAGCTGTAAAAGAAAAGATATTTTTTATCAATCATTGTAATAATCACAAAATCTAAATAAGTCTTATCAGTATTCTGACTGACATGAGCTGGTTGCTTCTAAATTTCCTTTTATAATAGTTGAATGAAATTAAACAAAATTCTTGCTATATTTGGTTTAAAATGATTTTGATGATCAGCATGTGTTAGCATTTACAAATTGTAAACAACTTTCACCACATCTATAATATTCTTTAGTTCCTTCTGGGATTTGCTGCTTAAAGGAAAGTGGGAACAATGAGGCTCACATTATTCTGATAATTAACATCTGTGAAGGACAAGCTTCTGCATAAATTTTTCTCATAATAGGAGGAAATACACAGAAACAGAACGATGCATCATGTGCTGTGGTTTTAATATTTAAACATTTTTCTCTTAGGGACTGAACCTCTAGCTTCTGCACATATGAAAGCATCTTTCATATTTTTTTATTTTTAACTTTTTATTAAATAAATAGAGAAGATAATTCCAAATAAACTATTTTGTTTGGTTATAGTCTTCTTTTCTACACATGAAAATCAGGGATTTGTAATTCTAATAGCTTTTCAAATAATTTCTCCAATTTTTTAAAATCATTTTGTATAATTTATAAAGTGAAGATTTAATCAACATCTGAAAGAAACAATGTTTCATTTTGATATTTATCTAATTCCTCTTACTAAGCTCTCTCAAAGAATATTACTAGAGCTTTCTCAAAATGTCAAGACCAAGGTGCAGAGTTTTACCTTTCTTCCCCATGGATGCGTGGTAATGTGTTGCGTTGAATTTCTCATGATTCCCATAGAATGAGCACTCAGGCTTCCTGTCACTAGTTTCAAGACTAATTAGTTGTCTTTTGTTGCCTAACCAGAAGCATGTTGCCCATCTTTTCAGCAGTCTTGGGAAGTGCTCCTACTTCAAGATGTGGAAAACATTACTTCCAAGTAGCAACATGATTTCTAGGATGGTTAATTGTCTTCTGAGTAACTTGAAAAGATAGTACCAACACGTATTTCCCCTTCCGATATCTGGAGCTCTTCTAGTCTCCTTGCCTGGAGAATTTGTTCGGGAAGTTTTTCTGGAATTGGAGCTCTTTTTCTCTTCCTTTAAAAATATATTCTTTTAAATTTTAGGAAACAGTAGAACTTTTTCATTACAACAATTTTATTTTTACTAACGACATTTTGTAAGTATTGTTACAATCTTTTTGCTGTTCTTTTAAAAAATTATGGTAAAATACACACAAAATTTACCGTTTATGTGTAAGTGTACAGTTGTAGTGTGTAGGGGAGACAGGTTCTTCTCTTGCCTCTTTTAGGGGTTTTCAGCTGGGCCTGAGGATTACATTGGCATAAGACAGATCAACAGGAGAGTATGTAAGTTTTATGTGACATGGTAGACCTTATAAGGATTGAAGACCCCAAAAAATGGCAGAACATACATGCTTGCTTAGTAGGAGGAACAAAGGCAGCTATGGAAAAGTAAATCATGTGAGGAGGTTAAGGAAAACATGAATTATTTTAACAAAGCCTGTTTGTGTAGAATTCTCTGTCTCAACTTCTCGCCCCTGATGATAAGAATGTTACTTTCCTTCTCAAACAGAAAGGCCTTCTTTCACATGGGACCATCACCTCCTCCTTTTAACAAAAAGAAAGGCCAGAGTGTTTTTCTTGTATTTGGTATTTGCAAGTGCCTTTAACTCAAAATAACCTTTTTGCCAAAGTGGCATGTTTTGGGGTGGCATCTTCCGCCACCCTTCAAATGTTAAGTACATTCACATTGTTGTGCAACCAATCTCCAGCATCCTTTCATCTTGCAAAACTAAAATTCTGTACCCAAGAGATAACCTCTTAATCCGCCAGCTCTCAAGCCATGGGCAGCCACCATTCTAACTTCTGTTTCTAGGAAAAGAACATAATGAAGAGATTTAATAGATATGTTAAGCACATAGTTAAGGGGTTATTTTGTTAGTTATATAGGTATAAGGGAGGAAAAATATGTTTTCTCTACCCTCTTACTTTTAGTGACTGAGGAGTGTGAATTAAACTCACAAAAGACAGATTAACAGGTGAAAAAGTTTATTGTGAATGCACATAGCAGGGACTCCCAGAACACAAACTATTAGAACCAGGGGCTTATAGTTTTTACAAAGGGTGATAAAGTATGGAAAAGAAATTAAACCCAAGATGAAAGGGGATTTGGGCTTCTGGGGAGGAAGGAAGCAAGTTGTGGAAGAGTCTAGGAAAGGTATGGCAAATAAGAGGTGCTTAGTAAGGTTTGTTATGCAGACTCAAAGCGTCTCAGGTGATAAGAGTTACCTCCAGGGTCTTTCTCCTTTTCCTGATAGGGTACAGGAGGGCACTATTAGAAACGGAAATTTCCGGGGCGCCTGGGTGGCTCAGTGGGTTAAGTCTTTGCCTTCAGCTCAGGTCATGATCTCAGGGTCCTGGGCTCTCTGCTCAGTGGGGAGCCTGCTTCTCCCTCTCTCTGCCTGCCTCTCTGCCTACTTGTGATCTTTCTCTCTCTGTCAAATTAAAAAAAAAAAAGAAATGGGAATTTCCTTTACAAAGGAAGAATTTATGCCCTGCTTTTTTTTTTCTTCATTAACATATAATGTATTATTTGCCCCAGGGTACATGTCTGTGAATCCTCAGGCTTACACATTTCACAGCAATTACCATAGCACATACCCTCCCCAATGTCCATAACCCAGCCACCCTATCCCTACCCTCCTACCCCCCAGCCACCCTCAGTTTGTTTCCTGAGTTTAGAAGTCTCTTATGGTTTGTCTCCTTCCTGATCCCATCTTGTTTCATTTCCCTCCCCCACCCCCCATGACTCTCCTCCCTGCCTCTCAAATTCTTCATATCAGAGAGATCATATGATAATCGTCTTTCTCTGATTGACTTACTTCGCTTAGCATAATACCCTCTAGTTCTATCCACATCGTTGCAAATGGCAAGATTTCGTTTCTCTTGATTATGCCCCGCTTTTATGCAGGAAGGGAGAGCAGAGAGCTCCTCCCGTGTTTGCTGTTTCGTAATTGACTTCAACTCAAAATAATCTTTATGCCAAAGTGGCATATTGTGTGGTAGCATATTCTGATTCCTTTCATAAGATATTGGTATTGTGGACTATAAGTGTTAAAAAAATAGAAAAATCATTAAGTCAATTGTATTATGTCTACTTGAAATGTTTAGTTAGTAGCCAGTGAAAGGAGTAAAAAAACTGTACCTGCCTTACAAAAGTCATATGATTTAGTTAGAAAATAAAATATCAGGATAAAAAGTTTTTTTTCTTTTTAACCCAGTGTAAAACATAACAAATACATAAAAGTTTAAAGAAGCTTTAAAAATGATATAAATTGTTTTAGGCCAGTTGAATTATATATATGCCATTTTCCAAATATTTTGTGTAATATCTCTCTTACCTGTGCACATGTGTATACGTGTTGGTATTCAGTTTTCACTTCTACTTGCAAAGATCTTGCTTTTCATATCCTTACTAAAACTTGGCATTATTTGATTTTTTAAAAAAAAAATAATAATGTGAAAAGTATCTAGGTAGGCCTCAGGAGCCTTTGGCCCTGTTACCAGCTCTTGTTAAAAATGCTTTAAAGAACTGAAACATACCAGACTGGATATTCTATTCCCATGGAAGCCTTTTTGCCTGTATCATTTGTGTGTTACTTTGTGACAGCTTGCAACCTAGAAGCTGAGATTTCATGTTAAGGAGTACCATGAAGGTTTAGCCTACCCAAATGCTAATCCAAAATTTAATCCAATGTAATACTTAGCAATACATTTCAAACCAGAAGGAGTTTACTTGGGTTACATAAAAGATTAAATCCCCTTTATCTTGGTAAATTAAATTAAAATAAGCTTAAAAATAATCGGAATGTGTATACTTAATTCTATTTTTACCATATTTCTTTGCATCACTCAGCAGGCTTTGTTTTGAGGACTTTTTGTTTTGTTTCGTGTTTTCATTTGCGCCATTTCCTTACATTGTTTGAGGTTTAGAATAAATTATACAAGCTAAACTTTACTATTTTTCATTACTCAAGTATATTTTTCTGATGATGAATATACTTTAGAAATGGCTTATTTAATAAAGCAATGTTTCATCAGTCATTCCTATATGAGTTGCTATGCAAAGTATACATGAGCATTACAAAAAAGAATGTTTATGTTAAATTTTATTCTGTTCGCCATTTGTTACCCTTTCATAATTGTTTATAAAACAAATTTCATTTCTAAACTGAAAATACAATATAGTTTTCTGCCTATATACAGAAACAATTTTTTTTCTACCTATATTCTTTTTGTTGTTATCTGTAATTAAAAGAGGACAAAGCACTGTCCTGAGTCATTAGGCCATACTAGGAAGTCGTTCTTTTATATATACCTGACAATGTATGAAGATGAACGAATCACAAAATGGTAACATGAACACCAAGTTATAATATTTGCAAATAATTTATTGACCATAAATGTATTTTATAAGTATTTATTTAATTGTATATCTTAAATATATGTTTGATCATAATCCTGACGATCAAGAACACCAAGGGTTTATGAAATTCTATTCTAAGCTGAGAAAATGTGGGTATTTTTTGCTTTGTGGTTTTAGGTATTACACTCTGTGGCATGTGCTTTTCAACCTCTTCTACCACTTACGTTAGATCTTCAAGTACAGATGCTTGCCACTGAGGAAAAGAAAGCCGGCATGGATCTTGCAGTCTTCCATTGGACAAATTTTAACAAAAAAATGATAATTCATTGCCACTTTTCAATTCTTTTAAGGTCTGCTGTTACAAATTTTAATGAAAAACATCATACCTAGTAAAATTCCTCTTTCCAATATGAAAAAAGTGTTTAAAAATAACATATACTTTTTCTTCCTCTCTTCTCCTCTGTTTTGCCCAATTGTGTGTCCTGCATCCTATTCTGTCTTTTGCTTTTTTAATGTTAATTTCCTCTTCCAAATCTTAAATTCTGATTTGTTTTTGCATTGTTTTAAGCTTATAATCCTTCATTGTCTGCTGTTCATCTTAAAACAGTTATTTCTTTCATTTTGTGCCATTTTATAGTTATTTATAATGTGAAGCTTGGTTAGTACCGATGAGTCCATTGGGGCTTCATGCTGTTAGTATGATCTTTGTATACGGGTGTTCCTCTTCCATGTGAAAACAGTTTTTTCTATTAATCTAACCTGAGAGTCTTGGCCTGTTATTGTACAGTCATAGGTTCCTCTGCTCTCTGATCAAATAACCACTTCTTGAGCTTGATAGGAAATGATAAAATGAAGGTAAACTGTATGGGAAGATGTTCATTTTTATAATGAATATTTGAAAGCAGCCTAAATATCCATAATTGGATAATAGTTAACTAAATCATAATACCATCACCTGAGGAGATATTATGATTTTTGGACTAGCAGTGTAGTAAAAATAGTTACAATATAGTGCTAAATTTAAAAAAAAAAAGAAAGAAAACTCTGTATATAAAATGGCATATTCCAGAATTAAAACTATGTGAAACACATTCACAGGTCAAAACAGTGGGCAAGAACATCCCAGTTTGCAAGATCCATTGTGTCAGTGTAATAAGAGTATCATCTTTTTTGTGGGGGTGTTCCATACTTTTAGGTAAAGTTCATTATTTATATAATTAAAAATATTTTTACTATAAAGATAAATATATGATAAACATTTTTAAGCATATATATGTTTAAATATTAGATGTGTATATTTATCTGTAAAACCTATTATGATGAACAGCCACTTAACTAAATTTAGCTTTTCTTTTGTTATCTCAAGAAAATGCCTTTTGCTGTCACTTTTAATATTTCTAACATCAGATCGCTGCAGACTTCATGCCAGTACTCTTTCTCAGAGGCTTGGGACTTTAACCTATATGATCTGCTTAGCTTCGTTCAAATTATTTTCTTGAATTACATGTTTACAGTTTAATAGAAAGGTGTTAATTTGCCTCCAGCTGCTAAAATTAATTGCCAGGTTGCTTCTTTCAAATTTTGCATTTTAATTTACATGTTATCATACACTGCCTAATGTTTTGTATCCTGTTTTTTACTAAATATCACATTATGATTATTTTCCGGTAACAATAATGATAGAGTACCTGTGTTAACATCTGTGTCCTCAAGATAGCAGATGTCAAAACAAGGTTAGACAAGCGGGAGATAGATGAGAAAAGGAGGAAGCCCTGCAAGGGTGGGACACCCAGCAGACCATGATAATGGGTCTGACCCCAGCAGAGGAGAGAAAAGGAAGGACGTTGGGTAGAAGCCCTCAGACTGCACTGCCCCTCTAAGGAGCGCTGGGTGGGGTGGTCAGCAGTCCTTGAGTCTCAGTGGCCTGTTGGAGGATCCTGTGTCCCCAGGAACAGCCTGTCTCAGTTAGCATCCTGCCCCGCCCCAGCACTCCTGGGAGCAGCCTATGGGAAGTATGGCCTCTGCTGGAATGCGGTGATAAAGTTCAGAGTGCCATAGCTGGGACCATGATAGTCGCATTCCCTGCAATCAGAGATCTGAGAAGCATCATGCCCTGCACACTTTGCAGAAATAAATCCCAATGCTGCATAATCCATCTGAAAGCTATACCATATTAAACTTAAGTCTTTTGAGCAAGCCAGAAATCTAGGAATCCTTGACAACTTTCTCTTCTTCACTTCCACAGCCATGCCATCACCAAACCATATTACTTTTGTACCTGAAATATCTAACTCTGACCTTTTATCTTTGTCTTCAATGCCAAGATTCTAATAATAACTCCACCCTCTTCTGTGTCTTAACTTTTAGAATGACCCCTGTCCACTCTGTCCCTTGGCAATCACCATTGTGCCGTGTTGCCAGAGTAACTCTGGACAAAGAGAACCATATTTTCCCAACCATACTCTTTCCAAATCCACATATGGCTTTTCTTTGCTCTTTGAATGATGCAAATTGACCTCGCTATTTCCTGTAGTGTTATTAGTTCATGCTACACTCTCCATTGCTCTCTGTGCTCCATTCTACTTCCCCCCTTTCCTCCTCCACTGACTACCTTTCAGTTTACGCCTGAGACATATGTCCTCACAGCACAGGCTTGTGCTTGCTCTATCTTCTCCCGGAACATTCTCTCCCTCTCCTTATCAACAATTTATGCATAGCTCAGACCACAGCTCAAGTGTCAGAGGTCCCTTCCTTGACACTCCTGATGAGGTCAAAGCCCCTGACAATGAACTCCTATAGCACACCACCTTCCTCATCTTTATAGCATTTATTATAGCTCCGATTTCCCATTTCCTTCTATAATTACTGATCACTACACTTTGTAACACTCTGCAGTACCCCACTATATTCTGTGATATGAAGACAGGTCCATCATTTTTTTTTTTTTTTTTTTTTTTTTTTTTTTTTTTGCTCACCAGCAATTTATAACACCCAGTGCTATAGAACAGAGTAAATATTTATTGTTGAAGGCAGAATTAGTCTTACTGTAAAGGTGTAAGCTAAAACACAGATATGAGAACAGTTGTAGCTATAAGAATATATGTGGTTTCCAAGGGAAGAAGGGAAAGGAAAAGCCATCCAAGGAGAACACCTACATCCTGTATCATTTTGGGATGTTAAAACATCTTTGGAGGCATAAAGATGTCAACATCAGCTTGCAGTCTTGTGATTCTTTGGAGAATCAAAAAGTACTTCAGAATAACTTGAGTGAAAGAGAGAATTTGGGAAGAGGCTGAGAATGAGGATTGATGTAAAGAGACACCTAGCCATAAAGGAATTCATGTGCAAGTTATTTGGACTCTACGTGGAAAGCTATTGAGAAGCACTAAAAAGTTTGAAAGAGACACCTGAACAGATTTTCTTTCTAGAAAGATTTGTCAGGAATGAGGAAGAGAAATTGGAAGGAGCCAACTGGAGCCAAGAAGTCCCATCAGGCTGCTTTTCCATAATTCAGTGGATAGGAGAAGAGTTTGAACTAAAACATTAGCAACAGTGACATTGGAAGGAAGGGAGGGCCAGACGGATGAAAGAGCTATTAAGGAGTTAGAATGTGCAGCACCCAGTCAATTACTGCTTGAAGCCGGGGAGCCGCTCACGCCGCTGTGAGGTCAAAGAGAAGGAAGTCTGGGAACCAGCTTTTAAATTTGGCAAGCAGTCAATTTGCAACCTTCTCTGTGAGCCACAAATGAACTTCTGCCTTCCCCAAAATAGTACTCACAGGGAAATACAATTACTTCTTTACCTTTTAGTAAAACCCATCCTCTAGCTTTGAGAGGGACATAGAGTCAGGCAGTGGAAAGAGAACATGCGTGTGTCCAGATGGTCAGTAGAACTAAAGCCTGAGATCAGTGATAGCATGGTGAGCACAGGGGAGCCCAGACGTATATTCAGAACATCACAGAATGCCTGGTGCACTCCCTTGGGATGAATAAATCTTATCTAGAAATCTACCAAGATTCATTCCTTAGCCTTATAATAGGATATCAAGAGAAGCTTTGGAAAAACACTTAAAACATTCTCTTTCCAGCTTTCAAATCAAGGTAGCTACCTTTATTCTTCCAAAGGCTTCCCTGAGGCCAATTTTTATGACAAAGAGGGGAAATTTTGAAAGCACCATATTTCCATTCTTTGTGACTTTATTTAAGATTTGCAGATGGTATCTATGTTGTGTTAGTGTAATTTAAGGCTTATTTTATGTCAAATCCATTGGATGATAATTATTTACTGAATGAGTTGAATAGATGTCCTGTGTGCCAGGAACCATACCAGTGCTGGACATGCAGATCCTTAACACAGAATGGTCTCTGCCCTCTGAAGTTATGTCACTTGGGGGAAAAAACCCACATGTGCAAAAAAAGAAAAAGAAAAAAATAATACATATTTGTAACAAAGATATAAAATCTAAGAGGAAAAAGCAACCTGAGGGAAATCAAGTTGACATCAAGTGGAAACTGAATTTTGCCAAAAGAAAAACAAGAGAAGGGTTTAGGGGAAGACATCCAGGCAAAAGAAACAGTGTTTTCAGGGATACTGAAATAAACGAGAAATTGACATTATGGGAGAATAAGTAAGCAATAAGTAATGCATTGACCTTGGAGAAAGAATGAAGAGGTTAGGAAAGTTGTTAAGCTGTATTTTAACATGTACGCACATGGGCAAACACACACACACACATGCACACACAGGAATGGGGATATCACACAGACGTGTTCTGTTGTACACAGACAGGAAGGCACGGGAACAGGGGAGAGAAAACAACAGGAAAGGTTAAATCATCTCAAAGTTCACTTGGAAGTTCTATAACTGTAGTCAATCCCCAGTCCCACCCATGTGTGTTAAGAATGTGCTCCCATCTTCCCCTGTCCTGCTGCCAGAAAATCCTGCAGAGCCTGATGGACAGGGCCATTCCCATTGGCAGGGCGTCTGACTACCAAACGGTGCATGCCCCACCCAACAGTGTGAGAGCCCCAAGGGATTATCAGTTCATTTAGGTGATCGTTCAGGCTCTTTCTGCCCTCCTGAGATCAGGAGGACTGATAACACACTTCTGCCTGTCTTTGTCAATTTGTGGCTTACCCTCTTGAACTGCTCTGCATATTCACTTTTGTCATCTTTCTAAAATTGTGGAGATTATTGAAAAATTGTAGAGATTATTGAAAATGACAGCTTGGTATTTGCAGTGATTAAGAGGATACTAGAAGTTTAGAGTTAAAACTTCTAAGTTTTAGATCATTAAAATATCTAAATAATTAAAATAGATTTAAAGTATATCAAAAGGAAAAGGCATGCTTTCTGTTTACCATATAATAGTAATAAGTAACTGATCGTATTCTCAATAAGAAAGAAACAGGGGCTCCTGGCTGGCTCAGCCGGTAGAGCATGTGACTCTTGATCTTGGGGTTGTGAGTTCAAGCCCCAGGTTGGGTGAAGAGTTCACTTAAAAGAAACAAAGAAAGAAAGAAACAATAAAGCTGTAATACTAGGTATGAAATCTCAGGCAAGTTACTTATCCTCCCTCTTTGCCTCAGTTTCCTTATCTGTATCCCCATGAATGCCTCAAAGGGTTGTCCTCCGCTATAAGGATTAAATAAGAAATACAAGTTGAACTTAGAACAGTGTTTGATCTGTGGTCTGCTGTAGTTATGAAAACCATTGTTTTTATTGCCTTTAGTATTATATATATTTAAATTAACCTATTCTATGATCAAAATGGAAGGAAATATATTATTAATATATATCTACAAATTTTATCTTCTGCGTATTTTGCCTTAAACTCTAGTTATTTTATGTGTTTAGTTCTCACTAATTTGTGAATTTGTGGCGTTAGGAGATCATTTCTTTCCAGATTAGAAAAAAATTGTATGATTTTTATCTTATTCTTCTTTGTTTACTTTCTTGACTTTATATAGTGCCTTGCACACAATAAGCATTCAATAGGTGTTTGTGGAATTGAATTATGTCAAAGCTCACCTTTTCTTATCTGTGAAAACCCATGGGTGGCTAATAGTCTATTAAGTTGGTAACAGAAACTTCTACCTGCATTGTTCCATAAAAGAATAACATCTGTAATGTTTGTTTAACCAGTAGAATTAAAAGATGCTTTGACTTTGCTCCAAGAATTAGAAGTTTATGTGACCCCAGATAAATGCTGTCTGACACACAATGAGACATTCAGGTGAAGGGATTAAAAAGCAAATAATAGGAGTGCCTGGGTGGCTCAGTTGGTTAAACCTCTGACTCTTGGTTTCAGCTCAGGTCATGATCTTAGGGGCGTGAGATCAAGCCCCAAGTCAGGCTCTGCACAGAGCATGGAACCTGCTTAAGATTCTCCCTCTCCCTCTCCCTCTATCCCTCTTCCCCCTCTCTCAAAAAAGAAAAAAGAAAAAAAATAGTATAGGTCCGACATTAATATATATATATATTTGGCTTGAGACTGACATTGTTTTTCACCAGAGAAAAATGAAAGCAAATGTTCTTTGTGCATGTAGTTTTATAACTTACATTTACTTCGATAGGTAGTGTCACCAACATTAATTGGCATGTATACCTGAAAGCACGACTAAAAAGGCTACCGTACCACTAATTACATCTAAAATCTTTTCGTTTCACTGGGGGGCTATCCTGAGCCCAGTATGAAATGTATTTGACTCTGACGTTACGTAAACGAGCCTGATGATAGGTTCCAAAGGCCCCACTATATGGCTGGTTGTAGGATGACCACCTCTTCAGTCCACCATTGTGACTTGCCATCAAATTCTACATTGACTGTCCCTTTGGAGGTCATTTGTTGTCCAAAAAGCCTAATGTTCCTTATAACCGTGTCCTGGCCGATCAGCCCCTGCAGTGTCGTCACTCTGTGGCCGGGTCGCGGGTGTTGGAGGTGGCCTCGAGCGAGCTGGCCTTGCTTGGCGTTGGACCGGCTGAACCCTAGGAGCAGAGGATTCCCGACTCAGTGCTGTGAGTGTTGCCCATTAAGGATTCATTCATTCCCAGCCCTGCAGTTTATTTGCTGTGCGATCTTGGGCAAATTGGTGAAACTTCTTCAGTCTCAGTTTATTCCTTTGTAAAGTGGATACAATTATGCCAAAGTGCCCACACCTCTGGGCCCTTGTGAGGATTAGGTGAAGCAATGCAGGGAAAGCCCTTGGCCCCCTGCCTGGCTCACAGTAAGAACCGTGTGACATGATGATCGCGCTCTGATGGTCATTCATTGGCCTGGGGTCCTTCAGTTTCGGCCAAGTCCTAATGTTATAGAGACTCTTCTTTTTTGCCTCTTAAAGATATGCAACATGGTAAATATGTTTTTAATAATATATTACTCCCTGAAGGAGAAAGTATTATAGTCATCTGTTTTAAATTGTTTTTATTCTCACTAACAAAAAATTGAAAAAGAAGAAAAATGGGGTAAGGAATTTGACTTGCCAAGTATTAAAATGCATTTTAAAATAAAATAACCCCCAAAAGTGGTCGGAGATCCAGTAGAGAGATCCTCACAGCAAATGAGCAAGAAAAAGTCCACATAGCAACATGACTGTAACGCAGGATAAGGGAGCTCGGAGGAGAGCACACAATTGTTCTGGAAGCTGATAGAAGCAGGCTCCAGCACGCTGACACTGGGACTTCCTTGTTACAGCGAACCCTGTAGTGTTTTCTTCCACTTGAGGTGCCTCACTGGTACTTAGCACAGTTCCTTAAATGCGGTAGACATTTGTTAGGAGGTCGGTTATTTCCCTTGTCTTCCTTGAACACCAGTGACGGACCCTACTAGTCTACCCTGCCTCCTTTCTCAAGGAGTCTGGGTCCTGCCGCAGAGCCTCTTTTCCACGGCGTTCTGGACCACCTTTGCCAAAATGAAACCTTGTGTGTGCCTGACCTGGGGGCCACTTGGCCTTGCTCGGTTGGAAACCTGGGATTCTCATACCTCGGTCAGAGAGCCGACTTGTACTACTATCTAGTACCTGACTCCCAAGACATTCAATTGGCTTCTGTGATTTTAGCGAAGTCACTTCAATATGATGATGAAGGATTTTAACCCATGAGATTACTAGAGAATTAGCAGGTGTCACTCGGTAGTCCTCCAGCATCTTGTGAATGTGTCATGTAGGGGAAAAAAAAAATCTACACAAAAAAACCCGGCAAAAGCTTTGAAGAACTTACAGATCTCTTGCATGTGCCATACCACACTTTTAATATTCATTTAGTTTCAGCGATTATTGGATTTAGCTTCATAAGTAAAATGAATTCTTTTTTTTTTTTTTTTTTTTAAAGATTTTATTTATTTATTTGACAGAGATCACAAGTAGGCAGAGAGGCAGGCAGAGAGAGAGGAGGAAGCAGGCTCCCTGCTGAGCAGAGAGCCCCATGTGGGGCTCGATCCCAGGACCCTGAGATCATGACCTGAGCCGAAGGCAGAGGCTTTAACCCACTGAGCCACCCAGGCGCCCCAAAATGAATTCTTTTTAAGTAATTTAAATCATCTTAGAGTTTTGCTACAGAACATTTACATTTTATTTATTTTTTTTTTGAACATTTAGCATTTTAAGTGATAATTCTTTGTAACTGATTTTTCACCATAGTTTCACTAGAAGGACTGGATTTCCTATTAAAGGCTTAGTACTGCTCTAAAAGCTTTTCTCCCTCTGAATTTTATTTTTCCCATTTTTGGCTGACGAGGCATTTGGAGTGATTCCAGCATGTTTACCTAGGTCTTCCCTAAAGAGGTTAGGCGATTAGACAGTGAAGGAGGGGAAGTCCTGTTGCCAGTAGGTGGCTCACTATGAATGTGCTTGGGACAGGATCAGAAATGTCACCCCTCCTCCATTTGGCCTTTGTTTCCAATTCCTGCTTCTTTGAGGCTTTTTCTATAATGTCTGAGTCATTTCCAGTGGGGAAGACAGAGGGGTTAAAAAGAAGCAAGCAAGCAAGCACCAGCCTTTGAGGTCTAGAAGAGCAAAGACCCCCATCTTAACTCTGAGCATTCACAAAGTATAGCCTAGTCCCAGTTCTCTTTCCACATACAATTGCTTGTTCTTTTGTTCCTTGTGTCCTTGGCAAAGACTGAAAGAACCCAGCCTGTAATACTTGGGCCTCCTGTGTCATTTAAGAAATAATAAGCCATTGTCTTCATTAAGCCACCCTTGTTTTAGCAAATAGAATCCAAATACTGGAGAGGGGACATTTTGAAGGGGGAGAATTAGAGCAGAGATGCTTTACAAAATTCCCTAGAGAAACTGCTTTCTTTCTCCTATTTTATTGCTCCTTACTGAGAAGATTCATATTCAAATGGGTTGAGGTTGTGAATAGTTGCTAACACATTCTCATGCATCCAGGAAAGCTATGATTATGGCTAATTACAATGAAGAATGAAGTCCTAACGAGAGTGCTCAATCAGATTGTTGTTCGTGCGTGAAGTAACTAAGGCCAGCCAATGGAGGTGTGATTTTGGTAATTGCAAACAATGTGGCTATTTGAAAAATGCTTAGTAAATCTGTTCGAGACAAAGTAAGGTCTAATTAATCACTTTAGGCTCTGAATTCCCCAGATGATCCGTTTGCTCTGTTTTTGTTGTTGTTGTTGTTGTTGTTATTTTCCTTTTTGGGTCCCTTTAGTAAACGATTTCTAAGGTATAAAATATGTTCTTGTTGCCCACACTTGTGTTTGTTGGAGGAATCCACTATATCCCCTGTTAGGTAGCTGCTTTTCTGCCAATCATGTTGCAGCCTGCTTTTAATGCAACTTGACAAAAGGTTTTTAAAAATAAATGTGTACATATTCTTGTTACTATCCAATAGGAACATGCATTATGAAAAATTACTGTAAGACGTTAACTATTAAATGAGTAAGCATATTGGTGTCACCATTTGTGCTGTCGTATGTTAACTTGGATAGTCCGTATATGTTGCGTCTGGCCCTCGGAGTAATGTTTAACTATATATATTAACTATATAACCCTTAAATAATCAGAGGCCTCCATGGAAGCACAGTTATGATATAGGAACTCTACGCGCCTCCCCCCATATTTTTTTTCAAAAAATACTTGAACTGAAATTGACTTGAGCTTGACTCTTTTTCTGTTTACCATTTTATACCTTTGTTTCCTCATCTAAAAAATAGGCTAATAAAATGGCCAAAGTTACTGCAAGAAATGTGGAGGGATAAAAATTATCCAATTAGAGGTTTTAAAAACATCAATCTTCAATTTCATTTAAGTGTCTAGTAAATAAACTCTCCCTATTTGAGGAGTTTCATTATTTTTGCCTTATTTGTTTTCTATATATGAACAAAAGGAGCTTCCTTTTCTTAATTGAATTAACATGACTAGAAATTACACTCAGCACAGATTTTGACCTAAGGAGCAGTGGATATTTATCTTACAACCTTGGCTGCTGTTCGTTCTAAATGAGGGAAGGGAAGAGGGGACAAGGGAAAAGAGATTTAAATTTTAAAAAAGGCTAATTTTTATATAAATATCTTATTTTAACTAATTTACATCTGTCATCTATAAAGAGAAGTAAATACTGGAATTCCTAATCTCCTCATGAAGTGAAAAAAACATTCTTGTAACAGAAGAAATAATTCTACATGTACATATCTATAAATCTCTTTAATTTATATGAAACTAGTAATTTATAATTAGAAGGCTTCTTCTAGTAGTTTTCACCAAATGAATTTTATATATAATGAAGGCAGATAAAATAGCAACATAGGAAAAAATGAATTTTAGAGCCTTTATCTCATTCTTTTAAAAATGTACTCTCGATACAATGCAAATTGCCAGATTCACTGCCTAGTAATAATATAAAATTGAGTCCTATTTACCATTACCATTGTTTTATTTTAGCTAATGATTTGGAATCTTCAATGTGAGTTAAAATAATTGTAGCTGTTATTTTATCTACCGAAAATATAGATTTTCTATGATTTGATGGTATAAAGCATTTGTCTTAATAATTTGGGATTTTATATTTACTGGCTTATCTCAAATTCCTGATTGTCTGGTATTTTGTTGCCAATTTAAAAATTTTAATCAATCAATATACATTTGAAATGCTTCATTGTATGTCGTATAAGAGAAAGTCACGATTATGTTCTCTAAGTCATTATTCTAACCTTATTCCGGTGCTGCCTTTGAAAAATTTACATTTTGAGTGTAAGAGAAGGTGGTTAAAAAATCTGAATTCAAGTAGTTGCTTAAGAGAATGGGTAAAGTCCATTTTTTCCCTGATTAATACTGAATCTGTTACTTCCCTTCCTGCTCACCAAACACGTCAATACAGATGCAAATAAGGTGAGGCCACTTCCTGTAAATCAGCTGTCAACATGTATCAGGGAGAAAAACAATGGGCAAGGAGGACTGCTTCTCATAAAGGCTGTGCCTTCTGTTTGCAAGAAGAATATTTATGGCCTTTATAGCTGGCAGCAAAGAACATTTAAAAATATAAACTCATACACACCCAAAGCATTTTGTGAATTAAATCAATCCAAAGTGTAGAATTTGAGAGGGTTAATAGAATTTCTTGGTAACTGTTTCATAAAATTAATAGGTTGTTGGTCTGATATATTATTCAGTTGGCTACTATATATTCCCAGTTTTTACTCACAGATGTTAGGAAAAGTTAATGAAGATTGTTTTAAAATCGCCAGTTTTGTAAGAATGTGAATACAATAAAACACAATTCATCAAAATATTATTTAATCTTTGATTTAGGGTCTATTGGGATAGCAATAATGTTGTGCATATATGTAGTGCCTACTATATTCCTCAAAATATGTATTATTTCCTTTAATTTGTAAATTAAAAGCAAAAAACAAAACCTCAAGTAAAGTAGGACAGGTATCCATAGCCATCTATCAAAGGAAAGGCCACTAAGGCTTTGATTGAAGTGATTAACTAAGGAGCATTAGAAGTGAGGGAAGGCTAACCCGAACACATGTCCCCACCACCACCACCACCACCACATGACCTCTCATTAAAAATACCAGTTTCTGGGGCACTGGCGTGGCTCAGTTGGTTAAGCATCCCACTCTTGGTTTGGGCTCAGGTCTTGATCTCAGGGTCCTGGGATCAGCCCAGCATAGGGCTCTGCACTCAGCTTGGAGCCTGCTTGAGATTCTCTCCCTCTCCTGCTCTTCTCTCTCTCTTTCTCTCTCTTTTTCTAAAAGAAATAAATAAAGTTTAAACAAACAAACAAACAAACAAAAAACAACAGTTTCCTTCACTTCATGTGATAAGCAGAAGTTCTGGGGGAAAGTTCTGGGTAGTTAGATGTTGGATAAATCAGCTTTTACTCAATCTTTTTAAAGTAGGCTGCCTCCAGTTGTTGGAAGCACTTTACATTTCTGTTACAGCACCCTGAAACGTGCCATTTATAATGACGTTCACAAATTATGATGTGTAGAGCTGAAATGCTACGAAGGTAGTCTGCAATAGAAAGATAGTATCGGTTAGCCTTCGGTTCCAGGCAGGAGAGCACAACTCTGCCTAACTTGGGCACATGTTGATTGAACAGAAATTGGGCACTCATGAACTGAGGAGGAAGCTCAAGAGATAAGTTTGGAAGGTCTTTCGCATGAACTCCATTTCCCCCCCTTGTACCACTTTGTACATGATTCAGAGTTGGAGGAGAGAGATGTGCAAAGCTTTAGTCATGGAGTTATGCCAGGAAATGAGAGGACAGGGCAGGCAGAATGAGCTTTCTGGGACCCTGTCTTAGACAGTTCCAGCCACTATAACAAAAATACCATATGACGGAGATCTCTTTCTCGCAGTTCTGGAGGCTGGAAGCCCCAAATCAGGATGCCAGCGTGCTTGTTCCAGTGAGGGCTCTCTTCTAAGTTGCAGGCTGCCCACTTCTCCCTGTATCCTCACGTGGCAGAGAACAGAGAGAGGAAGCAAGCTCTCTGGTGACTCTTAGAAGGCAAGAATCCCCCTCAGGAGGGCCCCACCCTCATGTCCTCATCTAATCCTAATCACCTTCCAAAGGCCCCACCTGCTAACACCATCACATTGTGGGGGGAGGGGTAGAGTTTCAACATATGAATTTTAGAAGGACACATACAACCCATAACAGACCTCCTTTGTCCTCTGTGGTCTTTGGGGAGCACCTTTATTTACACCCTCATCAATACTAAACACAGCAGAGGAAAGGAGATTCCCCAACAGGGAATGATTCTAGGAAGGGGCAGCTGACGCTGGGCACATGAAAAATGATGCAAATCTCCCACAGTCTCCCAGCTATGAGCTCCAGGGGAGAAGTTTTCCTCAACCCTCTGAAGGTTTCTGGCTGGGCCAAATAATTAAATTGACAAAGACAGTTTGCCAGGAGAAAAGCATACAAATATATTTAACGTTAATTTTGCGTGACACAGAGCCTTCATAAAGAGATAAAGACCTGAAGAAAGGGTTAAGCTTGAGTATTTTTATGTCATGTTTGCTGAAGAGTGGAAAGTCGTGAGAAAATGTGATAGAACAGAAGGGTCTGAATTAAGGTGGTTAACTGGGGAGAACTCAGCAAACCTCTCAGTGTCCCTCCACCCTCAGAGACAACAATGCTCCATTCTTCTGCATGCGATGGGGGAGGGAGGTGCCTCTTCCACGAGGGTCAGAGAGTCCTTCCTACGCCTGCTGTTTGTCAACTTCCTTCAGCTTAAAACATTCGGTATGCCTAAGTGTGCCATCTTTTGGGGTAGCATTCCTGAACCCCATCAACTGAAAGCAGAATTTCTCTCTAATGTTCCATGTGTAATGACTAAGGAGCCATCTTTATAAATTAGGAATATTTATATGTTCCAGACTCAAAGAGCAAAGATCTAAGACTAGTATGAAAAGTCATTCCACGTCATTGAAAGAGGATGGTTATCTACCTTAATGCATGTTTCTCAACCTTCCTTAATACTTTTCTGTACACATTAATGAGATTGTAGGATCTAAAGAAAGACACAGATACAGCATCACATCCTTGCAGATACTTCTCTCTGACCCTTGTATGCACTATTTCCCTCCTTTTCCCTGCCTGACCCGTGTCAACACTGGAACTCATCCCATATCAAAGGCAGAATCTCCTGAGGTCCCTGTGCCCTTCTGCCTGGCTCAGATTTAGGGTAAAAACTAATTGGAGGGGCACCTGGCTGGCTTAGTCTGTTGAGCGTCCGACTCTTGGTTTTGGCTCAGGTCATGATCTCCGGGACACGAGATCCAGCTTTGTGTCAGGCTCCATGCTCAGCACAGAATCTGCTTGAGATCCTTTCTCTTCCTCTCCCTCTGTCCCTCCCCTTGTTCTCACTTTCTCAAATAAGTAAATAAACCTTAAAAAAAAATACAAAAAACTAATTTGAAATCTTTTTTACTTGCTATTCTCAACAGGTTAGTAACCAACTGGAAGTTTAGTGCTCTATGTCTGTCCTGTTTTTTTCCAAGTCCCTGTTGTAAGTAAAAACAGCCTTAAACATGTCAGAGTACTCAGTGTAGTGGAAAGCCTGGGCTGGGAGTTCCACCCGAGCCCCTCACTAGTTGCAAGACCCTGGGCAAGGCACCAGGCCCTCATGCCCGCGAAGGCAGGCCTGGGTTTGGCCATCGCATACACTCTTGACAGCATGTTCTCAACTAACATTAGTTGAGTGCATAATCAGATAACTGCCTGAATAAGTATGACTTTGCTGGACCTCAGTTTCCCCCAGATATAAAATCAGAGAGCTGGCCTAGACCACCTTTCAGTTCCTTCTAGTGCAAGGAGCTATGTATAGCATAGTCAACAATATTGAACTTTGAAGAGAATGCAAGCTTAAGTTGTCACAGATGTATTTTAAAATCCTTATTACCATTTTAAAAGGTGTTTGAGCATATTGAGCAGGTACATTTATTTTTCTTCCCTAAAAATTAAACTTATCTCCTTTACAACCAGGGAGGATGATACTGAATAGAAGGGCCTGAGCTATAGGCTGGGTACCTGTTGAGAAATGGGTTAATCCACATTTTAACTTGGAACCACTGCTCATTTGCAGTGAGCAAAACTTTAACATTTATAGAGCATCTATACTGTGGCATAGTGCACTGTTTTTACATAACGTTATTTTATGAAACCCTGAAGAATGCAGTGCAGTATATAATATTATTTAATAAAGAAATGCAGGTTCTGAGAGATGACTCAGCTTGCCCAAGTATAGCTAGAGACTAAATGGTTGGAGCCAGTGCTGGAATATAAGTCTGGATACATTGTTCATGCTTTTATACCTCCCTATTTAATGTTTCATTTCAAAGATTTCCACCCTTTTGCTCTCATTTTCTTTTATGTCCTTTTACTCTGCACATTCCTTATCTTGAGGCCTTTTGTTACTTTTTTCTCCTCCTCAGTTCTTCCATTATTTGGATTTTTCCATTCTGTCCTCTGATGTATCTGTTTTCCCCAGGGAGCCAAGTTGTTTTTCCTCCTCCCAGTTTCTCCTGAGGATACAGAAATCCTCTACATCTTGAGTTCCAGTGCCAGGATACTTATTTCTAAATTTCACCCTCAAATAATTATCTTTTTTCGTTTTGTCTTCCTCTTCCTTTAAACTGTGTACTGCATTCCCTGTTGATATTTTATTAAGTCATTTTTACATGCTTGGATAAAAAAATTTACTTAAGATACCTAACTAGCAATTATCAATCTTTTACTGCTTGATTTTCATAATGAAATTATAGTTTGACATGGAAGATAATATTCTAAAAAGAAATCATTTCATTGAAGCAACACAGTAGAGCTGGGGAGAAAAAAACCCTAAGATAAACAAATAAATATTTATTCATTTTATATCTGTTTGTTGGTTACCTACTACGTATCAGACATTCTTCTAGGTGATAATACATAACACCTAGCACCTTACTGATTTTAGGAGGTCAAGGATAGACAGAAAGATATGAGATGGATACATTCTTTCTATCTGCCTTATTTGTCTGTCTGTCTTCATAAGGACTCAAGAAAAAAAAAATTCTGATATGCTTGCTTTTGTTCAAGTTCTTGTTTTAAAGTTTAAATTGACTCTTCATATATTTTAGAAAATTTAATTTTCACTAAACTTCAGTTCCTACAAATGTTTCTACAAACATTAACTGCAAAAGTACTTTAGTTGGTTGGGAAACCATTATATGATAAAGTCTGTACTCAGGGGAGGAGTCTTCTGTTCTTTCATTATCCCTACACTTTTACTGAGTACTGACTACATATACTAGACATTTGTTAGAAACAATTCCATGTATGATTTTATTATATTCCCACATCTGATCTATAAAGCCTGTGCTGTTATATATTTTTTTCTTGTCGTGTCCGAAGAATTCATTAGCCAGAAAATTGGGCAGAAATACAGTTAGACTTCCATGGTGATTGGTAAGGGAATGATCTATGGCGGCCCTGAGTTTTCCTAGCCTAGAGTGAATCTCTTACCAATGACTAAATGTTAGCCGACCATTTATGAACACGTGTCCTATGCTCCCTCTAGGATAGTATAAAACCTCAAGAAATCTAGGAAAATGGCCAAATCCTTGCTCTGGACTGTGGCTTTCAACAGTAATTGACATATGCAGGTTACTGAAGAGCTTGTGGTCATTCCGGTCAGAAAACTGATACATGAATTTATGGAGTATCTATCCAAACTGCCGTGGCTCTTACAAAATTAAGGTTCATTAAATTACATAAGTATTTCGTGAAAATGATATATTCCTGCCGAATATGCTAGTTTTACTCTTTTACCTACCCTCTTAGACCATGACAGTAGGGACCCAGCATTTTAATAAACTTTACATTAAAGCTTCTCCTATAAATTAATCTGGGTGTTTCATAGTGAAACAGAATATTTTTTAAGTGTATATCAAGTTTCAACTATACTGGTTCATTTTTAACTTCCTAAAGAAGATTTTTAAAAGTTTAGACTGTAGCTCTCCAGATTTGTAATTCCACTAAAACCTGTTATATAATCCTGAAAATGTTTAAGTACATCACGTATAATTTAAATTATTGAAAAGTTTATTTTACACTTCTTGAAGACTCAGAACTCCTTAAATTTATTTCACAAAAGGCACCACTTCTCCAGAATAAATTTAACTTGCTTCATGCCATTAGTATTTAGAAAGACTCAAATTAAGTGGAACATAGCTAAATTGAACCTTTAATTAACTAGACTTTTTTTTTTCCTTTTGCTCTACTTTTAAAGAGAGAGCATAAAATTACTGGAAAACAAACAAAATAGCAATGATTTGTTTTAAAAATCCACCTTCAAGGTTGGTGCTGGGGGATCAGTGACTATAGCTAGCCCAGTTGCATATTACAAAACTATAAAGTTATGATCCATTTAAAATAATGTACCAGAGATACCAATGTTCTCTGGATCATGAAAGAAATATTACATTTTGTTTGATATACTTTTATTTGGTAAAGCAGAAAAGTGAGCTAATAGATGTTGAGACTACTTCCAGTAATGAATGACTGAATCAGAATTGGTTTCCTAGTTATCTAAAAACCAAGAAATTAAGTTAACCCAAACACATCTTCACCTGAGCATTCTAATTAATCAAATGGATCAACAAATGGATGGGTAAGAGATGAAAAATACTTGTGGGAGAAAAGCAGAGGCAATACTTTTGGTGAGAGAAACTGCTCATTTAAAACAGTAGTAATGCAGACTATACATTTCCTAAGAGCAGCAGAGTCCTATCCTTCTCATCTTTGCCAGCTCATTTCCCTTCAGCCTGGTGTCATCCACACCATTTCCAGAAATCTTCCAAAGACAATTCCTGCCTGATAGAGTCTAACCCACTCCCTTCTGCTCCAGTTACTCTTTATTATAACATCTTTAATAAATATATACAGTCTGCCGTGTCTGTGCAAGATACTATCCTCAGTAACATAGAAACCCACTATCCTATAGACCTGGCCTTTTTGCTATACCTTCTTATAGTTCTCTGCGCCTGAGGATTTGCAAGTTAGGATACTTGCTCTGTCCATTTTCTTCAAGAAATGCTCACCAAACACATAGGAAAAAAAAAATCTCTAAACTGATTCTCTATCACCACCTTCGTTTACTTACTGACCTTCCTACTTCCACAAAGAATTTGAGGGAAACTAAAAGGTACCATTACAAGGAGAGCTTACCTAGGAAAGGGGACAGAGGCGGAGAGGGAGAATTCTATCAGAACAAGTGTGTTAAGGGAGGCAATTTGACCCGAACCAAAAGATATCACTGATCTTCACAATAGGACAGAAGAAAACCAGGAAATGTGACGCGTTCCCCAGTTCCTGTTTGATTGAAGGCAGTAAGTCGGTGCATCAGGAAAACCAAACATCTTCTCCGGGGTGAACTGAAGAGGTGTTTCCCCTGTGGTCAATTGTCTCAGGACTTGTCACATGACCGGCACTTGAGAATATTTATTGAAAGCTGAGTAATGACTATCGTCGGGATGTAGATGATGAACGGGACCTGCTGGGGAGACAGCCTGGCTATTCTTGTCCTCCTTCCACTGGGAAGGTCCCTTTTCCGGTGGCTCAGCGTTCCACACTCCGTGTGCACCTGAGATGTGCCTCCTGAGCACTCCCGAGCCTGCAGCCCACCTGGGAGCCCGGTTTGGGCCTTCATCTCAGGCACTCTCAGACGCCCAGGGCCTAGCCCAGTGTGGTCTTGTTTGGACTTTGACTTCCTTTGCTTGTTGTGTTCGGTTCCATTTGTATTTCTTGGTCATCCCTCGGTTGCTGTTACCATTTCTTGCCCTGATTCTCTAGTAACAGAAATCAGCGGTAACAGGTTTTTGTTTTTTGTTTTTGTTTTTAACTGAAGTCTTGGGAGTAGCAGTTAGGGAAACTCTGGTACAGACGGAGAAATAGTCACTCTCTCTAGACATCACTGTGGGGAAGACGAGCCTTCTGTTCTGGCCGCAGCATCCTGTAGAGCTGGTGGCCCCCACCTCAGAGTTGCTTCAGAGCTAGCTACGCACCTGGAGTCTCCGCCGCCCTCTTCCCTTTGAGACCCATCTTTCCAGAACCAAAATGTATCTGAGGTATTTTCCCCACAAAAAGAGGAACCATGGCTAAGAGAAATGTTGTCTTCTTGGAATACCTGGCCCCAGTTTTAGAATAATACAAGTTTCCTTCCTGCCGCACACACAGAGCTCCACGAACGGGGTCCTGAGAATCAGGTGGTGACCCTCCACTATGCTGGGGACTTCTGCCAATCAGAACACTCCCATTTCCTCCTGCAGGAAAGGAGGTCTCTAGGGACCCCTGGTCCTAGAAGGCAGCCTCACAGAGGAAAAGGCCCTGCCCTCCAGCCTGGCTGACCTGGATTTAACTCTTTTCTCAACACTCATTACCTTGCTGTTTGCTCTTGGGCAATTTTCAGAACCATTCTGAGTCTTAAACTTTTCTCATCAATCAAATGGAGGGAAGAAATCTTAACCTTGTGTTGTTACATTCCACTTTCCCTTCAAGGTGACTTTTCATTTTTCTAGACAATTTTTATTTTAAGCTTTCTCTCTCACGGAATCAGGAGAGGAGTTACTTCAAAGGATTTTCAGACACCCTTGAACCGCTAGCAGGAACCTTTGCACGTGCCTCTGTGAGTCGGGTGTTCTACCATATTGCTCATAGAGCTGGTCTGGGAGGTGAGCCTGCTCGAATCTTCCGCTCGATGGGAAGGCAGCACACACTCTGGAAGGCCAATGGGCATGCAAGCTATGCAGTCTGGTTTCAAATCCAGCTCCCCACTTAGTAGAGTGACCATAAACAAGGCATTTATCTTTTTTGACCTCAGTTTCTTCTTTCTAAAATGGAGTAATGCTGTATCTGAGGGTTTTGTGAGGAAAGTACTTAGTGCTTGGCATATAGTACGTGCTCACTAAGAGCTCTAGAGGGCAGGTAGCGAAGCACAGTGGTGCTTCATAAGTGATGCAGTCTTTCTCCCTGGGGTACTGTGCTCCTCTGAGGAATAAAAGATAGAGACTGCCCGTCTCTGTCACTGGTTGGAGAGAACTTTCTCTGGTACCACCAGCCTAGCTTGCGCCCCAGGATCTCCTGACAGAGCACATCCTTCCTTTCTGGCTTTCACTCTCTCCTCCTTCCATGTTTGAGGACCATGCAACCCCCTCCCCAACCACATGCACACAGGATCTGCAAGGGAAACGCCCTTTTCCCCTATGGTTAAGGGATTTGGGGGGATCTTCCACAATCACGAACCAATACTCTGAATCCACTACTGAATAAGGAGATGGGCCCTTCTAATTTTGCACTAAAACTTGACATTAGATTTCTTTTAGACCTCTTAATTGAGACTGAATCAACTCCTATAGCTGCTGAGAACCCACAGCATACACATAAGGGACCTAAATTAGACTGCCTGGCACTTTTGCTTATTCTTCATTTTTAGGTACCATTTATACAGAGAAGCATGACGGGATGAGTACCCTCTGGCTAGTATTGCTTCAGTGATGCTGGGTACTGATGCTTTATGGATCTTCATGGAATTCAGAGAGAAGAGCCAAGAGTTGTTAGAGTTTGCCACTGAATGGCAGCAAGGGGAAATCCCAAAATAATTGTGAACATACTCTGTTATCAGTAAAATGAAGAGGTTGGGCTAGATTGGCTTCAAGATCCCTTCTGGCTCACAACATTCTTTGATACTGTGATTCAATCAATCTAACATATCCTTAAAGTCTTAGAGCACATTTTCTGAGTATATCCCAACAGAATACCTTGTCTGCAAAAAGCTGAAAGTTATTATTTGGGAATAATAAACCAGAGCAAAAAAGATGTAGAGTTCATGGTATATTATTAGTTTCGAGTTTGCTAATCCTTATTTTATGAGATTTAATTTTCATGATGTTTAGTTTCCCATTCAGCCTATTGTCAGAAAAAAGAATGCTTTTTGTGTTCAATGAAGAGATAGGCCAGAGACTAATAAATGTGTGCTTTGCCCTTGTTCAGATAAATGCGATAGTTAAAAGAAGCCATGGCAGGGTATTAGGGCCCTTATGTTTACCAGGATAAAATTAATACCTTACGAGTTTTCTAAGGAGTTTGTTAGATGTCACAGATTTATTTTTAATATAATCTCAAAGTTGGAAAGCTAAGACATATGAACCCTGATTCTTGACAAATTCATTATCAATAATACCGTAACCAGAACAAAATTACATGTTTGGCAAAAAAAATAATCTGTCATAAGACTAAACTAATTTGCAAGTAATTAAAAATTTACCTGAAAGTATAATATGAGTTCTCTTGAGAGTATATGGAAAATTTTTGTGATTGTTTCATATTCTCTATTTTTTCTTGATCACTCTGTTAGGGCACCATAGTCTATATGGTTTTATAAAAATAAAGTGAATCTTAGAGTAATTGAGCTGGAAGATACATTAAAAAATCATCTGCCTCTAGGAAAGACGGGTGTCCTCTTTTTGAAGTCTCTGGGGATAGAGTGGAGACATTCTCAGGACCGTCTGCTGGATTTTATTACTGTGGACATCCAGGTGGCTGTCACTGAGTCACTCTCATGTGTCACTGCATTACTTCAGGGCATCTTCAGGTATTTGCTTCTGCATACAGAGATGCTTGCTAAGCAATTAGCATACCGCTTAGTAACTATTAGGTGCTCAATAACAGATATTAGTATTTTTCTCTCTGTGCATGAATTTTTTGAGGAGTTAACCAAAATCTGGGGGAAATATTAGTCAATTAATAAATGTATTATTAAATCATTTTCATTCTGAAAATATATTACTTATAATTCTAAGTAAATATTTATTCCGATAATTGAATACTAAGATGCTATTACTATTATAAACACATACCAACAAAAATCATGTTGAATTGAGAATCAAGAAGGAAGAAGATATCTAAATCTGCCATTCTCCACTTACTTCTGTCTATGAAGAAGTTGGCCATTTTCAGACTTTCCTTTCCTGCCCAACTGGGTTTCGTGCTTTTAAAAAAATAATATATACACAATTTGACTGAGTTATAATTTAACATTTTTGTATATACCAATTTTTTGGAACATATTTGGAAAAAAAAACCCAGCAAGCAGAACATGATTACATTGAGAAAATTTTGTATGTATATTCACATGCCTCAAAGCCTATGTATGTTAGGAAATTAGAAACTCCTCTTAAAAAGTATAATGAAACTTGTACGAAGTATAGGAAACCTTCATAGGAAAAAAGAAGAAAGTAGTTTATTTCTGTAGTTGGATTATTTTGGTAAAATCTTATGAAGAAAAGGTGCAGGTATGATCCATATTTTCCTAGCAAACACCTTTGGTTCCACTACCACCAATCCCACTAAATGTACCTCACCTTTATACAGAACTAAGTGTCTCCCAAGGGCAGTTTGCTTCAAGAGGAGTTTATAGAAATTCGAGGAATAAGTGTTCAATATAGTGCAGTAACTTATTATCTCTCCTTATTATTCAGATTTTGGCCTCAAGGCCTGAATTGCACTAGGTCAGAAGCTCAATTTTATTAGTACATTCGAAAAGATAATTAGTCAATTAGGAAGTGAAAGTACAAAAACTAGTTTAATGTGCAAAAGCCATTCACAGGATAGTGTAAACCTGACTCTGATTGGAATTCTAGAAATTAATACTAAGCCTGCCTTCTACCGATATTTTCCCCCCAATCTAAATATATTATTTATATGTATGAGATATGGTTATCAAGAAATAAAAAAAAATACTGAATTCCAAGAGCAGTTGTTTTTAGGTAACAGATGGAATAAATTAAAGTTGCCCTATGAATAATTAAGTCTCTGGACCCTGTGCTGTATGAGGGAGCACGTGTGTCCCTACTCGTCCCTCAGTACCCAGGACAGTGCCCAGTGGATGGTAGATACTCAACTGACTCACTCTAAAGATGGACCACTTATTATTACTTTCTGAATTTTCGTGATAGAAGCTTATTAGATTCCTTATTAGACCCTCACTTTCATTCACTCAGCAAATATGTTCAAGTCTTAAGTGAGTATGCTATCGGTCAGCAAGAAATTGTATAATGGTTCTTGATATAATTCTAAGAAGTTATATAATCTGGTCAGTTGCAGGAAATATTAAATAGTAAAAATGTCTAAAGCAAAGACTATTTAGAGATCACTAGGGATCATTACCAGGTGTCATTGGTGATTGTTTTGGCAGGAAACCATTAGTGATGCAAACTGGGATGACCTTCTTAGATCCTGATTAGATGCTAAATGCAATTAAATGCCCTAAAGCATAATAAATACATTTAATTTTATTCTAATCAACCTGGAAAGAGTTAATGCTACTTCTAAAATGTGCCAAATATTCTTCTAGATACTAGCTGCCTTGAAACCCAATTTGGCACACAAACTTTCAGTGATTCTCATCTTATGAACAAGCCACCTTAAAACAGTTTGATAGGGTGACCCAACAGTAGGTGTGAAACAATAGTAGGGTAGCCAGGGTAACTGGTGCCTACCACTGAGCAGCAAATCGAAGTGCTAAATAACTGCACTTTCGCTCTTAGATTTCTTGTAATTCAAGCTATCTTCTTTTCAATAAATATTAAGCCAAAGCCAGAAAGAGATTTTATTGCTTACAAGTAGGTGGTGCTTCTGCTCGTGCACTTTGATGTTAGACCTCATATTAACAATATTGATTATTGTAGAGATTTGCATAAACTCGATATTGGAATAGACTATTTTACACTTACTTTGTATTCTAAATCAGGTCAGGCAAAAACATGAGGGAATTAAAAAAAAAAAAAAAAGGCCCAGCTGAAAGATAGGTTGTCAAATAGTTCAGAGATTTTTTTTTATACTTTGCTTCCCACCAACCCAATGCTTAGATGTCTTAAAAAAGTCTTATTAATTAGACAAACTGCTTTAATCTTTCCTCTCAAACTTTATCTGCCAGTTTGCCTATCACTTTGTGACCATCGGAATATAATTTCTTATTTCTTTATATCAATTAGGGCTTTAGGCCAGGGTTTGGGGGCATGAATCTTACATATGTCCATCTTCCTTCTTAGGGTTTTCACTCAAAGGCTCTGTACACAAGATGACAATAGAAAAATAGCAAATAAAGTGCCATCTCATTAATTAGACTGGGAAAGTGTCCTGATAATCTTCAAATTCAGGACTTTTGTGAAAAATCATATGACACCATGGCTCCTAGGCCAGAAAACTCCTTCTTTCTTTCCCTGAGTCTCTGCCTGATGAACCTCCAAACACAGAGCTTAGATTAGATTAATTCTGTGTAGAGAAAGGCCATTCAGAATCCCACAAGCACCTGGCAGCAGAGGGAGGAATGGGGTGTGGCATGTACATGGGTGGACACACACATGTACACACAACCCCTTTAGCTATAACTCCTGCATAGTATGATGTTTGTATATCTCCTGTCCTTTCTCACTGAAGATTTTTTTGAACCGCTAATCAAAAGTGCCTGGAGGAACACAAGTTCTGCATTAGCTACCTGTCTTTTGTGTTCGAAGCTGGTCTTCCCTGCAAAGTTCTGCTCTAACAGTTGTGTCCTGCACTCAGAGTGCTTAATACTAAACGCAGAGAATGATCAGTTTAGGTATCCGTTAATGCTCCAAGTTTCATTTTTAAGTAGTTGTCAATGATTGTACTTCTGGGTAGATTTTCTTCCTTCAATAAGATCTGCTCTGTGCTTACCAACTATTTGATCTTAGAAAAAAATTTTTTTTCCATTTCCCTGGAGCTTGAACTCCTGGGTCTGTCCCTAATTTTTCTACTTCATGTTTGTCTAAAGTGAGTTGCAGTGTTGAGAAGGCACATCTGCATGCATTTCCTTCCCTAAGTAGCCCTATCTTAGAAATGGCTCCTAGCTATTTTCCCCCTTTACCACCCACCTCCCTTCCTAGGCAAAAGCTGTGCATGTCACAATGCCTCCTGGGTATCACTCTAACCATGTGGGATGCAGCCATGGGGCGGGGGCTAGGGAATAGAATTTAAATATCCATGGCCACCATCGTAGGGGCTAATCACAAAGGAAAACAGTTACAGGTGGACCCTCGTGGTAGGTGCAATGACAAGAGACTCTAAACCACACTTGAATTTTCTCCCGATAAGGGAGAAGCCAAGAATGAGAAGGGCAACTCCACTGGGAATCATCCTCTTCTCTTTTCTTGCCCTCTACTAATGTGGAGGAGAGCATGGTGACCACATCTGCCAGCAGGTAGACTCATCCACAACCAACAGAACAGAAGCTTGTGAGCTTTCACTCTTTCTTGTGTGTGTCAGATTCGCTCTAATATTCAAGAGTCCTCAATCACACATGGGCTGATTGGGACCAAATACCCAACAAACATGTTTGTATTTTATAGAAATGTTTTAAGGGAAAATGTTACGTACAGTCTTTCAGTCCACAATGGCCTTTCCCTCTCTTGTCTAGTACAAAAGAATTGATGTCATAAAATATCAGAAGAGGTGTGTTTTTGGCTTATTTTTAAAAAATATAAAAGAGGGGCGCCTGGGTGGCTCAGTGGGTTAAAGCCTCTGCCTTCGGCTCAGGTCATGATCTCAGGGTCCTGGGATCGAGCCCCGCATCGGGCTCTCTGCTCAGCGGGGAGCCTGCTTCCCCCTCTCTCTCTCTGCCTACTTGTGATCTCTCTCTCTCTCTCTCTCTCTCTGTCGAATAAATAAATTTAAAAAATTTAAAAAAAAGGATTGGGGATCTTTTTTCTTTATGGAACTATAGTTACTGATGAACTATTTCCTATCCCTATGTTATTAGATAGCAATGGTCACCATGATAACTAAGTTGAGTGCTTTAAATTATTTCTTATAACATTATTTTTGGAACTTTACCTAGGGTGAGAGGTGGGTTCACTTAACTAATTAAATTAACTAATTAAATACTAAATTTAGAATGTACTTGGGGGGTCCCTGGGTGGCTCAGTTAGTTGAATGTCCGTCTCTTGGTTCGGCTCAGGTAGTGATTTCATGGGTTGTGGGATCAATATGCACCAAGCTCAGCATGGAGTCTGCTTGGGATTCTCTCTCTCCTCTCCCTCTGCCTCTCCCCTGCTTGCTTTCTCTCCCGTTCCCTCTCAAATAAGTAAATAAATCTTAAAAAAAGAATGTACTTGGGAGTTATAAATATTATGAACAAAAACACAGTATTACTTTAAAATTCTGAGACTTTTTTATATAAGGGAAATTGTTAGATGCTTGTACCTATTAGTGTGGATGAGATACAATATCGCAATTTATATTTTTATAATAAAATAAATAACTAATGTTATAACATTGAAATAGATATTATAATAACAGTAGTTTTTAAAAGTCATGGATATGAATAATAATAAGAAAATTATTATTATAAACTTAATTTCTAATGTTTTTCCTTAAATAAAACTCCACTAATAAACTAGCTTAATGATTAGTTCTCTTTTGAATAAAATAATAACAAGGAACATTTTAATAAATAAGGGCTAAATATTTTACTTTTGTGGAGTGTTTAATGCTTTTAAAAATAGTGGGTAGAATGATGCATTTCCAGTGATTTTTTAAGGGGAAAGATAGTATCTAT
>CM052886.1:4295032-4318300 GCA_028534135.1 Potos flavus | reverse complement strand
TGAACTTGAATGAGTTAATTCTCTAAGAGTGAGTTGCCGGATGTATCTATAAAATGCCTCTGTCATAAAGTGTCTGTAATAGGGATGTGTGCGAGAGTATCTTTTAAAGCACTTAGCAGAGCACTGGCATATGGTAGGAACTAGGTACTTGGTAGCTCCCTCCCTCTGTGTCAAGGTCAGACCAGACCATTGGAAAAGACAAAAGTCAGTTCTTTGTTGCCGCCTCTCCCATTATGGAACCTGTTGTTTCCTCCACACTGGGCTGCTGTTTCCTTCTGAAACAGGAAAGACACCAGAGGGAAGAGAACAGGTGGAAATGGACTGGTGTGAGGAATGGTTGCCTCTATGTGCCCTTGTGTGGGAATGAATTTTCAGCCGGCAAGCATGGTCTGGGAGAGGAAAGGTCTGATTCTCTGGCCTCCAATGGCAGCTTGTTTTCTTATCCCTACTTAAAAAGTACCTATGCTGGGAACTGTTGGATTTTTAATTCAATTCGGCAAACACTTATTTAACACTCACCACATAAAAGGCTGAGTAACTTGCTCGGAAATTTGTGGGTGACATGGCCCCTTACTGGAATCTACTGAAAAGAATTATCCTGTAGGTGATGTCAGATTTTGATAGATTTACTTAGGACCTTTGTTAGATATAATGAAATACCAGTGTCTATTTCTATCTATTATAGAAAAAGCAAAGGAAGAGAAAAGCAGGTTTCTCATATAATCTACTGCAGAAGAATGAGTGCCTTGTGGTGTTTGGAATATCTGTGGGGGATGGTAGCATGCAGCCAAAGGTTCTGCGTGTTTATGGAAAAAAAAGGTGAAAAAAATTTTTTTTAATTTTTCAGGTGACTCTAGATTATATGGAGTAAGGTCAGCCATGATCATTAAGCAAGAATATCTTTTAAAAGATAAAATGAAAATTTATATCCTTTTTAGAATAAAACTTACCTTAAATTTCTATAAATTCATAGAATTATATAATTACAAGAAATCTATAAAATTCTATAAATTTTTATAAATTTATGTTCCTTTTAGAATGAAAGGAATCTTAAATTTCTAAAAATTGTTATGCTTCATACATAACTATGCAGTAAAAAAATAAATTGCACTTATCTGAATTCTTCCTCCTAGGCACCCTAAAACGACAAGTCACTTTAATACTGATGGGGCTCCATGTAAGCTAGACCACGTCCCAGGGCAGCCAGATCCGAGATGTGCAGTAAAACATGCATCGGAAATGCACCCTCAGTCCATGCCAGCAGCATCGTCTTAGAGAGGGTTAGGTGTACATAACACAGTGTATCTGTGTCCACAGAGAGACGAATATTCTAGATATTATTTAGATACGGATATCATTTTCCTGGCCATGGTAGCTGCTAATGGTGATGCTGACAAGGGTACGTAGGTATAACATTGGATTTAAAAAGCCAGTATATGGACCACAGCCCTGGCCAGCTTCAATGCACATACTTTATTCTGTGGATTGTGCCTGTTCAGAGTATATTAAAACTCAAAACCTGGATTCTTTGAGTTCTCTGCTTATGTACATTGCTTTCACAGTGTTACCAGTTTAGAGATTGATTTTATATTTCACAATTTCTTTTAAATTGCATCTCTGATTTCAGCAGTTTCTTAATATTTTGCAGTCTTGGGGCAAGTTCAGTACCCTTGATCTTCATTCAGCAAGGGTGAACATCGAATGGTTCAGAATGCATCAAATGATTTTTTTAAAAGTATACACACACACACACACACAGATAAATGATAGATGACAGATAGCAAATTATAAAGCAAACAGGAAAAAAATGTTAACAGGAGGTGAATCTGGGTAAAAGGCATGTGGGTGTTATTTCCACTATTTTTGTTTCTGCAACATTTTGTAAATTTGAAATTATTTCTTAACAGCAAAAAAAAAAAAAAAAAAAAAAGAAAATAAGCAAACTTCCAATTACTTCATAAGTCCTAGTACATGGTATAAATGCTTTGTACTTAACTAGGAATAGAACAGTGTTTGTGGGGCCCCTGGATGGCTCAGTTGGTTAAGCGGCCAACTCTTGATTCGGCTCAGGTCATGATCTCGGGGTCACGGGATCGAGCCCTACAATGGGCTCTGCACTCAGCAGGGAGTCTGCTTGAGATTCTCCCCCTCCTTCTGCCTGTCCCTCCACCCGTGCTCACGTACTCTTTCTCTCTTTTTAAAATAAAATAAACAAATCTTTAAAATAGTGTTTGTGATGAGCCTAAAATACAAAATAACAGTGTCCATATGTCACCTTCTCTCACATAGGCATGTGTGCTTGTATGACCTCACGTGGTGGTTGGTATTGGTGTATGTTTCATCATCTCCACTGATGACTAACCTGTCTCAGCAGTGAAAATTCAGTAGGGCCAAAGATTTCAGGGACTCAGGCTTATATATCAGCATGGTGTGAACCCAGCCTATGCAAATGTAGGAAACTGTGCCACGTAATCCACAATTCCTGTGACAGAGGTGCCCTCTTCTCCAGTCACAATAAACATTATGGAGTACCTTGTTTAGCTTCAGAGGCAGAACAGAGGCTGAATGTTAGCCAGGTCGCCATAACCATCTTAAGATGCCACCATCGCCATAATAGCATTTTCTGAGTAGAATTTTGGTCTTATTGAGTTACTTTACGCATCGCATTGCAATAAATACTACAGGGATCAGAAACTGTGAACAAGAAATGTTTTTCTCCAGTCATCTGTAGTGTTTAGCATTTGACCAACCCCCCCTTCCAAAAGCTCTCTTTTCCCTTGCCAGTCTTGATAATTCTATCTCCTGGTTCCCTTCGGCCCTCTCCAGCCAATCCTCGTCAGGCTGAGACCTGGCTCCCCTCCTCTGCCTTCTCCTTATCTACATCTTTCCTCCTGGACCACTCCACTGTCCTCATTTATTCTGAGTTGTTCTTTTCCAAAAGCCCATTTTATTCTTATGTATCCTGTGACCTGATGGTGCCTTGTGTGACTTAACATCAGCATATGGCACAGCATCTCCTGGCGAGGTCGGAGGTTTGTGCCTTCATTCCTTGAAGTGTGACGATCATTTCTGTGGCAGTAGGAATGTGAGATGTAGAGACAGGAGACACTTCCCATAGCTCTTTGGCTTATTTTATTTAATAATTATTTTACCATTTTCAAGTGTTTGCTCATTGCTAAAGTTTTGGCTATTGTTATGCCACAGAGGGGAAACCTATTTTCATGTTTTATTTTTGTTACATGAATCTGGGAGAATTGTCCACTCTTTGTAATTATGTCACATACCTTTGCTTTTCCCTCGAGACAAGTATGCAGGGATGAGAACTATAAATTCTAGATAGTATTAACTTTTTTGCAATTTAAATAATTTCTAAGGGAAAAGATGAAATGTTATTTGTAAAATAATCGTGCAACCTCAATTATATTTGAATTGTTGGTTTGGTATCGGGGAAGTGTTCCTTATCAGCTACCAAACTAAAGCAAGTTCCTCGTGATGGTCTTTGTCAATTAAGTGAAAGATAACTTGAGTGCCTAATGGGCGTGTGACTTCTTATGTGTTCTTTGGGATCTCTGAAAAAACTAACGGCAGACGCTGTTCTAAACACATGGCCGCCCTGGTTCATGTGACCACAGATGTTTTGGGGCTAGTACTGCACGTGACCTCTGCAATTGTCAAGGTATTCCCAGGGAAATCACTATTTGCTGTCAAACTTCCTAAAAATATTCAGAGGGAAAGAACTAAAGCTATTTCCGAGACTTCTGTCAGGACATAATGTGAAATGTTAAGAAACGTAGCTATTTTTACCATCAAAATCGAAGTTGAATCTTGAGATAATCCCAGAAAGTTCTGTCCTCGCCCCACCATCGTCCTCGAACACGTTCCGCAGGCGCAGGTTTAACCATTGCTCCATCGCTGAGCGTGGGGCGAGGGAATGATCTTCTGTGAGCTGTCTGTGCCAGTGCTCACTAACACAAATACTCTGCTCTGGGTCCACGGACACATCCCTCACACCCAGACAGAAGTCCGTTTGGGCCCATGGACTCTGTCTGCATGCCGTGTCAACCGCAGTCAGGGTGCGTCTTGCTGGAGCTTCCGGAAACTCTGTCTGCACTCCTCTGCCATCCGAGGAATCATTCAGCTGCTTCTGGGTCTAAGAGAAGCCGAGCTCTTTCTACTCTGACTGCTGCCAAGCCCTTCTGGCCTGCAGAGGCATTTTGCTCCCTTCCCGGGCTGTTTCCAGGAGAGAGGTTACAGACACTTCTGCTGTTAGGGTTGTCATTTCCATTCCAAGATCTCAGGTCTTGGGAAATGCAAAGTGAAGAGGGTCAGAGGAGAGTCTCCTAGGCTCACCATGGCTCTCTCCTGCCTCAGCCTGGAGAAAACCCTCTGGACTTGTAGGATGGGGACAGGGGGGAGGGGGAGGACTACAGCATGTCCTTAAGCAGACATTTCCATATAGAGCTCTGGGTTCCCATCAGCATTCTTCAGCTTTGGAAAAACCAATGCCCAGGAATTTAAAAGACAAAAATCTTTTCTCTAATTTTCTGCTATAACAACCCTTCCCTAAGGCAACAAAATCTAGCTGCTGCCCCAACAGGAAAGAGGGTCAGAATTTATAAAAATTAGCAAGGAAAGAGGGCATAGGAAAAATTTCAAAATAATATCCTTCCATGGTATCATTACTATGACCGTGGCGATCAGATTAGAAGCTTTCTTTTTCAGTTAATTTTGGCATTTAGACTCAATTCTCCTGTGATAGAGAAGTATAAAATTGTCATAAACATGAGCATTATAATAGCAACATAGTAATGACACTGTAGAAGTGTCAAACTGGATAAGATGAAGAAGTAGTCATCTCACTTGATAAGCCATTATGACCCTCAAGCTTTTGATGTACGTTTTCAGTTGTTATTCATCAAGGTGGTTATAGTAATGAACAACTCTATATTGTTCTATAATATGCACTCTATTTTAAGTCTGTTCAGATGATACCAAATTTTCTACACCATTGATCCATTAAAAAAAAATCTTTCCTTGAATTCTGCTTGCCACTAATCAGGCTATTATATTCAGTTTTTTAGATAGGTTAACAAACTGAAAATCCAGCTTTAAATGTTGCGGTAGTTTAAAAATAGAAATCTTTTACTTCAAACTATTCTGAGTTGCTGCTTTAAGCAATAAAGATGTACTTTATAACTTGTTAACCTAGATCTCATGGATATCCTTTCTGCAATAATGTAAGTAGATCATTGTTTACTGTCTAAATCAGACTTGTCAGAGCAATGCTCTCTAGTGATTTTTTAAAGTCAGAGTAAACTGATACATTTTGTCTTCTGTGATTATCCAGCCTGGCATGGTGTTCTCCTTGTATACTTGTATTTTGAATATGAATAGCAATCTTTAGCTGACTTTAGCATTTTATAGAGATATTTATATGTAACTTCTTTTATATGTAACTTCTACTTACATCAGCATCTACCAAATATATCAACTGAGCTTTATAACCTGGTTATTTTCTGTTTCAGTTGCTTTTAGGACCCTTAAATATTCACTCACCTACTTTATACTCATTAAATCAGAATATCGGAAGCTACCTTTTTTTGAGGTACGACATAAAGTACTAGGAGGAGTCCAGTTACTCCACATTTTAACATAATGTACTCAAGGTTAGAGCATGCTGCCAGCAAGCACAAGGTGTCAGGAGACAAGGTAAAGGTGACATGGAATATTATTACCCAAAATGAAGTATATCAAACTGATTAGGAAGGTCTAAAATACATCTTGAAAATTGGCAGACATTTTAGGAAGAAATGGTGAGTCATTAGAGCTAAGGCCAGTTAAATTAGGAGATTAAAATATATTATTCTGAGGGCCCATTGCCATAACTTGCAGTTTGGTATTGAACACAAAATCCAGTCTAGTTTTAAAACTTAAATAATCAACCATTACTTTGGATCCTTACCATCTTTCTATCGGCCCCAACATAAATATATATATGTATAAATATATATGGTCTAACAGGACAATGTATAGTACAGAAATCATCTCTCTGGGTTTTATTGTGAAATCTTGGCCAGCTGTATTCTTAATTGATTTTCTGCTTTTTCTCTCCAGGATATTCAAACTCTCCTTGTGTGTGTGTGTGTGTGTGTGTGTGTGTGTGTGTGTGTACGCATGTGTGTGTTCATTTTTTGTTTTGTTTTCCTGGCTTTTTACCATCATCATTTAACTACTCTAGTATTTACATCTACCACAATAAATATTGTTTCCTTGACCCTAATTTTCTGTCTGGGTGCTATCCCAGGGCTCTCTCTTCTGTCTGGGTGCTATCCCAGGGCTTTCTCTTCTGCTAAGGGTTTTGCTTGTACTCAGTGCCTTCACTTTCTCGCTTCAAGATCACTCGGCTAAGGGGAAACTTCTGCCTCTTTGTCCCCAACACCAAAAAGCAGGCCCAGTGCCTAATTTACTTTATCAATATTGAGGAGCATATGTGCCCCACTTGGGTGTTCTCCTTGGTCTTCATATCACATAGCCCGCAAACCCACTTTCTAGGGTGGAACCCAAACCAAGAGGTTATGTTGGAAGCCCTCCAGCAAGCTACTGTTCACACTCAACCCTGAGGACCCCACAACCTCTGTGACCTTTTGGACCACAAGCCTCGATGACTGATGGTTTTGGTGACTGGAGCCTGGAAAGAGAGCCTGGGAAGTCTCCTCCCAGAAGCGCCCCCTTAGGTTTAGGTCTCAAGCAGCTGCCAGAAACACCTCTTCTGCAAAGCAGCTGTTAGCTTACAGCTGGGCTTTTGTCAGAACTGAGCTTCTGATCCAAGGAGGACTTGCAATTCTCTGGCCTAATACTCACATTTTGGCCCAAGTCAACTTAGACACAGTGACTAAGAGGTAGGAGAGGCCCAGGCAGCCTCACTTGTCAAGTGGAAATAGTATTTTTAGGACCACATCCAGCCTGACCCGGTAGTATTAGAGCTTTACGTGAGAAACTGACAGCCATTCACTGAGAGAAATTTACCTCCCACTCTGCCACCTGAAGCAAAGCTGGTGGCTCCATGGGGCTCCCAATCTACTAAGTTCCTGGGCTTAGTTCACTGATGCCTGGGATAAGCTTAGACCCAGTGGTGTCCACTGGGCTGCAGCTGTTCAACTCCACCTCCGGCTCAGCAGAACTAAAAATGGATGTGGTTGCTTTGTTTGGTGGACAGAACTTGAGGCCGTTCTCAGCTCTAGCTCGCACTCCTCCTATAAGCCTTCTTACATGTTTTCCTGATTCTTTGGATATTGCCAATGGCCTAGCTCTTTGGTCTTCCACTTGAAAAACTGTAACTGGCAGATAAAGCACACTTGCTTTGGGGGTAGAGACTGTGCAAACAAATCACACTGCTGATCACATCATCTGGGTCACTGATATAGAGGCCCATAGTGTGGATCTGTGTTCTGATAAAACTAACTGGAGTCAAGCTACTGATAGAGCCTGTACTGCCCAGATAGCCACCAGGACAGCCTGGACCCCCTCATCATGCTGAACATGGCAACATGGCCACCATCGTAGACTGGGTACAGAGCGAAGAAGTGGAGAACTCTGTGCAGGTTTCTGACACAAACCTACCACTGCTTAGAGACTTGTGACCCATGTGTATCCCAGGGGTATTTTTGCATGGGGCATTGGCCCACCTGCTCCTGGAGACTGACCTTATTGGACCTTTGGTCTCTACTTCGGGCTGCTGGTGGGCGGTGCCTCATCACTGCCAAAACTTTCTCGGGTTATGGTGTTGCTATTTCAGTCTGATCAGCTCACTTCAGCCATGCCATTGGGCCCTTGAAACAAATTTGTTCATACTTTTGGTTCATGTTTGCAGCCTGACAAGGGTATACCTTTTTATCACAAAAACGACTCAAGAATGGGCTGATGGACCTTTGGCACTGCCTACAATCCACAAGCAGCAGGCATTGTTAAGCATTGAAACAACCTCTTCAAAAATTAACTCAAAAAAGTTCTGACTTTATCTCTTCCTGGTCCACACACCTTAGTAAGACCTGTTGGTCACTGAATGCAGTTATCCCCAAAAAGGGATCATCTTCTCTTGTCCGTTTTCTGGGTAATGATCAGAATGTAGGGGCGAGGAGTCATACAGACCTATTTTGAAAATTTGATAACCCACCCTGGTTATTCCTGAATGTAATGCTTCTTTCTTTACCCCAACAACACCATCCTCCAGACCCACTTGGTCAGTGTACCCTTTAGGGCTGGCGTGTTCAAATCTAATTCTAATTCAGCCCTCAGATTCTCTTGTGGGGTTGCCATGGATCTGGGTCATTGGACAATGATCACTGGCTAAAGGGCATGCTCACTGATTCCCCCTATAATGGAATCCCCCCTACACAGGCTTAAGTGGTGACCATAATGGGTCTCTGTAAGTTCTATAAAAATACTCTTTTACCTCTTGCACTTGACCTACCAGATGAAAAGTTTGGAGTTAGTAGGGGACATTGGAAGTAAAGTGAAGTAACGCCACTGAGATGGGGTTATGAGGACAACAACCTTAGCACCTGTGTAGGGAACACCCCAGAAATAAGGTGCTATGAAGAAGGGATGGACAGAAATGACCTTTGTCCTTTAGAATTATCCCTGCTGTTTTCCTTATAAAGGAAAATGAGTTGGTGCAGCTCACCGAAACTAGTATAAACACTTTAAATGTAACTGACTATTGGGTCTTCCATTTGTTGCCAGACAGATATAACCAGGATCAGATTGCCATTGCCCTTAACTTATTGAGAAATTTGTTGGAAACAGGAGGGGATGGCCCCAGATTGCCTGGTAGTGTGGACAAACAAAGTAGGTAGATTGATGGTTCTCGGGCAATCCTTCCAAAACCAAGAACTTGGCTCAGTTATCCAGACTGAACTGTAAATCTGAAATTTTACCAGCTGGCTGGAAGTCACGTTGTACTAACACAAAGTATACCTCAAGTCAAGTAGGTCTTATTTGGGGGTTGCCAGCTGCTATAACCAACCTATCTTCAGAGGCATACTAGCATGCCCCCAGTATTTCTTGTGTTCGAGTCAGGCATTAACTTGCTTTCCTTTCTCCTTAAACCTTATGAATGCTTCTTAAGAGTTTAGGAAGTAACTACCAATAGGACATGTAGCGCTCAGATTTACATGGACATCCTAAAATGAGGCTGCATTTGGTTACCTTCACCCCATGGAAAGTTTATCCATAGGTCGGGAGTCATATAGTTAGGAAAGTGGTATGGAATATGTCCTGACTTGAACTGAAGGGACCAATGGCATTGCTCTGGAAGGCAGTCAAGTTATCTTTAATTTACTGGCCAGAATTGTTATGGATGATACGTGTACCTTAGACTCGCTCTTAACAGGCCAAGACAGAGTCTGCACAACCACCAAGGCAATCACTAACACCTTGGGACAAGTAGAAGTCATAGTTATTGGTAGCAACAAAAGTATAGCATGGCGGGTAGACCAAAGTGTGTGCATAATTGTATTTTTCTATCTGAACTTGCTAAGGGGTTGACGTTTGGGACTTGAGTGGGATGGAGCCTCCTCTCCCTGATAAAATGATTCATGAATACAGGGATATTCCTATGGTATTGCCCCCTCAAGCCCAGAACCATGATCTGGAACAGGATTTGCATAGAATGCCAAAATATTGACTTTAATCCAACAAGTATTTCTTGATTATAAGACTCAATCCTAGGTTAGGCAGGTAGAAAATGCAGATGAGTAAAAACATATGTCTTAGTCTCTAGGAAATTATAATTTGGTTGGAAAAATAAGACCAAGTTGAGTAAATGGCTAAAATAACACTCTTTTGTATTGTTATTTAATTATAAAATTTTATGAGGCCAAAAATTAGTAATACAAAAATTCAGGAAAGAGATTGCAATCTCTCAAGGCTAGAAGGGTCAGTAAGGTTTTGAGGAAGAGATCCATTTGAGTGCATGCCAAGCCCAGCTGGCTTCTGCCCACCTATGAAAATTAGACTACTATCTGTGGTCTGCAGGGCTCTTTGGTTTCTCAGATGACTTGGATTGCATGGTCTTGCATGACTTTTCTGAAGAATAAAGTCTTCAGATAAGTCATAGGTAAATGGTTCCTTTTGTTGATTTGGGATTTTTTTCTATTCATTGTCATAAGAAACAAGCTTTGTGCAAGAAATTATGCCAGCTCTGCAAAGAGTACATTTTTAGAGAGAGTATTTTCATTGAAACAGAATCAGAAATATAACAACCATGTGGTAGAAATTGTGATTCTTGTTGGGATATATTATTACTATTATTTTATTATTATTAAAGGCATTTACTAAACATATAGAAAGTGTCCATTAAGTACACCAAAGATGACAACACTGACAAAAGATATCAAAAAAATCTTTTTCGAGAGACATTTGAAGATGAAAATTAGACAATATACACCATCAAACAAAATAAACTATCTTCTAGGTGATTATAGAACATAATTTCAAGATACCATGTACTGTATTTAAAGTGATAATTCATGATAATGAAAGGAAAACATTACAACTATCCAGTGTAGCTCTCACTGATGTTTCACCCAAAGTTCATGGCCATGGAACTCTAGGATTGTCAGTTACCCATATCTGAGGAGCATTAACTCCATAGTCTTACATCTCTTCATCTTTGCTCAGCATCTGATGAAATTATTACTTACTTCTTTATATATTTGAAAGCTTTCTTATGAAAACACACTCTTTCATGTAGCTTAATCTTGACAGTAATGCCTCACGCTAAGCAAGTCAGTATTTGGATTGCTTTGCTTACTCTTTCCACATATGATGGCTTAAGACCTGTATAATCTGAAGATAAAATCTGCAGTATGTTTTATATATGAATAACAGTCTTAGTTCTCCCTGAAACCTTAGAAAAATCTCCACAAACAAATGGACTTCGTGCCATGCATCCGGCAGTCTTGACGGGAGCTCTCTGATTGTAACTTACAGGATACAACCACCACTAACCCACGAACTCTATGAAGCAGGGGTGGGTTTTGGTTGCCTCTCAGTGAATTTGCTGCTGCCTTTGCCCAAGGCAGACATCTGTGTCTTTGTCATATTTTACAGTGAGGACAGTTGAATGTTTTAGCCAGGCCTTTTCTTTCTTTTACAAGATAATATTGTTAGCGATTAACAGGGAGAGATTATCCAGAGCGCATTACAAAGTGCTAACACAGCACCTGATTGATCCCAGTAGCTTTGCTTGCATCCATGCAGGGATGGGTTTGCCATGAGGTCCAAAGGGCCAATCAGGCGTGAGTGCTTTTCTCAACCCCGGGAGGGCAGAGGCAGGGCGTTCACATGGCCATATGCTTTTATAAAATTTGCCGCAGTGAGACATTTTAACTGCAGGTCGTTATTGCTGCTGTTTCTGCTCTGACTCACTCCCTCCCCTCCCCCCGCATTGCATTTCCCCTGCTGTGTGGTGGAATTGGAGTGGTGCTGGGCAGTTCAGGGATCTGGCTCAGGGAATACTGATGTCGAGATACACTGAGTGTGAGTTTAGTGCAATTCATTTGAGGGCTCACCTTCCCGCTTACTGTGCCGCCTCATCAGTAGTCCCTACCTGAAGGTCCAGCAATTGTGTCTCAGTAGGGGCATGTCCTGTGGCGCTGGCAGCAGACCCACGTGGAAAACAAGTTAGGAGAAACAAGCGTAGGGATGTCTGGAGCCGGAGCAAGTCTCTGGTAACTTCTCAGATATGGAAGAATTACATGACTCATTGTATGTGTAAGAACATTGTCAGAGGAAGGTGGTGTTCTCATCGGTAATGTGATACATGCTATTATAAAGGTATCTTATATTGATTTCTTTTTTCATGTGAGTTATGTAAAATAAAATTGATCACAATCCCTCCCTTTGTCGGATAGCGATCTGTGGTGGTGCTTCAATAAGCAATTAGTCTATGTTCGAAGTTGAATATTCTGTGCCTTCCAACATATTCAATCACGTCTTTTTTTTTTTTTAAAGATTTTATTTGTTTATTTGACAGACAGAGAGAGAGAGAGAGCACAACTAAGGGTAGTGGCAGAGGGAGAAGAAGGAGTATGCTACCCGCCAAGCAGGGAGCCCCATGCCAGACTCGATCCCAGGATCCTGGGATCAGGACCCAAGCTGAAGGCAGACACTTGACGGATTGAGCCACCCAAGTGCCCTTTATTCAACCGTGTCTTAACAAGACTGATCATCTTGTCCCAAAACGTTCTGGCACTTCCCAAATGTCACTTTTTTTTTTTTTCATCAAAACAGGTCATTCATTAAGAGGAAGAGACAAATTCTAAATAAGAATAATGAATAGGCTCTCAGATTGTTTGATAACCCAATTAATGAAGAGAAGTGATGCATGTGAACCCATTGGGAAAAGATTTGTATCTCGTGCTGTTTTGACACGAAGTTCTGACATCACAGAAGATAACCTCTCATGTTGTAGAGATGTGCCAGTGAGCCACTGCCATGAGAGCCTGGGGACAAGCTAGTTGACAAGCGTTGTCAGTCAGAGTGTGTAAAATTAGTTTCCATACAAGAAGAGTTGAAAAAACCCTAAAGTCATATAGCTCTCATGTGAGAGAAATTTTGGATTTCCCCAATTTGACAATTCTAAAAATGTGCACAATATAACCCATAATGAGTTGTGAAGATGAAAGAAATTTTCAAACTATCAGTAATAAAAAAGATATTTAGATCAATTGTCATTATTATTGGTGCCTGAAAAAATTTTGAACTAGAAATCAGGTTGTAGGGGCGCCTGGGTGGCTCAGTCAGTTAGACATCTGCCTTCAGCTCGAGTCATGATATTGGGGTCCTGGGATTGAGCCCTCACTGGGCTCCTTGCTTGGAGGGAGTCTGTGTCCCCCTCTGCCCCTCCTCTACTCGTGCTCTCCCTCTCTCTCAAATGGATAAATAAAATCTTAAAAAAAATAAAAACAGGTTGTAAAATTTTATTGTGTTTCAGATATTTGGAATTATTACTAAAATCCACCAAATCTTGATAAAATATTAAAAGAAAATAGAATATTTGGTAATATCCCTGTTCTATTATTTAATATCTAAATGCATTATTTAACTGAGGTCTAGTATGTACACTTGCAATTTCAAAACCTAGGAAAGTAGGTTTAAATCTCATCAGGGGTTGGGGCGCCTGGGTGGCACAGTCAGTCAAGGACCGACTCTTGGTTTCAGCTCTGGTTATCATCTCAGGGTCATGAGATCGAGTCTTGTGGTTTCAGCACATAGTCTGCTTAAGACTCTCTCTCCCTCCTCTCCCCCACCCCCGCTCTCTCTCTCTCTCTAATCAATAAATAAATCTTTAAAAAAATCTCCTTAGGCATTAGATATGAAAAATAGTTTAATTCCAAGAGTGGTTCTTGCATGGGGCAAACAATCACTAGGGTTGTCTCTGCAGCATCCCCGCCCCAGAAGATGAACAAACCTGAATAAGTCTCTAAAGCTATTTCTTTTTGTGTGCTAAGTGTTCCCCAATTGTCTGGTCCTCACAGTCCAGTGTTATTGTTGAAAATTAGGGGCAATATTGGGCGGTGTGACTTGACTGGTAGGACCAGGTGGTTGTAGGGAGATGAGGTGATCTCTTACCAGGCAGTGTGAAGAGGACAGCACTGGCATGAGGGAGTGTCACTAACAACCAGAAACCAAGGGCAGGAAGCTGCTTACCAGCCCTCAACCACAGTGAGTAGCACTGCCAAACCTTCCAGGATTTTGTGTGGGCTACAGCACCACACTGCTAGTTGCTGGTTGGATATGCAGAACCTCAGGCCCATCCAGACCTTCTGAACCAGAATCTGTATGTTAACAGCCCCACTGGTGACTTGTGTGCACATGAACATTTGCAAAACCTGGGACAGGAGACTGTCCTTCCATTCTCCTTCTGCCTTAGCCTTCGCTTGCACTGTCCTCTGTGTAAGAAAGGCCTTCTTCCCAGCCAGGGCTTGGCGGCGAGGGCTGAAAAGATAAGATGCAGATAAAATGTGGGGCGCCTGGGTGGCTCAGTGGGTTAAAGCCTCTGCCTTCAGCTCAGGTCATGATTCCAGGGTCCTGGGATCGAGCCCCACATTGGGCTCTCTGCTCAACAGGTAGCCTGCTTCCCCCTCTTTCTCTGCCTGCCTCTGCGTACTTGTAATCTCTCTCTTTCTGTCAAATAAATAAATAAAATCTTTAAAAAAAAAGATGCAGATAAAATGTGAACTAAAGTAATTGCACGAGGCATGGAAAGAAATCTTGCTGGATGTGAGAAATACTCAGATATTAAATATGTGCAGGCTTGTCTGGGAGACAGAGGAGCATGACAATGAAATTGGAAGCCTAGCACTGATTGAGGCATCTGGAGGCATCCACTGTCCCTGCTTTACAGAGAAGGAGACTGAGAAGGTCTCAGAGCTGGGACAGGCCCAAGCTAGCGTTCCTGACTCCGTAGCCAGCACACTTACCTGGATGGATGTGAAAGGTGAGAATAAGGAAGGGTCAAGCATGATGTTCAGACACCTGAGGAGCAGAGAGAGACTTTTGGGGAGGAGGGCTGGGGAGAGGGAATCAGTTCATCGTGTTGAGTCCAGGACATATTAAGATACCCTACAGAATTGACCTTTTGTTCTCCAGGAAAAATGGGAAGAATTGACCTTCTGTTCTCCAGAAAAATGCCCACTCACAGCACTCACATTGTTCCTCTAGTGTCCCTGTCCTCTGAAACATCTATTTTGTACCTTCTCTTCTTAGCTCAAACTTCCCTCCCCCACCTCACACTTCCTTCCTCAACCACTTACTTCTAAGGCATTCCATGCCTAGGAGGAATGATAATATGAAAGACAGAACTCTTGGGTTTGATGAACTTGAAATTTAATAGGAAAATATATGGGCATAAAGCTACTTAAAATAGTCTTAAACTAACAATATTACCACATGCAGTTAGAATGTTTGAAACAGTTGACCATTTTCTCTTAAGATTCTTCTCTTAACTTCTCTGATATGTCTCTTTCCTGCATTTCCTACACTTTACTCCTTGCCTGGCTTCTCCTCTTCCTTCACCTGTGCTAACCCTAGATGATGGGGCACCCTTCCTCAGCCCCTAGTCCCCATCTATTTTCTTCCCTAAGGTAATAATAACTAATACCATGGCTTTAAATACCGTCCCTATAACATTGACTCCGATATTGACATCCCTAGTCCCACCTCTTCTCTTGACCTTCAGATGCATATCTCTAAACCCCTACATGATATCTCCACTCGGCTGTCTGATACCTCAAAGTTAAAATGCCCAAAATCTAACTCCATCTCTCTGCTTCTCCCAATTCTTCCTTCAAAATGCTCACATTCCATCACAGTAAATGGGACCAATGTCTAACTTGTCACTCAGATATGAAATTGGAAGTCAACATTAATTCTTCTTTCCCTTAAATCCTCACATCCAAACTATACGCAAGTCTAAATAACTCTTTCTCCAAAATATATCCTGCACGTAACCACTTCTCTCCATCTCCAGTACCGCCTCCCATGTCTAAGCCACCATGTTGTCTTGCCTGGACTATTTCAGTAGACTTTTCACTGGACTCCCTGCATCTGCACAGGCCCCTGCGATCCATTCGCCAGCAGCCAGAGTTATCTTTTATATTTACATATCAGATTACATAATTTCCTGACTCTAATCCTTTAATAGTTTCCTATTGGATTTAGAATAAGATTCAACATCTTCTATCCCACAGAGTCCTACATGATTTCATCACCAGTCTACCAATCTACCACTCTAAACTCCTCTTCTATTGCCATCTTTCTTATTCCCCAGGATTCAAACACACTGCCCTCCTTGCTGTCCCTCAAATCTGCCAAGTCCTTGGTGCCTCAGGGATTTCATGTCTGCCTTTCTTTCTGTCTGCAGTGCCTTTTGCATGCTGGCTTCTTCTCATCTGTCACGTTTAGCTCAAATGTCACTTTTTCTGAGTACCCGTCCTCAAATGCTTTCTTTCTCTCAGTTACTCTCTATCCTGTCACCTTGTTTATTTTATTCAAAAGTCTTATCATGAACTGAAATTATCCTATTGGCTCATTCTCTTTCTCCCCACCTGGAATTCTTGAGATATGCACTGTATCTATCTAATTTGCTTTAGTATCTCTCATGATTAGAATGTGGGCTTGATGTACATTATAAGCTCAGTAATATTTAATCAAATGAATGAGTACACTAATGAATATCAACACATAGATACGTAATACACATGACTTAACCTGACGTAGAAAAGACCAGGAGAGATACGGCATCTATCTTCTAATATTTAAAGGAACTTCATGAAGAAGAGAGATTTAATTTATGCTACATCACCTGTGGAGATAAAGCAGAGTCAGAGGCAGAAGCTGACGGGGGCAAATACTGGTACGGTTTAAAGGAGAACTTTCTAGCAGTAACATCTGTCCAAAGTTTGGGTCCTGTTTGGGAGATGATGAGTTCCTTCTCACTAGAGCTGTTCACAAATAGGGTGGCTATGGGGCAGAGATGTCGTAAAGGAGATTCATAGCTTCCTGTAATAAATGGTTTTTAAGGTTTGTTTCAATCTTGATTGTCTTTAAGAAGTGGGCAGTGATTTTTCTTTAAGGTGCCTTTTGTCCTGCAATAATGAGTAGAGAGAGGTTAGGTTGATGAAAACATAGACCAGACGCTTTAGTTGAATTCAATACTCTTCACCAAAGACTAGGTTTTCACTTGCACTTTTTCAATTAAAATGAGATGGGAAGAAAAACAGCAGCAACTTATCCTGATCCTGTGAAGCTGCCTTCGCTCAGGAAGTCCTTAGAGTGTCTGCTCCAGAATTTTATTCAGAGTCATATAAAATGAGGTGTTTCATTGCTTTATGGTTTCACTCTAATTTTTACAACAAATTGGTTTACCCACATTTGTCATGCATTTTATTCATTAGATTTCAAGTCATATGACTTTTGCCTCAAATCCATTCCTGATGGGTGAAGTGTGCCTCCACTGAGGATATTTGAAAGAATATGTTGAGGTCTCTATAAGAGCACACCCAAAAAATATTTTGCCCAGTGACAGGATCACTAAAATACTTAGAGTTCCTTCCAAGGTAACTACTTGGTGACGAGCAACTATTGGTTATATTGGTTCTGTTGGAAGTGTTAAAGAAACATACACAGACATATTTCATTAATGTCATGTGACATGTGTGTTGAAGTGCACATGCGTATCAAAATACCAAAACTCTTAATAGTTTTTATTTGTTTTGACAAGAAAATCATTGCTGTATGGCTTTGCACAGTGCACCCTTAAATATTTAGGGCCTTTCAATTGTAATACACATTGATTCTGCCATTTTGGGAGATTTTTTTCCATTGCATTTAAAAAATTTATTATGTGTTTCATCTGTATATGCACGGTCAGTGTGCAGTAAGGCTATATATGTGATTATAGTGTTGTATTCACAAAGAAAATAGCCGTTAGTATGAAACAATCAATTTGGATCTCCAATGAGTAATTTGAGTGGTTTGTAAACCTTTTAATGTTTTGTGCAAATGTATGGCTGATTATATACCTTTAAATATCCTTGAAATAAGGTAGTTTATTTTTGATGAGTGATTGTAGAAATTCTAAGCATATCCTCCACATATAACATCTTCCAAATTATATTCTTTTCTATTTTTAAGAAATGAAATGCTCTTTCATGTCTACTTCTAATTTATCATTTTGTAGTTATGCCCAATGAACTGATAGACCATTATCCTATCTTATTAAAACACTCATGGCTTGCTATTCTGACAATATATCAAAAGAAGAGCAAAACAAGGAAATGTATACAGAATACTTAAGTCAATTTTATCATCGATATGAGATTTTTAGGTAGAGACGCTGTAATTCTTGACAATAAAGGTGCAGTATAGTTTGGTTTTGCTTGAGTTTTCAAATCAATTTTTTTAGACAAGAATAATCCTATAGTTTCATATTTGGCCAAATTATTTTCTTCTGAATCTCCCAAAAGGAAAATAAAGCATCCCTTTTATCAGTTTGACCCCATTATGAATGTTGCCCTTGAGGCTTTGTTCCTCAATTCCAAAGACATTTTAACAACCATAATCCAAGAAAGAAGATCATATATTTATCATTTGATCATTTTCACAACTCCTACATTTCTGCTATAATAATATACCTTAGTGCTCATTTTTTCCCAGCTATCAGAGTAAAGCTCTTAGATTGAACTCTTTCTGGTTATTTAAATATCCAAAACCTGAAATATTTTATTACTTCTACCTTTCCATTAAAGAAAAGCTAACATTTGCCCAGATCTTGATAAAATTGGTATCAGATTAATGTGACTTTCCCCCGAACACTATGGCTTGTTGTCATCTAGTCGGTAGTAGTAGTGTTACCATCAGATATTCCCCCCACCTGTCTCTGTGAGGGAGAATGGTCACTTGTGTTCAAGAAGTTGAATGGAGGATAGGAATATTGAAGAATACATTTTTCTCTGGGGGGAAAAAGAATGATATAGTAATAACCTAATTAAAACACCTAAGTTTTTAATATTGAAGAATATCTAAGTGTCTCTCACAGTTTTGTCTGCCTGCCTCTCTTAATGTGACTATGGTAGATTTGTGAACCAGAGTCTTCATTCAGCCTGCGTCTATGTAGGCCAGTGTAACAGTCAGGATTCTCCAGAGAAATGGAATCCATAGGATATACAGAAATAGAGAGACTTATTTTAAGGAATTGACTTACGTGATTGGGGAGACTGGCAGGACTGAAGTCTTTAGGCAGGACATTCAGGCAGAAGTAGATGTGACAGTCTTGAGTCTGAAATTCAGGGCAGGATGTCAGGCTGGAAACTCAGACAAGGTTTCTATGTCATAGTGTCGAGGCAGAATTCCTTCCTTCTCTGGGAAACCTGTTTTCCCTTTTAATGCCTTCAACTGTTTGGATAAGACCAACCTCCTGATTGCCCTACATCAGGAGAGCAATCTGTTTTAAAGTTAACTGATTTTAAATGTTACTCGTATCTACAGGATACCTTCAGGGCAACAACTTAACCAGTGTTTGACCAAACAGGTAGACACCACAGCCCAGCTAAGATGATGCAAAATTCAGCAGCACAGCCGGGGACACTGCCCCTGACTCCAGGCCTTTTCTGTGAGACTGATACAGACGCAGGAAAACCAAGGCAACATTCTCTTTCTGAAATCATAGCTTTAACGCTGTGCCTGAACTTTGGGTTGAGTGAGGAGTGGGGAGCAACAGTCTCCGCCAACTGAGAGAGCTTGCTGGAGAATGCAGCAGACCCTGGGGAGAGTGGGAATGTGGGGCAGTGGAAGGAGGAAGAGAGGAGCTGAGACCCAGTGAGGCTGTCCTGGTGAGAGCCTTTGAGCCCTCGGTCTTGAGTCCAGCTCAGCCCAGTGATTCCCTCTTTTGCTTGAGCAACAAAGGCCCTTTAATACTTTATCATGATGAAGTGAAGGGTTAAACGATGTTCAGAAATCCATGGAGTCATTTATTCGTGAATATTTTGGTGCCTGTATTGACCTTTATAGAAATGTTGGCACTGAGATAAACCAGTGAGCTAGAGAAACACAATGTCTCATATGTTTGGTAAATTCAGCAAACAGTGAGCGGTTGATGGCACATGAACTATGGTTTATACAAGGGTGAGTGGATGATATAGCAGGGGACACTGTGGGAGGAAACAACCATCTCAGGTGAGGAATTAGGCTTCTTTTTTTTTTTTTTTTAAGATTTTATTTATTTACTTGACAGAGAGTGAGCACAAGCAGAGGGAGAAGTAGGCAGAGGGAGAGGGAGAAGAAAGAAGACTCCCCACAGAGTGGGGAGCCTGACGTGGAACTCGATCCCAGGACCCTAGGATCATGACCTGAGCCAAAGGCAGGCATTTAACGACTGAGCCACCAGGCACCCCAAGGTATTAGGTTTCTTTGAGGAGGAGCAAGTATGGTGAGGCCTGACGGATAAGGGTAAGTCATCTAGAGAAGGGAAAGAAGGCTTCAGTCAGAGGGAAGGGGAGGAGTGAAGGTACTGGAGTATGAGCAAGAATCATACAAGGAATTGAAAGGGCAGAAGCGTTGAAATAGACAGAGGGGAAGAGAGACAGAGAGACTCCTTAAGAGGAGAGACCTCAACATTGGCCAAACCCTATTGGTGCCCTTGTGAGCCACAAGTGTTTGAGGAACAAGGTAGATGGTGATGCCATTCTCTGAGATGGGAGAGCTGGGAGAAGGAAGCCGTTTAAGGAAGCAATGTGGTCATTCTGTTTGGGATATGTTAAATTTGGGAGGAGACGTTTAATAAGCTCATCAATGTTTGGAGCTCAGGAAGGCTGTCTGTATGATCCTTTTTCAGCTGTGTGAATGGGGTGGGCAGAGGCTGAAAGATGGGAAGAATTCTTTCTGAAGAATATTCTACATACACACTAATAATAATAATAATAATAATAATAATAAGATGGCACCTTAGTTAACTGCCGCTACAGCACAATTTACCAATTAATTATAAGATTAAAAAGCCCTTTCAGTTAGCTAACCAGTCAGACGCCAGGTCCACAGTCACAGAATGGGAGCTGGAAAGTATCCCACAGCTCATCTAATTCAACACTTTAATTTCAAAAATAAAGAAATTGAAGCCATGAGATCAAGACAAAAAACAAAACTTCCTGATACCTAGTACTTTGCTCTTTCTACTACAGTTTAGTAGGAAGGGAGAGAGGAAGACAACATTTTAACGTGACAAATATTTCCGTTTTTTTCATACTACACTCTCAGTTTTATTTGAATGCCCATTCACCTAATTTCTCTTTCAATTAGTGTTGAGCTATGATTGATTGGCGGTAGCCGCCTGAAGCACCATATCAGAAGCCACATTGGTTTGCAGTGTCTACTACAAATAGGGCACATATTTAATGTCCAAACCACTCTCAAAGGACAGTGAAATGGAGACTGATTATTAATTATGCAGGGACAGCAGGCATGAGCCAGGACTGTCCTGAGCAAAGTGGAACCTGCAGTCTCCCAAACAATGAGGGCGAGAGGAAGGACATGCGGCACAGACACCATCTTTGCCATTCATGTTTGCTATGGTTTTTCCATCAAAATTAGAATTTGTTTTGATTTTGATAGGAAGAAAAAAAGAGAAAAGAAGAAATTGATTCCCAGATGCAGCAAGGTTTTAGAATTTTTTACTGTCATCCTTTTCATGGAGATTTACTAAATATTGGTCTTGGATGTTCATAATGTATTTCCCCCAACAAGTAATTAAAAGAGTTATTTTTATATAACTCTACCTTGATCCAAAGGAAATATCTCAGAATGAGGATGATGTAAATGTTGGTCTACAAAGCTTGTCTCTCTGCTCTTTAAGTCAATTCCTCTTTCTTCTGAAAGAAAATCTTCTGTAAAGTCAAAAGCTTTGTCTCACTTTTGATGAGCATATTTAGAATGCTGGAAACAACTTAGATAGAGGGTGGAAATTTTCTTTTTTAGTATAAGTTAAATAATTAGTAGACAATAGTGCTTCTAAAACAATTTTAAATGCCAGATCATATTTGAAAGAATCATGCAATTAGAGTTAAATACATTTAGGAAATGTGGTTATCACTTATGTCAAGAGAAAACTTAACATTAGTAATCATGGTAACATATACAGCAAGCATTCATAAATGCACCTGTTTCAGAATTTCCTCTTGACCTTCTTCATGAGCAGGTGATGCCAGATCTTTCTCCTGCAAGTTTTACCTACACATCAGTACAAGAGGCATCTCAAAAGGAATTCAGAGTATTGAAGTTTGTAATCCCCTTCACTGTGGGATTTCTATAAGGAATGGACACATTGCAGAAGAACAGACTCAACACCCATTACCAATTTTAGTAGAAATGCAGAATTGGTTCTAGAAAGTAGTGCGTTGACAGCACATGAAAACGAATGACTTTTAGGGAAAGGTATAAATATGGGGAAATGCAAATCATACTAAATAATAAAAATGTCACTAATGTGAGGAGCTAAGGTTTTTAGGGTATGGAAAGTTAGTATTCTGTGAAATGCTTCTTAAGCAGAAGACTTAAGTAAAAAGCCTCCCTAAATAAAAGTAAGTCTCATTATTGAAAAGCTCTGTGTTAATATATCGTGAGTTTTTTATTTGAACTATTTACATATATCAGATTTTTTTTAAGTCGAGACATTTTGTCCTGGAAAATATGCATTTTAATGCAAATTTTGCCCTTTAAATCTTGCAGCTTTTAAATGTGGTTGCTCTTTATCCTATAGTTTTGAAATGGTTTATAATTAATGGTAATATTAAGATACATTCTCAATATGTGCCTATTTTTATGTATTTAGTAAGTGAATATCTGGATTCATTTGTAAAACAGATTTGAAATTAAGTAATTTTTCTTTCTTCCAATTGGACATTCTAACATTTTTTCATAGTCCAAAAATCAGCTTCTGGGATCACTTGAAAAATGTTGTGACCAAGAAGGGAAAAAAAGTAGAAAAATATTTCCTACAGATTTAGCCCATTAGATACTAGGACTCGACAGGCAAGATTTCATGGTAGAAAGCAAAATGATTTAATTTATTTTAATCTAAAACCTCAAATAATATAAAGGCCCATGAACTTTTTGTGTGTGGCTTCTTTTCTTTTTGTTGTTCTTGTGGGAGGGAGTGAGGAAGCTACATTATTTCATTTGTATTATTGCTAAAAATTGCATCTACAGTTGAAGCAGGCTCATACTATTGAGGGTATGAAACACATTTCAATAAAAGTTCTGATATTTTCAGTGTGTTTCTACTCTCTTGGTAGAATAGTGAGCTGAGACTCTCCTTTATCTTTTAGAATTTTTGTAGCCAGATCTTAAGGACCAGACTGATTATGTAACTATCATTTTCATGTTATTTTCCTTCTGATTTCAGTAACTGAAACCTCACATATCTTGAAAACTTAAGAGTTCTATGATATCACAGCAGAAAAACTCCAAGCCTCACTTCCTGCAAATTATAACAGATTTAGATTTCTCAAATTAATTGAAACTGCGATTTGGGTATGTCACTACCAGATGTCACTGTCTTGTGATTTTAACTGCTGGAATTCAGCCATACGTGTATACTTAGATAAAATCATATACAAATTTTCAGACCAGTTCATTTCTGCCAGTTACTGGGAAAGGTGGTCTGCTGGGGGTTGATTAGCCTAAAGAATGAGGTTGTATCATCTGTCATAT
>CM052886.1:4271563-4294532 GCA_028534135.1 Potos flavus | reverse complement strand
AATCGGAGGGGTGAAGAACCATGAGAGACTGTGAACTCAGAACAAGGGACTGAGAGTTTTGGAGGGGAGGGGGTGGGGGGATGGGCGAGCCTGGTGGTGGGTATTGAGGAGGGCACGTATTGCATGGAGCACTGGGTGTGGTACATAAACAATGAATCTTGTAACACTGAAAAAATAAAATAAAAATATTTGGGGGAAAAAAAAGAGTATTGGTTTTATACAATGTAAGCTCTGCAGATTTTTTCTTTCTGTTTTCATTTTATGTCATGAATTACATTGATTGATTTTAAGTTTTACATTTGATCTTAGCCTGAAGGCCAAGAAGCCATGATTGATTTCAAGTTTTAAGTCAACCTTGAATTTTTACAATTAACCCCAACTTAGTCATAATGTATTATTCTTCATATATTTCTGGGTTTGATTTGTTATTTTGTTGATAATTTCTTCAACTATTTCATGAGAGATATCTACAATTTTCACTCTTTAAGAAAACTTTCAGTCAAGTTTTGGTATTATTGTTATACTTTCCTCCTAAAAATTGTTGGTTAGTGATCTCTCCTTCTGTATTTTCTGAAAATGTTTATGGAAGTTCAGAGTTATTTCTTCCTTGAATTTTTGATAAAACTCACCGGTAAAACTATCTGTTCCTGGGGTTTTCTTTTTCGGGAAAGTTTTTCATAACAAATTCACTTTCATTAATAGAAAGATGGCTATTTAGATTTTCTGTTTGTTCATGGGCGATTGTGATAACTTTTACTGTTAAATCTATCTGCTTCATCAAACTTGCTTATAGTGTTGTCTTGTTATCATTTTAATAACCACAGAGCCTGCTGTGATAACCCCCTTTGCCTTCTTGATATAGATATGTGTTCTCTTATTTTTCCAGATCAGTGTTGTTAGGGGTTTGGCAATTTTGGGGTTTTCAAAGATTCAGCTTTGCCTTTGTTAATATTCTTTATTGTCTGTTTCTATTTCCTTGATTTCTGCTTTATCTTTATTATTTCTTTCCTCCTACTTACTATAAGATTACTTTCTCTTACTTGTCTATTTTCTTAAGGCAGAACCTTCGGTTAATGACTTTAGGTATTTCTTTTCTAATGCAAGCATTTAGAGTTTAAGTATCCAATCATTGCTTTAACTGCATCCCACACATTTTGATGTGCCATTTTTTAGTTCTCATTTAGTTCTGTGTTTTCTCGTTTCCCTTGTGACTTTGTCTTTGAACCATGAATTGTTTAGAATTGTGCTATTTATTTCCCAGATATGTACAGCTTTTCTAAATATGTTATTATTGTTTATTTTTTACTTAATTTTGTGGTGGTCAGAGAGTACACTCTATAGGATTTTAATGCCTTCAATCTGTTTATGGCCCACATATAGGTCTATCTCGGTGAACACACCATGTACACTGGAAAAGAATGTATATTCTGCTGTTGCTAATGTCAGTTGTATAAAGGTGATTGGTCTTGTTCAGATCCTACTCGTTTTTTGTATATTTCTATCAACTACTGAAAGAAGTATGTTAAAATTTCCTAAAGTGATGATGGAATTGTCTATTTCTCCCTGTTAATTTTTGTTTCATGTATTTTGTGGGTTTCTTATTAGAGGCATACTTGTTTATAATTACAGTGTCCTAATGAATGAATGATGTTATCATTATCGTATCATGAATATCATTATGAAACATCTCTCTCTGCCTTGAAATCCATTTTATCTGATATTAAATAGCCATGCCAGACTTATTATACCTACTATTTGAGCGTTTGGTTATGCTCCATCTATTTACTTTCAAATCATCTGTATCTTAATATCTAAAGTGTGTCTCTTGTCGGCAGCATATAATTAAGTCTTGCTTCTTTTAAATCTGCTCTGCCAATATCTGTCTTTTAATTGTCCTATTTAGAACAGAGATAGTCAAACTTTTTCTTAAAGCCAGATAGTAAATTTATTAGTTTTTGCAGTTTAAGAGGCAAGTCTGAGGGAATTATATAGATATTTTTATAGCTATTTAAAATATAACTATTCAGCAATGTAAAACTATTCTTAGATTGTAGGTATATGAATGAATGAATGAATGGTGATAGGCGAGATTAGGCCTTTGGGCTATAATTTGCCAATCCCTGTTTTATACTGTTAATGCCTAGTATGATTATCAATATTGCTATTTTACCCATCATTTTATTATGTTTTCTGCTTGTAGTATTTTTGTTATTCTGTTTCCTTATCTGTTTCCCTTTTCTGCTTCCTTTAGGATTATTTTAATATATTAGCATTTCATGTTAATGTATTTTTAGATACTGGCTATATCTTGTTTTATTTTCAAGGCTGCTTATGGATTATAATATCCATACCTAACTTTTCACGGTCTAGTTAGAATTAATGTTGTGCCACTTGATATATGATATAAAAGCCTTGCAACCATACAAGTCCCTTACCGCTCTCCCCACTTTGTTATAGTTGTGGTGTGGGTTATGTATTCCTACATTGAGAAACCTCACAAGACAATGATGTAATTTTAGTGCTTATTAGTCATATGTATTTCAAAGATCTTAAGAGGAAAATAGTTTCTATATTTACCCAGCAATTTATCATTTCTATTGCTCTTCCTTCATTTCTGAAGTTCCAGCTTCCCTCTTACATCATTTGTCTTCAGTTTGTAGAATATCTCTCCGCATTTCTGGTAGAGCAGGTATACTGACAATGAATTTTCTTAGTTTTTGTTCATCTGAAAATGTTCTTATTTAGCCTTCACTCATGAAGGATATTTTCACTGAATTTAGAATTCTGAACTGGTAGTTCTTTGAGCACTTTAAAGATGCTCTTCTACTGTCTCCTGGCCTCCATAGTTTCTGATGTGAAATCTGCAGTTTGTGTACATTTGAATCATTTTAATATATTGTTTTTTCTTAGGGATTTTGGAAGGGTTTTTCTTTATCCTTGGCTTTTAGCAGTGGGATTATGATGTATCCAGGCATAGTTTCTTTGAAGTCCTCCTGTCTGTGGCATTTTGAGATTCTTGAATCTATACTTTTATGTCCTTCACTGAATTTGCAAGTTTTTGTTATTTCTTCAAACATGTTTTCTACTTCATTTCCCCTTTCCTTCTGAAACTTCAATTATGTATTTCTTATCTCATACTGTATCTTTGGCATTTCATTCTGTTTCATTTGTTTCTTTAACCTGCTTCCCTTATTACATTGTTCTTATGATTTTATAGAAACCATGTTCTATGGTATCCTTCTTAAGAGACCAAATAGTTTCATGAAACTTTCTACTGCTACATATAATTAAATAAATTTTATAAATACAGATATTCTCTAAATATTACAAATGGAATTTTCCTCCTTTTTTGTAGTTCTTTTTCATAGGCCCCAGCTGTATTTTCTTGATTAATTTTTTAGCTTTATTGAGATATCATTAAATATGATACTGTATAAGTTTAAGATGTGCAATGTAGTGATTTGATATATATATGTATTGTGAAGTGATTACCACAATAAGGTTAGTTAACACATTTGTCACCTCACACAGTCACAATTTTTCTTTATTAAAAAAAGAAGGAAATCCTGCCATGTATGACAACATGAACAGACCTCAAGGATATTATCCTAAGTGAATTAAGTCAGACAGAGAAAGAAAAATATTGTATGGTGTCACTTACGTGTGGAATCAAAAAAACAAGCAAGCAAAAAAAAAAAAAAAAAACAACCCAGAACTCATAGAAATAGAGAGCAGAGTGGTATTTGCTAGGGGTGGGTGATGGGAGAATGGGTAAAAGTGGTCAAATGTTACAGATTGTGGTTTTAATCATTACATTTCCTTAATCAAAGCAAGTCTCTCAAGAGCTGGTATCTGCCAAGAGACACAAGAGTCGCTATCTGTCAAGGGACACAGTGAATTAACAGATCTGAGTCCTATTTCCAAAGCACAGGTAAAGTGGCCAAATCCCTTCTCAGATCAGCATTGGTTAATGTATAATACTCCTGATAAAAGTTCCAGTTTCTCAGGGTGGCCTATTTCTTCTACCCGTACTGCCTTGTCTTCTAATTTTCTGAAAAATTATAATTCCCAGAATGCTTTCCTTTTTGTCTCTTTCCTAGAATAGTTTAATTGTGGAGACCATGTCTTCCAAGTTATACTTTAGGTTCACTCCTGGTGCTACTTTTGCCTGGATTTATATCTAGTCTCATATTAACTGTGCTATTTTGAAAGAGTTAAATTTGAGTATTCATGGTTTCACTATTCAGCTGAGTTGTTGAAGAAATCTTGAAATAATGCACATAGAACATTTCTTACATTTCTTCTGGAACCCTCAAATGCACAGGAATGGGTGAGGCTGTTCTCTTCTTCAGCCTCAGCAGCATGAGCATCTTTCAGTGCATTTGGTCCCCTCCAGTTGCCCCTCCTTCTGCCTAGAATTTGGGGAGACTTAAAGTCTTGGGACATGTTCCCACATCTGGGTTGAAAAATACTTTCCTAAAGGAGTAGGGCTCTCAAGCGCACGTAGGGTCTGCATCCTGGCCCTCTGTCTCTGAATCAGAAGGCAAATGTCTTCAGGTCTATTTTAGAGAAAAATCAGAAGAGGTGGATTGGGGTTCAGGGAGCCAGATTCTATTTTAAATCAGAATGCACGTCCCACTGATGAATTTTTGAATTAAGAAAGCATTCGTAGCTGTCTCCTTTCTCTACCTTTAGCGAACATCTATCTTCTTTTAAAGATATGGTGTTACTGGAGCTCTGACTGCCCACATCCTTTCCTTTCACTCTTGCATGCATCTCCTCTGCTTTGCCTACTGTTTCTTTCTGGGGATGATTACTCCAGAAAAAGTGTTTGCAGATAATGAGATTTTTTGCAAATATGGACAAGATGAAATATATTTATACTGGTAAGCTTTCACTCATGTCTATGTAATCATTCCTGTCATCTTTAGACTGATGTACCATTCTATAAATGGCAAATGTGTTGACAAGGTGCAGACTATGTGCTTATGTGATCTAGTTACTTAAATGACCTAAACACCATGATCAACCTTTTAAGACACAGATAGACAAGTTATTAATCTTCCTTGCCATTTTGTTAGTAGACTCTACAATATAGTAGTTTTTAGACCACCAGACATTTTAAGTTAATAACATTTAATAAATTAGAAATCAGTTTTCTCCTCATCGTAGAAGGAAGCTAATTGTCACAGGTATCATCTTCCTAGATTAAATTCATTAAAAATGTGTTCTTTTAGAAAATTTGACAACATTTTCAGTGTCCATTAACTAGTAGTAAATTAAAGTGTAACACCTCTGGCACTTCAAGGGACATCCATATGAATACCCAATGAACTCATAATTATACAACAATAATGAATATCAAACCGATTTATAATACAGTTAAAATAAAGTACTTTGAAAGTTTATGTTCTCATAAGTTTTAAGAATGAGACGTGAATATAGCTCATCAGAGCAATTGCAGGCACTCAGTGGGTGTTTGTTTCCTGGTATTTCAGGAACTTACAATGATTTTGAAAACTGAAAAATATACCAACTGTATGCTGGGAAGAGGTGTGTGTATTCAAAAGAGGGGTGCCAGTTTATAGATATGATTATGAGAAATATTTTTAAGGATAGAATAAAATGACTATCTTGTCCAAAGAAATTACAGCACATGTGTATTTATTCATTATTAAACAATTGAAGAATATAATAAAAAACATTCAGGGGCATAACTAGTGAAAGCATCCAGCCCCAAACAGGCTTGGCCAACTACTTAGAAAGTAAGCTATTCTATTTTACTTTCAAATGCAAATTCATTTCTCTACATTCCCCTTTTGCATCACAGAAGAATAATTTTACCATGTTCACAAGTTGTCTTATTAAATTTAATAATTAATATGATAGTGATTTGGGGTAAAAGGCTGATATTACAAAGATAAGAGAATCCAGGGACACTGACACAGGGCACATAAGATGTGCAGCTGGATGGTTATGACCAAAAAGATAATCAAGCTCTATAGAAGTGCAAGTGAGGGAGAGGAGTTAGTTGCAGAGTTACAATTTGAGATGGGCCTTAAGGAATGTAATATTAGGACAAATAGTAGTATGGGGTGTGTATTTTAGGTGAAGAACACAACATGAGCAAATGCATGGAGACAGAAAAGTACCACTGTGTTTCTAGAAAAACAAAGATTTTGTTTTTAGTATGTAGAATTCATTCTGTTATTTGTGGGATGTAAGCACAGAGAGGTAATATATGGTCCCTGAGAAGACAGGACCTAAAGTGATCAGATAAGAAGTTGGTGCTAATTTCTGGAAGTAGTGTGTGAGTGCTTTTTGAGTCATGACGCTTTTTGAGTCATGAGTCATCTGAGCCATGCTCCCGTAGCACTGTGTGAAATGGGTTACATCGAGATGGAAAGACACCAGTGGGGTTCCCAGCTCTGGGGTTAATGCGGTGGTGAGGGTAAGTGACAACAACTAGTGGTGTGGGAAGAGAAAGGAAGCATATGGATGTAACAGGCACGTCTAAGTGGGATCAACAAGATCTGTGAGTGAGGCTTACAGGCTGTGTGTTCACAAGGAACCCTTCTCCAACATGTTATTGTCATTGAATGGGTCGCTATTAATAAAATGAAGGCATTGCACTACATTTTCCTAAACTAGGTCTTTACAGAAAACTGTACCCTCATGTATATGTATTATTCTAGTGTAGCTGAGTCATTAAAATTCATTGAACATGGGGGCACCTGGGTGGTTCAGTCGGTTAAGTGTCTGCCTTCGGCTCAGGTCCTGGGATCAAGTCCCACATCGGGCTCCCTGCTTCTCCCTTTCCCTCTGCCCCCCCCCTCCCATCCACTGCTCATGATCTCTCTCTCTCTCTTGCTCTGCACTCTCTCTCTCAAAAAAATAAAATCTTTAAAAATATTCATTTAAGATGATTATAAATATTTAAATGATAAATGTGCATTATATCATGTAAGTATTGCAAATAGCTATATAATAAAAAGTCAGAATGTTGTACATAGGGGCACCTGGGTGGCTCAGTGGGTTAAGCCTCTGCCTTCAGCTCAGGTCATGATCTCAGGGTCTTGGGATCAAGCCCCACATCGGGCTCTCTGCTCAGCAGGAAGCCTACTTCCCCCTCTCTCTCTGCCTGCCTCTCTGCTTACTCGTGATCTCTCTCTCAAATAAATAAATAAAATCTAAAAAAAAAAAAAAAAGAATGTTGTACATATATAAGATATAAATACATATTTTGTGAAAATAATATGTGGACATCTGCCTGTTGTGCAGTGATGGCTTCTCTGCAATGCCAAAGCACAATGCAGCCCCTTGACCCTAAGTTAGGATTGGGTACAGCCAACTCTTCCAGCTGCATCCCTTTACACCCTCGCCTTTTTGCTCTACCATCTCTCCGTCCTTCTGCCCAAGCACAGCTGTCAGGTGTTCCTCTTGTTCACTGAATGAAGGGGGGCGGGGGCGGGAGAAAAGGATGAAGGAAAAAAGCCAGAGAAGAAGACAGGAGCTCTGCCTCCACCTTGCTAGACACATCATCTCAGGCAAGTTAATTAACTCCCTGAAGCTCGAGTGTTTTTATTCGTAAAAAGGGAACGATAAGATTGTTATGAAAATTTAAAAATGAATGTTAATTATGGTATCTGGCGTTATATCAGCCAGATTTGCAGTAGCTACTCAGACTTGCTCCCGCCCTGGTAAGCTTACATTTTACTACATATATTCCACTTCCCTTCTCCCTTTGGCTCATTGCTAGAATTCTTGGATGGGTTGAGATTACCACCGTGCCTGATAGTTAAGGACAGATGAATAAGTGATGGAATTGGTACATTTCGGGTGTTTATTTCTAGCACTTGCCATGGATTTGATTCAGTTCAGTCAAATTCCCTTACCTGGTCTCTTTTATAACTACTGGCAAATATTTTTAAAACTGTTGACTGGGTATGGAGTGTGGGCAGTGAGTGTGAAACAGAATAACCTAATGGTTCATAGTACGAAAATATTAGCTTGGCCTCATAAGTGCTCACGAGTAACCAGCTACAGGTCATCATTTACAAGTAAATAAAAAGACTCGGTCACTTTCAGGAGAGTGCAACTAATAGAGAGGAACAAATTAGGTTATCAAAATTAGTATTTTTAGGCAGCCAAATAGAAGGTCAAGTTCATCAGTCCGTATTTAAATTAGAGCTTGTTTTTATTCTAGGTAGTAGGGCGAACAAAGGTTCTTATTTTTAAATTCTATGGAAATGTGCGAGTAAATGCTATTCATATTATATCTGCCTAAGGCTTTCATAAAAACACGGTTAATTTTCAAAATAATGTATCTATTATATTTTATGTTCATGAGGATAATTTGAAACATATATTTCTACTCAGGGACTTTTGAACTAAGCAGTGGAACAAACTGCAATAATTAGCTGAACTACAAATGAAACTTGAATGTTAATGTGTTTTTACATAAACAAATTCTTGCTACAGAAGCCTGTTTGAGGAACTTAAAACCTTTTTTTATACTCTGTACCTAAATCAACCAGCACTGCCGTGCAGACCTGGAAGGGACAGGGTGTGGAGAAGTGTGGGGCCGATTCTGCCATGCTGCCCTCTTACACTAGGAGACCAGGCTGCAGGGCAGGGCCTGTAGGAAAATCCCTTCTGTTCTTTCCTTCACCATCCATGGCTGGTGGTGAAGAGGAGGAGCCAGCGCTTGCCAAGGGGGCCCGATTCCATCCATGTGCATCTCACTCCCCTCTGGACCTAGTTTCCTTATTCCTTACATGCCTGATGATTTTTGTTATTGGATGCTAAATCTTGAACATTTTACACGTTTGGTGCCAGATATTTTTGTGTGCCCTTAAATATTCTTGATCATTGTTTTGGGATGCCATTAAATTACCTGCAAACAGTGTGATCTTTCCAAGATTTTCTTTAAATTCTTAAAATTTACCCTGCCATGAGCATGGTAAGTCTAGGGTTGATTTTTTCCTACTATGAGCCGATACCTATTGGCTTCCTCTGCCCAATGCCTGTTGAATTATGAGGTTTTTCTACTCTGTATGGTGGAACACAATCTAACCCTGTGCCACTGTGAGGAGGGTTTCCCCTGGGTTCTCCTGATTTGGGGGGTTCTTTGGACAGTGTCCTCATTTGCATGTGCAGATTAGTATTAGGCTGAGGACTCTGCAGTTTTTCAGAGCAAATCTCTCCTCGCCTCTGTCCTGTGAACTGAAGTCCCCTTGACTTCCCAAGATGCATAGTTCCACCTTCCCCACTCAGCAAGACTGCTGGCTTGGTCTAGGCTCTCCTGCCCGATGCCGGGCAGTGTGCCTTGCAGGGTACCTTCTCGGGGACCACTGTCCTATTCGGCCTAATGCCCAAGATCTGACAGCCATTGTTTTCTATAAGCCATCCTGCTTTTTAATATTTTCAGGAGGGAGGGGCGCCTGGGTGGCTCAGTGGTTAAAGCCTCTGCCTTCGGCTCAGGTCATGATCTCAGGGTCCTGGGATCGAGCCCCACATCAGGCTCTCTGCTCAGCAGGGAGCCTGCTTCCCCCTCTCTCTCTGCCTGCCTCTCTGCCTACTTGTGATCTCTCTCTCTGCCAAATAAATAAATAAATAAATAATATTTTCAGGAGGGAGAGTAAATCTAGTCCTTGTTACTACATCTGGGCTGGAGGCAGAAGTTGAATTGGTCTGAGGGTGTTCAAAATGTTGTCCATATTGTCAACAAAACAAAGAATGGCACCTTCTCACCGCCCTTGTGAAGGGATAGAAGGCAAGGCATGGAGACTATGTGGTAGACTTTTGTGGTGTGATATTGCCGGTGAATGATGAGACTTTTAGGAATGACTGGAACTTTGACAATCTTATCAAATGATCTTCCAAAGAAAAAAGTGGCCAGGAAATCAAGTAGTTGTATTGAGCAGGTTTTCACAATTTATTTAACATGTCTGTGTCACATTACTAAGAATTCTAAAACTCTATCGTTGTATTTACTAGGTATTCAAATGAAGAAGCAATGTAATGTTGCTTATCATCTGAGAGAAATTACAAATATTTCAGAACTACTGTGATCCAAAAGAGTAGTGATATCAAAATATAATCACTAGAGGTCTGAAGTCTAAAGTCCTTCAAAGAAAAAGAAAAAAATCTGAAAAATGAGAGATCAGAGAAAATTTGAGGACAGTATAAAGTTAATGTTATCATGGATTGGATAACATATTATAAAATTCAAACTTAAAATTCAAAGACTGGGAACAAAATAAAGCATCTTTTATAATTACTGTTTTTCAAAGGAACAAGCCATCGCTAATGGCTACAGATGCACAGGAATTCCACAGATTTGCTATAAGTAATATCCCAGACTGAAATTTTATTTGTGAATGCATTACTTTAAACAATTTTTGCTATCACTCAACATTTCGTGGCAATGCTTTGTGTGTTTCTAATCTATTATGTGTATTATGGTTTTGACTTGGCCAATTCCTAGAGCAAGCATTGCTTTGCAGTCCTTAAAATTATACTTGGAATCGGGGGTGAGGGGTCATGTTGGCACTGAATCCTGCCAACTAGATGATATTGTGGAAAATCTACCACATCATCCAAAAGATGGATAATGCCTCACCAGTTGATTTTGTACTTTGGTTACTTATAGTGTATATTGTCTTTGTTAAACACGGGCTCTTAATCTTGCTTCTGTTAATAGACTGCTTTAAGAAATACCCCTGTATTACACAAAAGCAAATAGTTCATTTGAAAAGTATAAATCTGTAATTGTTAGAGAACTTCTTGCTTTTTGGTTTCACTCTGGAGAGACATACTCACTGTCATGTTCCTACTAAGGTGTGCATTTATAAAATGTTTTAGAAACCATGCATCTGTAAGAGTGAGTTAGGTGTTGAGTATAAGAGAAAAGGGAGAAGTCAAGGACAACATTTAAGTTTCCGACTTCTATTTGTAGGTGAGTGGTGTGGCTGCAGAGGGGAACATAAGAGAAAGGAGAGGTTTCTGGTGAGAACAGATAAATCAGTTGAATTTGGAAAATGTCGAATTTGAAAGTACCAGTTAGAGTAGCAGAGGGATGTATCAATTTGGAGCTCAACCGAAAGATCTGGGCCAGTGTTGCTATCAGAATAGATGATGAAGTATGAGGTAGGCTGTATGGAGCAGTGTTATCTAGTAGAAATATAATGCGACCCACATAGGTAGTCATAAATTCTCCTAATAACCACATTTAAAAAACAAAATGAAATTTTAATGAGATTAGCCCAATATATTCAAAATACGTTCTGAACATTGATGATGTGGCACTTGTCACATTTCAAGTGCTCTAGGCCACATGTAGCTATTGGCTGCTGTTCCAGACTCTGCAGATGTAGAGTGAGAAAGGAGAGTGGTAAAAACACCTTGGCGAATCCCCAAATTTAAAGAATAGGGAGATGCAGAGGACCCTAACACAAAGGTTTAGAGGGGTCTTTCTAGATTTTTGCTTGTCCATAGGAAGAGAGCAGCATTTTAAGTCTATCTCCCAGATTCTCCATAGCATGAAACATTCAAGGTCAGGTCTGAGAGGTGGTCTTCTTCCACCATTGACCTTGGCCTTGCTCCCCAAACCAGTTTCCATTCTGAGAAAAGACTTCTCCCCACGTTGCAAGTGAGCTGGTGATCTCTCAACCTGAGATTTACCAGCCGTCTTAATCAATGCAGTATAAGGTGGTATCATCCCTGTAACAGTAACTGTACACATTTAATAAGGTATCTTGTTCTCAGCCGCTCCAAGACTTGCAGTCTAGCAAGTGAGAATCTGCAAAAAGTATAAGACAGCAGTACAACTCCCTTGCTTAGTGCTTTGCGGCTCATTTGCAGCAATTTACATCCAAAACCTCATTTGGGCCCAGAGCCAACACTGCCAGACACCCAAGGTTCCTGGAGAGGGAGGGAAAAAGAGAGTCAACTAAGCTGCTTCTTTTGGTTTCTATCTCCTATTCTTCCCTCCTGCTCTACTCAACTTTCTCCGCTTCTGGTTGAACTTCCATGTCTTTTTCTCTTCTTTCTCCAACTGTTTTCTCTTCTCTTCCTTCTTTTGTTTTCTCCCATTTATTATTCCCTGTATTTTCAATGTCCTAGATTTTATTTTATACTATATACATATATATAACCATTTAACTGTCTTGGAGGGATAGTTTTCTTTAATAATTGTTTGCATAATAAAAAAGGCACACATTTTCAGGGAGTTATGTTCACTTAACTGATTCTAACATGGACTAGAAATGCGTGTTTCATGATCTGTTATATTATTGAACAGTTTTGTGTGCTGGCTTTTATTTTATTTTTATTTAGGCAATATTTTAAAATCATAATTACATTTAAGTTGTTAATTTGCAAAATTTATTTAGCGCCTGCTGTCAGTCTTTTTCTTAAGTTAAGAACCATGCAATAAATTAGTTCATACTGGTAATTATATTTTCTGAAATTATTGAAGCAAATCAAAACTAGAATGTCAAAGTATTTTCTCAAATGAAGCTGAACCAAACCCATAATTTAAGTTTGTTGCTAATTCTAATTGCATATAAACACTCCTTATAATAGCCTTATAATAGATTTCTCTACCTCTTCTGGATCATGGATCTGGAGCTTTGGAATATTACAATGGGAAAGAAGCATCACAAACAAATCTTTCAAATATCTCATTTTACAGATATTCATGCTGACGCTCAAAAAGGTGCCCTAATGTGCCCAAGGCCAGACACAAAGTTAGAAGCAGAGGTAGGGTTAGACGAGAAGAAGAGTGAGCTCAAACTTGGTGGCCCCTGCTGTGTTCTGGGCAAGTCGGGGGCTAGATGCATGCTGTGCACTGGTTCCTGGACTCCTGTCCTTTCCCATGTTCTAGATCTGGCTTCTGTAGTAGGTAGTTGTCTATGTTCTCGTTCTTGTTCTCTCTCTCTCTGTCTCTCTCGATCTCTCGATCTCTTTCACTAATTGAGTCTAGGGTGAAGCAAAACGAGTACGGGAAATACTTCCCTAAGAATTAGGTAGGGGCAGAAAGGAATTTATTTCTTGAAAAGACATGAAAGTAGCATGTTAGAGCTCCTCCCCGCTGGCTCCCAGCCTGGGCTACTCACCAGTACTCCGGGCCCGCCTCGTTTCTCATCACTGGCAGGCCCAGGTGACTCTTTGTTCTTTTGTCTGGCTTTTGTTTTTAGAGGTTGCTTTGTGGATTTTTAAAAACGTTATGACATGGTGAAATGTTATGAAGAAAGACAATGTCAGCAACCATCTTTGTATTGCTTTGGTACACAGGGCCATTACTATACTTCTGGAAGCAGAGAGAAAAGAGTTTTTATTAAACTGTCAGAAACTATACTGCATACCATGAAGAATGTTTTTAGAACTCAGAGTTCGTTTTTAAATATAACTACGTGGACAAATGTACACAATCTTAATGAGTGTAGGAAACCTATTTCTCTTTCAGCCTATGCATGTGACTGTGCAAACATGGGATCTTCTACTAGTGTCCCCATGTCTCTCAAACTTGTAGGGCCACCCTGTTTTTTACCATTAAGTAGAGTAGCTCCAGCCCTCATCCCATGCGCTGTGAGAAATGTAGCAGCTCTTTTCCTCCTTTCGCTGCCGCTCCAGCTCCTAGGTTTTATATGGGGTTATTTAGTGTCTTCTTGCTCCCTTTCTCCAACTTCCTGCACCTGATGCCCTCTTTCATTCATTCCCCTAAAGCACTAGGAACACGAGACTTTTACACGAGAGTTTGGGGAAATACGTGGAGGTTAGAGCACATCACAGTAAAAGGAAATTGAGTTAAAATTAAATATTAGACACAAGTCTCCAAAAAATTTGCCCATGATTTCCTGATGTCAGGAAGGATTTTTGTTTTTTTGGTTCTTTTTTTTTTTTTTTTTTGGTTTCTTTGTTTTTAATTGTTTGGTCTGCACTGTGTCCTTTAAGCCTCTTGGACTTCCCAGCTCCCCCAGCTCTAAAACCTTTCTTACCCTCTGTGTCGCTACAGATTTGAATCCCAGTGGCTGTTCCTTTCCCTGTAAAACACCTGAGTTAATTGACTCTGACCTTGGACCACATTGGCATCCTTTGCAGAACCAAAATCAAAGCTTCAATGAACAGTCTATTGCTGCTTGTCAATTCTTAACACCAAAAAATATATATAAATTTTAAAAAATCCCTTGGAACTTTGAAATTATAGCTTGTTTTTTAACATGATTGAATTCCTAGGCAGATTTCTTTAGTTAATGGTGGGAGGAGGCGGATAGAAAGAGTTATTCTCTTCATACACTGGAGAGGATTATTTACCGTTTGGGAAAATTATCAGCCAGTCTCTCTCAATATTACTGTCCATTCTCAATCTTCAGGAAGACACATGTAACAAAGTATCATATCATCTATTCTCTTTACTTTCCATCTGTTTTCCCTCGTTTATCTGAATATTTTGTGCTGACCAGTTTCCCACTTATTAATCATCTGTTCAGTATGACTAATCAGTTCCTAAACCTACCAACTGAATTCCTAATTTCAAATTATAGTGGTGTTTTTCAGGTCTAGAATTTCTATTGGATTATTTTTATATGTTCCAGCTCTTTGATAAATTCTTCGCATTCTCTACTCTTTTGTACATATTAATTATAATTACTTAAAGTCCTTATCTTACCATGATATCTGATCCACTTTTATTCTTGCCTTTTGTTCGTTTGGTCCTGGTTCTGGCATGACTGGTAATATTTGATCAAATGCCAGACTTGAGTATGAAAATTTTTGAGGCTCTGACTGATACATTTTCTCCAGAGATATTATACACTTTTAAGTAGCAAATACTGTACGGACAGAGCCATACGTAAGGCAGAACCTCAATCTGATTCTTTAGGGCTGTGATTTAAGCTTCCCAAGGGCTGTTCTGTTTCCAATTTCCTTTACTGCTAGGGCCTAGCTCTTTGAAAGACACACCCGAAAGATGGGCCTCTGCGAGGTGTCCTTCTGTCACTAGACCCTGCACTCCTCGTATCTTCGGGAGTTAAATATATGAATCTCTACTTAGATTTTTAGCCTCTTAACAAGCTGTGTGCATGATGTCTAGGCCTCCTCCTGGGCAGGTGCGGCTGAGGATGTGGCAAATAATTGCATGAGATATTAGGCTCGCTTCCCTGTGCTTCCCTTTTCTCCAGGATTTTGAAGCTGCAAGTTCTAGTCACCAAAACAGCCCGAATTCCAATATTTTGCTCCCATCCATTGAGACTGACAGAAGCTATAGGCCGCTGCTTTCTGTTCCATCTCTGTGCCCCACGAGGTGAATTGGAATATATCTCAAGGAAGAAAATCATTGGTGAATTTAGGCATTTTCTTTCTTTCTGAAATTTTGGCCTTTCGGTCCTCGATGACTTGGTCACTGTCCAATGCCTTCAAAGAGCTTATTTTTGCATTTTATATAAACATTGTATTTGCTTCGACTAGTGGGGTTGATTCGATATAAGAAATCCAGATATAAAAATCCTTTTCTTCATTATTTTAAGTTATTTCTCCTTGCCTCTAGTCTTCCTGCCCCTGAATACACAGAATAACATATTTCTGAAACCTCAACTATCTAAAGCCCCTAAATTCTTTTTTTCTTGGCAATAAATACCCAGGAAGATTATTGCAAATATAATCTTTGTATGTATATTTATCCTTGTATGTATATCTATGTATGTATATCTGTCTTTTATATTCCATCCTTCTGGTGCCCTTGGAAATGCTTACATTGTACTTGTAGAAATGTGAATTTCTCTTAGCAGTCTTCACAGCTTTTTACCATTTTACTGCTTAACATCTTAGTTTAAATATCTTTTTAAAAATTAGCATTTGTAGATTCATGACAAACCTCATATGTTTTTAACCATTCATGTCTTCCCACAAAACTCTTAAATGTTTGTGTACATGTGTTTGGAGGTCACAGTGAACATAACGATGGAACTCTAGCACTTGAGATATACTAGCGTTCCATCAGCAAAGGAAAGGACTCTCTCTACTCTGCCAGTAAAGCTCTGTCGAATTCTTGGTCCACATGGATGGAAAGGCCCCAGTAATTTGTGTATGTCACTTCATTTTTCTTCCTTACCTTAAACATACTCGTTTAACGCTCTGTTAAAACAAGTAGATATAAATGCATTAGAAGAAGCATAAAAACTCAAACTTTGGATTAACCTTAGTCTTGAAAGAAGATTTGCCTTCACAATAGTATGTATTTTATACTTTTTTGTATTTTTAAAAAATACTGTTGTTTAGGGATTTTTTAATTGAGGTATAATTCACATATAATACTATATTAGTTTCAGGTGTATAGTGTAATGATTGGATATTTGTATACACTGCAAAATGAGCACTATGATATTTAGTTACCATCCATCACCATATAAAGTTAAAAAAATTTGTTGTGATGAGAGCTTTTAAGATTTACTCTCTTGGCAACTTTCAAATAAGCACTACAATATTCTTGACTATAGTCACCATGCTGTACATTACATCCCAAGTATATTACAACCCCTGACTTATTTATTTTAAACCTGGAAGTTTGAGTGTCCATTGACGGATGAATGGATAAAGAATATGTGGTGTGTATATATTATAAGTGTGTGTGTGTGTGTGTGTGTGTGTAAAATGGAAGAATACTACTCAGCCATAAGAAGAAGAATGAAATTGGACCTTGAAGCTATTATGCTAAGTAACATAAGTTAGAGACAAATATTGTTTGGTCTCACTTATATATGGAATCTTAAAAAACAAACAACAAAACAAAACTCAGAGATGCTGAGAACAGAGTGGTGGTTGCCGTGGAGAGTGGGCTTGGGGGATGGGCGAAATAAGGGTCAGGAGGCAAAAACTGCCAGTTATACAATGAATAGGTCATGGAGATGTTTAGTGTTTTTTTTTTAGTTAAGAAATTGTACCATCCATCTTTATGAAAACAGTCATTTTGATTTCCATTTTTTCGTTGAACACTTTCATTTCTGTGAGTTGTGTTTTCCTAATATGAGATGCATTGTGGGAAAATAGTTATTAAACATTAGTGAGCAGATCATATTTTGTACAGGGAATCACATGCCTCCTCTTCTCCAAATTAAAAATGCCCTGGGTTTGGAAATATGTTCATTATTCAGTTTTTTTTTTCTCATTCTTTAAAACACATCAATCTCTTCTAACCTACTTGCTTTTTGTGAATAAATTAAAGGAAAAATACTATAAATATCTCATTATTCCTGGGTTTAATCTAAACTGATTTTTTTAAGTTAGTAAGATATATGTGGGAAAGGATTCAATATAAGCACTCAAAACATTCTTCCATTGTGGAAAGGGCTAATAGATAAAAAGAAAAACCCAGACAGAGTAAGGAAGACAAGCCGCTTGGTGAAAATAAATAAACTTGCTTTAGCTCATAGGGAAAACAAGTAAATAAACAGTGGGTGAGTAAAATGCAGCTTTTAAATTTATATAAGAAAAAGAAATTCAAGCTGAAACAGATGGCATGTTTAATTTTTCCCTGAATAGATGAGATGAAGGATTTTCGTCCTCTTAAAAAGAAATTGAATCTTGCATGGAACAGTGATGGTTGATGGTGTGTGCTTGCCCTGTAAGTTGGGTGGCATTTATTTATATTCCAATTTTTTTTTTAACCCCAATTCATCAGTTACTGGGTTGCAAACATTCCAGAGATAATTTGGTATTCTTTCAACTGACAGTTTTTAAAAAGCAAGTCTGTTCAGGCTCTTGCCCTTGTAGTCTCCCCAGAACTTGTGAGAAGTGGGGGATTTCTCTAGCAGCTGAACAGCGTACCTGGCCTTAACCCCCCATCTTTGCTTTGAGATTCCAAGAATTCTACTCTGCTTTCCAGGTTTCTGCTTGGTAAATCCTCAGAGAGAAATTCCCTGTGCATTTCACAAGCCTAGGAATGAGATCTGTTGTTAAATGCATGTCAGTATAGCTCCCCCACAGATGAACGTAAGAAGATGGAGTGATGATTTTTTTCTATTCTGCTGAGAATCCTTAAAGATGGAGAACATTTTCCAGTAAACTAGCTCTTCCGTCTGTATGTTGTGAGAGACTGTTTATTGGTTACTAACCTGATCTCTTATTATAGGACAGTGCTCAGGGAAAACTCATGTTTAAAAATTATACAGTACATTTTTGTTGTAGGTGGTGAAATGGTTTGAACTTATTTGTATCTGATTTTTTGTCTTCAGCAGCTCAAGTATTCAAACTTGGGAACCCTTTGCTACTGTCTAGCTCAATGAATTTTCATACTATAAGCTTTTCCTCTTTAATGCAAAATATCCTAACACACTCTTCCCTCAGAAACCACTTTAAAGACACCGAAGGAATGCGGGTGATTCAGTAGATAAATAGCACCGTCCCGCGGGGAGTGAGTTCACATATCTTGATCGGATCTCTTAGTCTCTTGTGAGCAGCAGTCCAGAATACTGAACTGTATGAATAATTCCACTGTTTGGCATGATTGATAGTCTTGGCTCTAGAGAGTCCCGGAATTGAACTAACAACTGCACTTAATTGTATCGCATCTTTAAAGGAGATAGCCCCGTTTAGCGAGGGCGCAGTCACACCAAAGGGTCGTGGGGAGGAGCGCGCCCCACCTGTAGCGCCTGACCGGCTAAAGGACGCTTCCAGCCTGCGTCTGGGCTCCTCTCTGAATCAGGTTGTGCAGCTCCTGTTGCACGGAATGATTTATTTTCTTCTCTGGGGCTGCTTCTAGCTTTGACATTTTCGCATGCGATATTATATCTACTGATAAATATGTGAATTTTTCTTGCTAAATAATTTGTCTCTAGCAACGATAAGAAATACCCATATTTCAAATATATAAGAATATTCCTATATGGCTGTGGTCCACATGAGTTCTTTGGCATCCAAAAATTCTCTGCATTTATTTACCTGCTATTTAGCTATTTCGAAAAAAAAAAAAAATTAAAGGAATGAAACCTGGGGAATCCAACAGGGTTTACTGCTTTAAAGAACCAAGAGCGTCATAACTGCACTGAAAATATACTTTCCTTGTAACCTATATTTAACAAATTATGTTTATTGCCTTTTAGGCTCTATGGTAACAGGGGCTCCAACACAAATAATATAAAAAGTATGGCTTTAGCAAACACCATTACTTTAATACTTTTGAATTCTTATTAAGCTGTTGCTGAATGACATCTCAATTTTCAGGCTTAATTAAATTCTTTAAATGATATTGAAAGAGCTTCTTTTGAATGTGAAGTATACAGAAGAATTGGTGGAAGAAAAATAATTTAAAAGACTATAAAATAATTATTTTAAAATAAAATGAACTTTTTTTCTGAAAAAGTAACATAAAGCAATAACTTTTAGCTTGTAAAAATAGAAAATTTAAGGTAAAATTTTCCCAAGAATGTTAGTGGCTAAAGGACCTTGAGATTATTCTCTGCCTGTCAAGCTAACGTATCAGAGAGCGGTGGTTTTTCTCTGGAACTGTCTAGGACTGCAATACTACTTGACTGACAAAGCTTTTGCTCCTTCTCTCCGTCTGTCTCTCTCTCTCCCTTTTATTGTTGTACTACTGCATGCCAATCATCCGTGATAACACAGGAGAGAAGGTTGGCGCATTCTATTATCAAGCCTAAATTCACTTTCTCACCACCTTTGCAGTCTTTACGGTGCATCTATAGGCCATGGTTTTGTTTTGACATGACACACGGGCCAAAACCCAGAAATTGAAAATAATAATAGATGAACTTTTTGATACTGCCCTCAAAAATTCTGCTCACAATAAAGGTCAATAAAGATGAAATATGGCTGTAGAATACCAATTTTCATTTTTAAATGGTCTAATATAGGAGAACTAAAGAGCTGTAATCTCGATATTTTTTGGATGGTTTTAATTTACTAATTGAAAACTAAATAAAACCATATGAAATAATAATTGCTTTCCCTGTGGATAAGGATTAAAAAGGGACACTCAGAAAGTGTGCGTGCTTATTGTACATTATAGTATAATCTAGCAAGTTAGAGATTATTTGCACATTTGGTACTAGACATCTCAAAGCAGTAGTCTATTTTAATGTATTTTAAATTAATTTTTCAGCTGCATTAGAAAGAGAAGGACGGCTTGGTTATTTAGCTGTCATGCTGGCAAACCAGGCGTCATGAAACGCCTGCCCTTTTCTGTTCCACATGTGAAACAGAGGTAATGTGTGAAAGTTTATCTCTACCTTCCTTTCCTTGGACTTACAGGCTGGGGAAGAAAGCCACAAAATTTCATGATTTAAAAGAAAAATAACCCTGAGTTTCTCACTTTAAAGATGATCACACCAAATATTTAAACATGATTTCTATAATTGTGCCAACTTTTAGCCTCAGACACCAGATAGATCATTATAGCAGTGTTTCTGGCGTCCGGTGCTACATAATGTTTCCCACTAATTAATTTGGAGTGATTTTCTTCACTGCCTTATTAGCATTCATTCATTAACTGAACAAGTTTTGAAGCTTACCATGTATTAGGCTTTGTGCCGAATGAATGAAACTGTATGGGTGAATGAAAATCTTATGTCAAAGAAATTATTAAAAAATAAATCTTGTGTCAAGTAGCTTATAGGTGAGTATGGGAAGGTAGCAAGAGTAATCAAGTAAATGCAATGTTTTAACAAGTGTGTTTTTTGACCCTTAATCCTGCAAATGGGCTTTTATAGTACTTTGTAGAGATAATTGTTGACTACTCATGTCACAGCTGTTTTTTCCTTTCATAAGTTAAGGATTAACCTGACGCTACTAATTGAGAACACTGGTAAAAAATGAACTTAGGATGGTAATTAACCCATCATGACAAATCAATTAGGGACCAGTAATATCTGCTAATACTAGGGCACTAGAAATATACCAGCTTTTGTGTAAACAGAACCAATAATCCTTATCCCATGTTGTAGTATCTGGCCTTAAAAATCAAATTATTTTGACATTACCTGTAGTTGTTCACACTTCAAGGAAAGAATGCCACAGAAAAATGAAATGAAAACAGAGAGAAAAGGAACAAGAGAAAGCAAAATGGGCAGTTGGCTGAGTAGGTAAGGTGGCTGGGTTCATAAACAGGGAAAAAGGGAAAATATTTCCAATTCCCTCAGCAGGCTGGAAATCTACTTTAATACTGTATTTGTATTTCCTGGGAATGCACAGGCATGACATGTTATTTACTTACCATCCTGAGCCTGTCATGACGTTCCAAGATTGCCGCGTATTCTCCGGAGTCTAGTCGGAGCAGAGGTGGGCGCCGGCGTCCCAGTCTCGCAGGCGCACCTGTGGGGTCCGCTCACAGCCACACCCCCAGGCTTCCCCTCTGCATGTGATCTCTACTGCTTCCGCTTGCTTTCTGGGCTTTTCCTCTGCCAGGCCGGTGACACTAGGGCGTGTGCGGAGCCACCCGGTGTGGATGGATGAGCAGGTCTCCGTGAGGGAGGCAAAGACGGCCTGGGGGACATCACTGCCCCTCTCTCCAGCCCTTTCCCCTTTGCTGTGAGCGCAAGCCCAGCACACACACGGGAGCTCTGGGTGAGTCCGCTACTCGAACCCCTGGATGTCTCACGTTAAAGCGTGAGACACGGTAGAAGGCAGTGCCAGTGACGTCGCGGGGGAGGGTAGGTGGTGCAAAACATCGTGATCTTCTCGGCATGAGGATCCCATTGGGTGGGGATCGTTCTCGCTCAGCATGTTCTTGTGGGTATTTGTGATATTTTCCTTTGAACCACCGTATATTGTCAAACTACTCTTAATCAGCCTCACTCGATAAACAGCATCGTCAGCCTTTCCCAGGTTATTAAGATAGAATGTCCGTCAGTCCAATGTTACTGTGTAGGTTTCCCAGGGCTGCCGGAACAACGGAAGTTTATGGTCTCACAGTTCCCACGACCAGCAGTCTGACATGCAGGGGTCCGCCAGGCTTTGCTCCCTCTGAAACCCACAGCGGAGGGAGGACCCCTTGGCCCCTTCCAGAGGCTGGTAGCCCCAGACGGTCCTTGGCTTGTGGCAGCATCTCCCCAATCTTCACATGGCGTTCTCCCCCTGTCTCTTCATGTAGTCTTCCTTCCGTGTCTGCAAATCTCCGCATCTGAATTCCCCCTTTTTCTAAGGACGCTAGTCATATTGAACTAGGACCTACCCTCCTATGACTTCCTCTTAAGCTGACTGCGTGTGCAAAGACTAGTTCCAAATAAGGTCACATTCTGAGGTCCTGTGGAGATACAACTTAACTCATAATAGTTATTCAAGTTGTTCAAGTTAGTTTACTTCTTTAAACTACCAGTAAGTGTTTATCACATTTTTAATGTGGATTTCAAGTAGATGTCAGGGGATGCCTTAGAAATACAACTATGTAACTTTTCTCAGTGGAAGGCAAAAATTAAAACAAGCCAGTGTAAAACCAGTGATTTCAAGGTAGGCTCTGCAGTCAGACAGACTTGGGTTCTAATCTCACTTCATCTGTAAAATGGGAGTGAGGTCCTCACCTTATAAAGGAAACTAAGGAATTAATTGAGGGAATTAAGTTACTTGATCCAAGTTAAATAGCATAGTGTCTTGAACATAGTCAATACTCTATTAGTGTTATGTTTATTGAAACCGATTATCTCTCTGCTTTTAGAAAAATCTTGATTATTCTTTGTAGAATATTAGAATATGCCCTATGATGTATTCTTTCACATGTCCTCTTTTTTCCCTTGAGAATGTAGGGTGTTACATGCTGCTCACTAAGACGCGGGTAAGCAAACCGGAATCTCACCTTGTCACCTGTCACCATTCCATAGGTTTGGGCGGGCTTACTTGTGAATAGACTGGAATTGGAAGGCTGGACAGACTTGATCCTGAGCGCCGCAGGCCCAGCATGGTAGAGGATCCTGAGGTGTCAGAGAAGCCGAGGATGGAGGAAGCAGGTGTGGGAAATGGCAGT
>CM052886.1:4234391-4271063 GCA_028534135.1 Potos flavus | reverse complement strand
TGACTGTAAAAACAACACAAAACAAGTTTGTCAAAGGTTCAGTAACCTTCCTTCACTCAGTGACAAATGTCACTTAATTAAGTCACTCAGATCATTGCATGCCCAGAATTAAGTTCTGACGTTTGTAATTGGTGCATCTGTCAGTGTCATGTGTCTTTCTTAAGGTGAAGGGGAATTGTGTTTGGTTTTTCCCCTGGGTCTTATTTTTATTCCATTGTGTATTCACCTTTTTGTCCAACATCCGTATAAAAGAGGGTCACTTGAAAAGGTTTTACTTTTGAAATCAAGAAGCCCAGAACTTTTCTTTTATCTTTTGAGTTGAGAAAAAGTAGAATTTACTTTAATCATGAAGAATGTATATCAAGCCACAAACTCAGAACAGATATACAAATATAAACGAGCTGGAAGTGGATGCCCAGTCATTTGCTGAAGAAATAGGCCATATATATTATTTGGGGTGTTAGGAAAGGCAGGATGAAATTTACTTGGAATTCTTATGGATGATACTTAAATTGTACTCTTAAAGGTATGAAAAAATTTTGCACTAATGATATAAAACATGCTTTAGTGAGAATAGAAAGCCATTGAAACCCTAAGGAGAATCAGATTTTTGCCAGAGTGAATCACCTAGACATCCTCTAGAACTTTAAGCAAAGAAAATAAATTAATTAAAACAGGCCTTAATTAGACCAGTGTGGTTCATGGGGCTTTGGTGGTACTGCTTTGCAAATCTAGCTAGCAAAAGATTTTAAAAAACTATGCTAGCCTTAACATTAACTCTGTTTTATGAAAAAGAATGAATTTCAAATATTAATATCACATATTAATATTTAAATATTCATTTAAAAAGCCATTTTTAAAATAGCTCAGTTAAGGATCTTTTACAACATAGCTCATTTGTATGACAGACTCTTTCCCACAGTGACTCATATATAATTCTTGAAATGAAAACTATGAAATTTCCAAGCACACCTGATGCATGTTTATGTATTCAAACTTCAAGATGACTTGCCTTTGGCAGGTCTTCTGAGTGATGTGAACTATGGTGGTCATTTTAATTGTAGCATCTGCCCTGATAACCCATAGTCAAATGTGGTTTTTGCTTTTAAAATTAATTTATTCACTTGACAAATATTTATTTAGTACCCACAGTTGTTGGACATTGTCTTGACATGGGGTTCAGCAATAAACCGTCAAAATCCTTTGTTTACAAAGCACAGGGCTGTGGAGGCTGACAGTATGTAAATGCAGAAGTATATTATGGAGAATGTTGGATGGCAATAATTGCTAAAAGATCAATCAGGGAAGGAGGGTCAGGAGTGCAGCGGGGGCAAGGGGGCACGCTAGCACAACTAGGGTGATGAGGGACCATCCCACTGGGACATTAGAGCAGAGAGAGGAGGAGGGTCTGGTATGTTCCGTGAAGAGCATGGTGGCCATTGTCCCTGGTGGGGAGTCAGGGAGGAGGGAAAAAGCAGCAAGGTCATGTCTGCAAGGTCACAGAACCAGCTCCTTTAGGCCTTGAAGGCCATTATAAGGACTTTGACTTTTGCCTGGAATAATGAGGGAGGAAAGGGTGGAGCATCTACGCAGAGGAATGACATGATCTGGCTGGTGTTTTAGAGAGACCCCTCTGGCCGCTGTGTTAAGAAGAGATATAGGGGAACAAGGGTCAGGAAAGGGAGGTCATTTGGGAAGGAGACACATGAACACAAGAGAAACATAGTGCTGGCTTAGACCAGCTCAGGAATAGGGAAGATGGTGAGATGTGGTTGAGTCCCAGCATGTGGTGGCTCCAGCAGCAGGAGGAGGGAACAGAGAACCTGTGACGTACGCACCTGGCCATGCCAGCACAAACTCACAATAGTCCCACATGCTTGTAACTTACCCTGTCCCCTCACACTGTCTGATCCACCTGCACACCAGGAACAGCACCCAGTAAAATCCAGGAACATTTCAGCTCTCCTTGTGGCTATCATCCAGAACCCATGCTGTGTACTTGCTTTTGTTCTCTGCAGAGTTCTTCCTCCCTGTTTCTAACCCTTTAGCCCTGTTAGTGCATTCAATGACTGAATTTTGCTGGCTCTTTTCTGGCCTTCTGTGTCCACAGGGCAGCCCAGCAGGCTCAGGGGCCCTCGGCTCGGCCAGATGCGCAAGTACTAACATTTGCTTCTGGAGGCTACCACTGGGGCTACGAGTGGTAGCCTTGGATGAGTCAAGGATTGAGAAAACCAGAGGGGAGAAATAGACAAAGAGTTTGGCCAAAAATGGGCATTAAGGCTTCAGGCTAAGAACCTGAGAAGAAAATGATACAGTCGGGAAGTAAGAGCCAGTTAGGTAAGGAGCAAGTTCAGGAGCAGATTCTACGAACAAAGGTTGGAGTGCCAGGGGCTGGCTGGCATTGGCCATGGGCTACCTAGTGCATGGAGGCGGGAAGAGGGGGCAGGTCAGACTGCCTTAAAGCCTGACCTGTTCCTGTATGTCAGTTCTTGTCATCAAATTTATCTTATCCTTGTTCCTGATTCTGAGGGTTAGATTTAGAGCACACGGCATCCTTCTGAATTTTTCAGGACAATTTTGGTCACTAGTGGCAGACTCCCAACTCAAATACCTAAACGAGAAAAAAATAATTTATTGGCTAACATAACTAAAAAGCGCAGGGATGATACTGCTTCAGGCTTGGCTGGTTCCAGAGACACAAACAATGCCATGAACCCCCAGTCTCTTTTTCCATTGTTCAGGTGTCTTTTCCTTGGAGCTGGCTTCATTCTTGGGTAGCTTAGCAACACCATTAGGAAGATGATCTCTCTTTTCCAACAGTTAAAGCCAAAATTTAGGATGCATCACATTAGCTTGGTTTAGGTGATGTGCCCATGCCAGAATCATTTACTATGGCCTTAGGGAGATAGAATGCTTTTTTGGACAAGTGAGGACTTACTGTTTGAATTTTTGCCATCACTCGGATACCTGCGAATTTATTCATGATGAAAGGAAGTTGCAGTATTTCCATTGGTGGTCAATGGGAAAGCTCTCAGGACCTTCTCAATGTATGTCATCCCTGTCATGTTCATGGTGTCAGGGCTCTCCAGGAACATGTCAATTTTTAAGATTGTTAAGTAAGCTTTCTAAGGGAAGAATGAGATTCCCCCAAATCTTGATTGTCTCATTACAAGTAAAGTATCCAGCTGTACACATCCATGACTGCAAGTGAGGCTGACCTTGTAATTAAACACAGCCTAGAGTTTCTATGATTGTGTCTGTATTCATGACTTCAGAGCAGCAGATCCTTTTATCTTCCTGCATCCTGGCCTCTTTCATCTGGTGGTTGGTTCTGTGGGCACCTTGGACGAGGCTCTTCTAGCACCAAACTCTCCATCCTCTCCTTTTCCTTCAACACCACTGTCTCTGCCACCCCCACTCCATATCTGACCTTCTTCTCATTCCCCTAGTTTGGTTGGTAGCACTCCCTCTGCCCAGTCACCCAAGCCTAAGTCTGAGTCAACCTACGTGACCACCTGCTCCCTTACCATCCCCATTTCTGTTTGCTTCTCTGGGTCCCTGCCATTAGTCTAATGCCCTTCCAATCAGATTTAACCCTAGGCTGAGAGCCTGACTGTGAATTCTTTCAAAATTCTTAAGTGACTCTCCCTTTCTTATAAGTCAAAGCCCAAGTTCCTTCATGCACCCAAGGCTCTCTAGGCACCGGCCCTTGCCTACCTCTCAGCTTGTCTCCCACTGGGTCCCCTGAGCACCTTTTAGTGCTCCAACTGTACCTTTCTTGCAGTTCCCAAACCAATGTGATCTATACTTTTGCTTATAGCTCTGTTCATCCTTGAATGATGAACACCTGCCCTTTCTTCTGCCCAGGCTCAGGGCCAGTGGCCCTCTTGTACGAACCCTTTTCTGGCCATACCCTGTTTAATGCTCTGTCTCCTGTGGGCCCCACCTCACCCAGGGCCCCTTCTCTCCAGGCTCTGCAAAATGTTAGCGATTTTATTCATCTCCATGCCCAGTTCCCCTTAGCAAGGTATAAGGCCCCTGGAAGGCAGAGACCATGTTTTACTCATGCGTATACCACCAGTTGCTAACTAACATACCTGAGCATTTAATAAATATTTTAAGGTGAAGGAGAGTGAGTGTATTTTTCTGAGGAAGTTGTTGATGGCACTTTTTCCTCTGAAAGTGTGGCTAACAGGGTTGGGCTTTACAGTAAATATCTGTGCCAGAAGGCAAAGTACCGTCACTGGGGACAAGGTGGACAGCGACACCTAAACCGAATTCCTGGCCATGAACATGCCCATACTCAGGATCGTTTTTAAAGTACAGTTGCCTTCAGTGGGCCCTGTTTACCTTGGCTCATAAAAAGGGGCTTTGGTTAGAAGACCTCTAGGGTCCCTCTGAGGACTAACGTTCTGTATTTATAAAGCTGTGTTAGTTTTTGTCATACCAGTTTGCTATAATAAATGAAGATGTCTTGGGGAGTATTGGATAAAAGTCAAATTGGGGGAAAACAGTCATGGAAGAAAGGCAGGTTTTCTGTAATGAACTGCTTATAAAAACCACGGAGATGCATATTTGGGCAGGTGAAGATAGCTGAGGGAATTTAAAGTATGAAAGATCACATTTGTTTAGGTAATGTAGTTTTTAAGGACTATGTAACAAAAGATTCTCCAAGAGGTGATTATATCAGTTATTAAAAGATGTTCGTGTCTTGGGTGTGCAAATATCAAAGTGTGGAATTTCTAATCTCTCATTATGTGATCCAACAATTGTAAAGTGCCAATGAAATTCTCATGGATCACAAATGTATTGTGTAAAATTTTTAGCTCAAAATAATATGAACGTAGTGACATGGAATAAAACGGGAAATACTTAGAATTAACATTTAAATGTATATGCATAAATATATGTATATATAGACAGCTATTGATATGTGCAAATAATCATGTGTATATATATACACATCTTTTTGTGGCCCTTGAACAATTTTTACTGGCCTTGACATTCACCAGTCCCAAGAGTGTGCTCAATATCACAGAACTCTATCCAGAGCTGCATATTTTCAGCATTTTTATTTTCCAACACTATTTCATTGCAGTTGTAATATGCCAATTATATCATGAGTTTAAACTACATACACAGTCACCTTTCTAGCACTATTTCAACCTAGATAATAATTCTCTTGGGGAAAAGACTCTTGTCCTACATTATCTTTGTCAACCCAGAGAGACTAGTGCGATATCTTGCCAGGAGGAGCTGGAACTCAATAAATATTTATTCAATGAATTGTTGGGAAATGAATAAGTAAACACAACAGAAATTTACTAGCAGACTGGTAATTTTGGAACACAAGACAGCGAAAGCAGGAGCAGGGATGCTTTTATGGTGGTTAAAATCCTGGACTGTAGAGTCAGGCCTGATTTTACATCCCAGCTCTACCATTTATAAGCTAAATAACTTCGAGCAAATTACTTAATCTCATTAAAGCTTAGTTTTCTTATCTATAAAACAAATGAGTTTCTCTGAAGGTAAAATGAGATAATGCTTAGCAAAATTTTTAGCACACAGTAAACTCTGATTACTTTTAGCTATTTTTTATGAAAAGTAATCACAAAAATATTACATTAGTGAAATCATAGAGACTTCTTTTTTTTTTTCTTATTAATCCTTGGCATTTGCACTGAAAGATGTGGATTTAGGAATGGCTTCAGTGAGAAAAGGAAGATCTAAATTCCCAAGGGGAACGCTCCAGAGCAGTGTGTAGCCAAAGAAGGGTGGAAGAAAGGGTCTGAAGCCATCAACAGATTTTCTAGACATCTGAGGATTCCAAGACAGGTTAGTTGCATGGAGCTTTTGACTTGGATTTGAATGCAAAACTGAGCTCTTGGAAGAGGGAAGCCATGGTCAATGTCGTATGTAGAAAAGTAACTTGCCCATGTGCACTAAGGAATAAGTGAAGAGAAAGCAGTTTTTCAAGCAAGGTCTTGAGCTGGGATTAGGAAGTGACCCACCAAGTGACCAATGGAGTCAGAATTATGGGTTTAGAAATTGAAAAATGACAGAAATTGATGTTTGGGGGAGGTGACACTGTCACAGGGGAGTTCCTTCTGGGAAATTCTCCAAGTAGTTTGAACACATTTCAATTTAAATAGTTCACTTTGTACTGTAATTGTTTATCTGTTGTTGCTTTCCTCTCTAGAGAGTGTGGTAGGACACAGGAACTATTAAGCCGTGATTTGGAAGTGTGCCCAGTGGGGCTGGGCTAGGAAGATGGAAGGACTCCAAGGACTCACAGTTGCGGTGGAGTAGAGTGAAGGGCAGATACAGAAACAAATGGTTGCATCAATGATTACACTTTATCCTTATGGGGAGCCAAGAAATATTGTTGAAGTGTAGTCATGGTATGAGCATAACTGCATTTGGAAATACTTCCCTGATAGCATCATAGAAGATGAGTAGGAAAACACTGACGGCAGAGAGACCAGAAAATAAGTTATTAAGGTCTTCAGGTCAGAGGTAAGGAATGCCTGTACTAAAGATTCTGGTGGGGGAAAGGAGAGCAAGGAATGGACGATAGTGATGAGTTAAAAGATGGAATCCATAGCAGGCTATGACAAATCTGAATTCAGATAAATGTGTAAGTTTAGTAGAAGAGAAGGAATTTATACCCACTGATCTCTTCTTTTTACCTTCTGAAGTAGAAAGCAGAGGCATTTCCTGAGAATAAGAAGGCAAGGATGGACTTGTGGGCTTCAGGGTGTGGGAAAGAGGTGGGATGGGAGGGGGAACGCATCTGAATCACATAAAAGAAATGCTATGTAGCTCTGACATGCAGATTTGTATGGTTTCCCTTGCTGCCAGGGCTTAAGAGAGAAGCAAGCTGACAGTTTAGTTGATCCAGGTTTGGGGATTTGCAGAGAATGTCAGGGAAGGCTCTGGCCTGGCTAAGCAGGTGTTCAGCATTTGTTGGATGAATGAGTGCACAATTGAACCCCACGGAAAAGGAGTTTATTAGGGATATTGTACAAGAAAATGAAAGTCTGGAAACAAGAAATTTGTCTTGTTTTCTAAGACATCTCTTACTTGGGAAAGTCTTCTGTGACCCCAAGTATGTCCAGTACCACATTATATCTCAATGGCCCCAGTTCCCTTTGCAGCATTCTGCTTAGTTATAATCAATAACCAGATTGTTCATGACTGTTCATGTGATATATACTTCCCCACTGGCCCGTCTTCTCTGTTTTGTTGATCATTATATCCTAAATGCCGACACACTGAAAATACAATAAATCTGTAGTGCTCAATACATATTTTAACTGACAGAATGACATTTTTAAATATTTTCTTGCTTGGTGGTATCCTATAAGGTTTTGTGAGTTTGCTTTAGTTTGGAAGAAGACTAATAAATTAAATTACAAATGGTTCTTTATTGGAATATAGGTTCTTTCTGGCTCATAACGGCAGAAATTTGTGTACTTACTTAGGAATTACATGGAAATCTCACCATATTTAGATATACAAATAAATATATCTAAAACTACTTCTGGGTAACTTAAATCTAGCCTGTGTAATTATTACAGTTGTAACCAATGCTCTTTGCAGTTTCTTCTTTTCCCCCCTTATTACACATTTTATTATACTAAGTGTTTTAAACTGGCTAATGCCCATAAGTGGCACATGATATGTTTTATTATAGAAATGAATGTCTGCCTTAAGAACAGGTGCTTCCTATTTGGGGTTTGAAACAAAGAAACATATATTTTCCTAGAATACATCTGGTATCAGTTCTATTATGAAAAGTGAAAACATTAAAAAAAACTTTTCAGGTATCAAATGTATATAGTTTGTGATATCTGATTTCTGAATTCTTATCCTAGCATCTTCTATTAAAATCTAGAAATGTGTTGTTAAAAGGTAAATTGTTCCATAGATTGCCTACATAACTTAATATATTTTAGTTTAATAGATATGAAGCTTATGCCACATCTACTATGTGGTCTTCATACTTCAATTACATTTAGACTTTTGATCAGTGTATCTCTGTGGCTAGTAAACTTTCCCTTTTTAATTACTTTTTTACATCCTAAAATGTTACTTTTCTTAGCAATACAAAATTCAATATTGAGTCTATCAAATGAAACCAATATTAAAATCAGAATATGAATATATATTTCTTAAAACAAACAATTGTTTTTATATTAAAAATTATTCTATATTTCTTCACCTTAAAATCAGATATTATCCACAATATTGCTAAAGAATATTTTTATTCATCCAATACTAATATGTGGCTTATTTATGGAGCGAGTTACACAGCACCTATCCTGTCCTCTGTCACGTTGGATCTCAGGTCGTCATAAGTAGGTAGGCAAATAGATGCCTGATGGCTTGTGTGTCTCTTTCTTTCCATGGTTCTGAGTGTTTGTCTCATTCACTATGTTTTAAACCAGATATATTGGGGATTTATCACTGTTTGAGATTATCTAAACATCAGATTTACCTTCATCAGATAGTATAAACTATCCAAAATGATATATCCCCCACATATACATTAGCAGAAATTTATTTCATGAAATTATAATGAGATTGTCATATAATCCACCTCACCAAGAATACTGTCAAAACCAAGGAAATCTGCACCAGTCTTCCTCACTGAAATATTGTTAAGATTAATGAAGCATTTGTAGTTAGATTGTGCAATTCTTCCAGGAAATCTCAAAGCAAGAATAAGATAGCACTTTCTTTTGAAAGGCATCTGTTTTACTGTCAAACCAAACTTAAAGCAGTCAGAATGATACACACTCCTGAGTAACTTCCTGCTTTCTTGGACATGTCAAAGTATTGATGTTCCAATGTGACAGGATTCTAGTAATGAAGGAACCAAGTAGGTGGGAAAAATTGTTGCCCAACTTTCAATCAAATGATAGATCATGAATAGATAGATTTCAAAGAAAAGAAAGCCAGAAATCTACGTTATGTATGAATAGAAAACTTGCAAACAAGTTAGTGGAGGACCAGAGTCTTCCTTACCTAGCTCCTACTTATTCCCTAATTGCAAATGAGACACTAATAGAGGTACATTTTAACTAATTTTATTCATTGAAATAATATGTGATATATTGCAACCTTATGAACTTCAAATAAAATCTATTTATTACTGAGAGCTCGTCAGGGATTCAAGACAAAAAGCCAGGAGTCATCCTTGGTTTCTCTCTTTCCCTTTCCCCCAAGCCATTAGTGAGCACCATTGGTATTTACTCTCTCCAAATGTATCTTAGACCCATCCACTTCTCTCCAAATCCATCATCACCATCACCTCTTGCCTTGAACCCTGCAACTGACCCCATTTGTCCCTCCACTTTCTCTTTTGCCACCTGTCCCCCATCCAATATCCCCAAGAAGCAAAAGTGAGCTTAAAATGTCAATCAGATCATGTCACTCCACCGCAATGACTTTCCATCATACTTATTTTAAAAATCAAACTCTTTACCTTCTTCTTGCTCCATAAGTTCTGTCCACTCTGGAGTCCTTTCTGTTCCTTAAAAACTCTCAGCCAGGGGTGCCTGGTGGCTCAGTGGTTAAGCATCTGCCTTCAGTTCAGGTCATGATCCTGGGGTCCTGGGATGGAGCCCCAGGTGGTGCTCCCTGCTTAGTAGAGAGCTTCACTCTCCCTCTCCCTCTGTCCCTCCCCCGTCCCTCATGCTCTCTCTCAAAGAAATAAATAAGAATTTAAAAAAAAAAAAAAAAAAAAAACCCTCTGAGCCATTTCCTGCGTATAGGCCTGGGGACCTCTCCAGTGCTTTTCCCTCTGCATGGAATGGCTGGCTCTTTCCCACTATGCAGATCTCAGCTTAAATATCACCCCCTCCAAAAGGTCTTTCTTGACTCACCTTTTTATCATTGTGGACATCTCCGTCCCCACATTATAATCTCAATTGCAGTTTATTATGGTAAATGCTATGAATGAACCGAAAGTGTGTCTCTGTTAGGGCACTTATCAGAAATTGCCATTTTTTATCCGTCTGTTGAAGGGCATCTCGGCTCTTTCCACAGTTTGGCTGTTGTGGACGTTGCTGCTATGAACATTGGAGTATTTATGGCCCTTCTTTTCACTACATTTGTATCTTTGGGGTAAATACCCAGTAGTGCAATTGCAGGGTCATAGGGTAGCTCTATTTTTAATGTTTTGAAAAAAAAATTAAGATGTTAAAAAAATAAAATAAACACTGATGATAGGAGAATAATAATCCTCAGGCATTACATTAAAGAAAAAAAAGAAAGAAAGAAACTGCCATTTTTGTCTGCCTGCCTGTTTCAGGTCTCCCTGAGAGAGTGTAAGTTCTCTGAGGGCAGGATGCATGCCTGTGTTGTTAACCCGTGGCTCAGAGCCCAGCACTGTGTGTGCACACAGCATCAGTGCATTAATGAATGAATGATCACGTGAAAAGTGCCAGTAAGCTGGATTTCCGATATATGTTATGCGCCTATTGCATTTACATAGAAGTAGTTGGCTGTGAGGTCTGACAATGGGTGTTTAAATTAAATTTTCAAACTCTGTATGTAGCCATCCCATGCAAACAGTTCCTCCTTATGTGAGTTAGATTTTTGGTGAAGAGGGCCTCATTTTCTTTCTTCTTCTTTTTTTTTTTTTTTTAAAGATTATTTATTTATTTGACAGAAAATGAGAGAACAAGCACAAGTAGGCAGAGCGGCAGGCAGAGGCAGAGGGAAAAGCAGACTCCCTCCTGAGCAGGGAGCTTGATGCGGGGCTTGATGCCAGCACCGTGGGATCCCGAGATCCTGACCTGAACCGAAGGCAGATGTTTAACCGACTGAGCCACCCAGGCACCTCAGTTTCCCCTCTGAAAGAAAGGAAATGAGAGCAGTTGCTCCCTAAGTTCTCTTCCTGCTCTGAGGCTCTCAGCCATTTTGGAGCTATCCCTGAGGTTGTGCAGATGCCGTCTACCCCCAGAAGCCACGGGAAACGCCACGTGGGGCTAAGGAATGGGTCTCTGAATGAATACACGAACACAGTTGGAGTAGACTATCTGTGGGGAGTACATTGGTATTTCCAAGCTCTATTTGGGGCACAAACGTAAGGTTCCACAGAGCAGGTTACCGTGCAGCAGGCTGACAGTATTGAACCTGCTGTAGCTCACTGGTCCCCATTGTCTCATTAGCAAGAATCTCAGCTGCTATCAAAGAAACCAGCTGCTTGCCTAGGTAGCAAACAAGCACACGGATGTTTACACAGTTTTGCTCCCCTTGCTTCTACCTCTCACTTTCATCCCTAGCCACTTCACCCAAGGAGAATCATGCCAAATAAATATCAGATTAAGAAAATGCTTCTCAAAAAAAAAAAGAAAGAAAGAAAAGAAAATGCTTCTCATTAGTTGTCTGTTCAAAACAACTTTGGAAGCAATCTGGGAGCATCCAGCAGTATCTTTTCACAGACTTTTATCTCTTGAAAGTTGTTGAAAGAGCTAAATTAAAGTTCCTGTCATTAATCCTTGTTCTGAACACTGTAAATCAAAGGAGTGAAATACTTCTCCTCACAATTCAGATCCCAAACAGGTAAAAATTACAACATAAAACAAAATTTAATACTGGCATTGCCCCTGTCACCTAAGCCGTATATTCTTGACTGAAGTAATCAACAAGAGGGTATGGGTGTGCTGTAATTCAACATTGTTTCAAAGCCTGTAGGTTTGGTAAATACGTTTCATTTTTAATATTTCTGTACGTAAAAGCGAATTTGGATAAATATGGGGACGTCATTCTTACTTGACTCTAAAAGCTGTGCTGGTCTTGATCCAGTCTCTACAACTCTTTGCAATTTCGCTTCGTAATGACAGCTTCCCTAACATAAATTCAGGTTGTAAAGCCTGAACTTCCCTCACTGTCACGGAGCATTCGTGGGGAAGGCTTTTTATTTGCAAGTTGCACTTGATGCGAGTTTTAGACAGGTGAGGTGGGCAAATAAAGACCTGGACAAGGAGGAACAGCAGACAGGGATCCTGTCTGGGGCCCTGATGTTGATTTGTGGAGCCTCCTGTCACCTTCCCTATCTGCGCTGCAGTTCCGCCCTTTACAAAACGGGGGTCACGAGCCATATTGTCAATCCCTGTAACCTGCGAAGCCACTCCTTACGGATGAAGAGCCGGCAGTGATCAAAGGTGCCTGCCTCACACCAGCCACAGCCGAGTCAGGAGGATCTGTTAGCGAGCGTCTACGGACTCGCCCAAATGCCGTGGGAGGAAACCAGTGTCTGAGCACAAAGAATTTATACACAGCATAAAAGAGAAGCCACTAAAATGTCGCAGCCTCAAATTTCCTTGCAATCACCTTTCTTGGGATTGTAGATTCATGGTAGCCGTGCCTCCTTCTCCAGAATTGTACCCCGAATGTCAGAGGTGCACATAAACAGTGTCCATATTTTACTAGGAAATTTGGGTCAAAAGAAAAACAACCTGTCTGCAAAGTAATTTAACTGGATGAGGTTTTTAGTATTACCAAACCACAAACGATTATTCTTTTCCGTACAATTATCATTAGGGGTGGAGGAGGAGCACACACCTCTGTCACCAAGCCCCACTCTGCCTTGCTTCCATTAAGTCAAGGACAAGCGCCGCCATTTCCCTGAAGGACACTGCATCTCCGAGACTCCTGTAAAGGGGACCTGCCATGTGTTCATGCTGCCTTTCCTCTTTCCCTTCCCGTGTCTTTGTCTGCACTGTCACCAGAGGACTCGCGGTTTTCTCAAAAGACACATCTGTATTCCTGTCACTCAGCGGCCACGTGTGGTGGTGAGGGCTCTGACCCCCATATGGGGACAGGTCAGGATGAGAGAGGGCAGAAAGCTGGGGCAGAACCTGAAAACCAGTGTCTAGTTCCAGTTCTCTCATTGGTTTTAAGATTTTTGGCGAGTCTCAAATTTTCAAAACTCAGATTTCCTCATCTTAAAAAGGATGAAGAAACCAGGTCAGGTGATCTTTGAGATCATTTCTGCAGGGATTCGTTGTAAAATAATGTGTCCTCAGCCTCCTATACAGCAGTTGGGGAGTTAGGCTTCTTAAGATCACTTATTCCTTTACCCCCTGACTCCTGCTGGAGGACAGTCTTCAAGATTGCCCACTTCAGCCATCCAGTCGAGTCTGCTCCACATTTTCTTCCAGAGTTCACTTCCTTCGTTGGCTATTTACCATGATCGAATCTGAGAGTCCACTATGATCTAAATAAGCGGCACCCTCTCTATTAACCCCAGCGTGGAATCATGTGCCCTTGCAACGACATTGACCAGCTGTATCTCCATTATAAATCATGAATTGAACGCATTGCTTGGGTCCACCCCCCTGCACTTGCAGAAGATTGGGCTTATTCAACCCGCCACCTCTACCCTCTGATTCCTCCTGGACAACATCCATTGAAGTTAAAATACAAAGTTCTCCCAAAGAGATTTCATAACACAACTGCTGAACCCAGCTCTCTCAAGACCAAGTATACCTTCTAGAGATTCTACGTAGTGATCGTACAGAAAGCTGGGGAATTACCTACTCAGTATTTGAATAGTTTCCTGTACCTAGCACACTAATGAAAACCATGTGCCCTGACATAGGAGAATCCTGAAATCCTAAAGCTGCCATCATGATTTTTTAAATTTAAATGCTTATTGTGGCATTTAGGAATCCCAAGTGTTTATTAACAGATGACCGCTTTTTATAAATCTGATTCTTTTACGTTTAATCTAAACACCATGTAATACTCATGTAGAAGCTGTGAACTCAGGAATAAGAAAGAGGTTGGAAGGGTGCCCTGGTAGGGAGAAACTTAATTTTAAACCTATACCATTGACAAAGGAAAAAAAATCTAGAGAACAGACAACTGAGCATTGTTTCAGGTGGGGTCCAGCCCCAGTGCTGGCATTAGAGCTGACCCATCATGAGACAGCAGACAGGCCGTGCCTCTCTCTGGCTTTAGGTCTTTGTTGCCAAATGAGTAAAAGGGGATCTGCCCTAAATAGTTCACATTATTGTCTTGAAACTGAAATGAGAGAATGGATGTGGAAGTTCTCTGCAAGTGTGATGCATTATTTTTCTCTCACCATCTCGTGCATGGTGACTCTCGTTTTAACGGCAGCCATTTTTCATAGGACGGACTCTCCTCGCTCCCCATCCTTGTCCTGCTTGTCAGGTCGATGACTCCTCCTATTGTTTTGTAGCAAGCCAGGCAATTCTTTTATTTGAAATGCTACATCATCTTGACTTTAAAGTTGTTAGCTTTTCTTCTTAAGATTCTCTTCTGAGTTCTTCCCCCTAGATCAGATATTCCAGTATTATCTACATTTTTTCAGGTGTCACTCAGCATATTTATGATGCAATAAACCATTGTTTCAGTAGAGACTAATAAGGTATCAGAAAGTCATCAGTAACACTGCTTTTTACGAAACATCAAAAATGACGTGTGTGTGTGTGTGTGTGTGTGTGTGTGTGTGTGTGTGTAGAAAATGATGCATCGGGGCGCCTGGGTGGCTCAGTGGGTTAAGCCTCTGCCTTCGGCTCAGGTCATAATCTCAGAGTCCTGGGATCGAGCCCCGCATTGGGCTCTCCGCTCAGCGGGGAGCCTGCTTCCCCCAGTCTCTCTGCCTGCCTCTCTGCCTGCTTATGCTCTCTCTCCTCTCTGGCAAATAAATAAATAAAATCTTTAAAAAAAAAAAAAAGAAAGAAAGAAAATGATGCATCTTTTGAAGAACAGAAGAGAAACTGTGGGAGTCCCATTATTTAAGCAGAGGGGTTGAAATGAACAGGGTTTGCAGTCAGGAGAGAATTATAGGTTTCGTAAAGAAAGAAAGAAAATGAAACAATCCCAAAAGCTATAAATTTACTCAAGTTATTGAAATATCCCTTAGTGATTATTTTCTAAATTTGCTCTCAATCAGTCATCCTTCTTCTTTTGAAATTTTAGAAGACAGTGTTGGAGAATTTGCTGCAAGTAAAATCATAATTAATAAAATAGCTTAAAACTGTGAAATAGTTTTAAATTTTAAAATATGGATTTTACAGACTTACCAAAGCTTAAATCAAAAAAGAATGTTGCAACCACCATTTCTCACTGCAAATGTAGGGTGGGGTGCTACCATATGTTATCTCTACAATGAAACATAAGGGGTACAGTGGTATAATTAATAGCAAGCCGATTTTACTTCCAAAATTCCAAAAAAGAATATGTTGAAAATATATATTTTCTTATAAGAATTCAAAATATAATGCCAAAATAAATTCTGAAAAATATAGCAACCTATCAATGTTGATGTTATTCTGCTTTAAGAAAATCAATATACAAAATTTTAGACTTATAAATTACTATTACGGTTATCACAGATTCTTTGCTTTTGTTTCCTTATATAATTTTTAAAATTGTGAGCTTACCTCCTTCATTTACAATGATTCATTTTGTAACCAATTTTCTTCTGGCATGTGATATCTATCCATTATACACCACTGAAAATATACCATAGTTTCTATGAACTCTTTGAGTTTCATTAAATACAAATATTAGTTGTTATACAGAATTTTCTGCTTTGTTCCTGTTTCCTATTGACATGCCTTCTACTTCCTCCAATAATAATGATGGTGATATCAATAATAGCTAATATTTAAGTAATGCTCAGTATATTTTTAAGAACCTTATGTTTAATCCTCAGGATAGCCTTATGTGGTAGATATTGTCACCTCCTGTCTTAGAGAGATCAAGTCACTTGTCCATCTTATAAGTAGTCATCAGTGAGTGGCCCTTGTGGGACTTGAAACTGGCCATCACACCCAGAGTTCATGTCCCAAGTCACTCCAATTGGTTAGGGTTCTATAACAATAGCTATCTTGCCCTGGCTTGTTGTGACTGAGTCTTACAGAAGCTTACTCTGTAAGCTCAAAATCTGTTTTCTGCCTTTTGCTGCAAACTTAGAGAAAATAAGTGTATGTGGTGGAATTTCAAGTGCATTACTATAGCAATCTGAGTTGACTTTGTTGTGATCTGTGTCTTACCTGGAGCATGCCTAGTACTGTGTCCAGACAGTCAGTCTGCTGGTTAAGAAGCTGGAAATACATATTTGGGAGCCATGAGCCAACAGACGGGAACTCAGGCTATGTGAGGGACCCAGTCACCTTCATGTAAATTGCTACTATGATCTAAGCTTAATTATCTTAGTAATAATTAAAACGTGATATTGTAAACATAAATATGCCCTGATGTATAACAAATGAATAGCATGTATTATTACATGTCTTAAAATACAAGGTGATATTGTGATAAGCACAATAGGACTACACAAGAAAATTGATCATCTGGACTTCACCCAAATTCATTTGTACAGGATATCTGTTCTTTATGCTTTGTTTTATACTTTAAATGCAATAAAGTGTTTACAAAGCATAAAGCACTTTACTCATTTTTCATGTTTTACTTCAGCTTTTCCATTTATTCTTTTTGCTCTCTAAACCACTTTTCACTGAAAATAAGTTTGCTGACATACAGCATAATTACTCATTTTTCTCAGTTATTCAATTCTGCCCACAATTTTTGTATACTCAAAAAGTTTTGTTTAGTTTATTCTTCATAATCACCTCAACATTTTTTTGTTATTAATTTAGCTCTATTTTTAGGAATAGTTGGGTCTAAAATAAAGAATTTAATTCAAATAAAATCTCCTTCTTTTCTTCCTTCCTTCCTTTTTTCCTTCCTTCCTTCCTTCCTTCCTTCCTTCCTTCCTTCCTTCCTTCCTTTCTTCCTTCCTTTTCTCCATAAATATTATTACTACCATACTGAGTGCCATGCTGTGAATACAAAGCTACAATTACAAGTCTGCCCTGAGGAGGTCCCATGTGCAGTGAGAACACAGTATATTACGAGAACAGAGTGGAACAGTAGAATGCGGAGGGGTGGGTTTTTGAGACAGGATTTGAAGCATGGGGGTGTGCAGGAAGGCCATGGCTGCACAGGGAGTCTGAGCAGAGAGAAGGCATAAAGATGAAAAAGACCGTGTGTATTTGAGAAATCCTGAGGATGTGAGGCAGTGGGCAATTCACTGTAGTGAAAAATGGGAGTAAGAGGCACAAGACAAAATTAGGAGGAGTGATTGCTTCCAAAATATGAAAGGCGTTGTGTACCATGTTTAACATTTAAATTATATTCTGAAGGTCTAAAGATCCAGTAGAGATTTTTACGTAGACGAGGAAAACTGTTCTGTGTTTTACCTTTGGGAACAATTGTAAGGATGAACTATGGTTGAATGGTGCTGGAAGGTGTGGATGAGTCTAGCCATAATAAGAACAGAATAAAATAGTTGTATTGTGGGTGGAAAGATGAGAAGAGCTTGAGAGATATTTTTAAGTAGAGTTGACAGAACTTTATAACTGATCAGGGTTGAGTAGGTAAGAGAAGTAGTTGAAAATATCTCTCAATTTTCCAGATTACATGACTTGGTAGATGGTGCTGTCATTAACTTTTGTGAGAGTCATAGGAAGAAGAGCATGTTGAGCACAAAGATAATTCAGGTTTAAAAATATTGAGATTGACAGTGTTAAGGTATCCAGTTTAAGACATTAGGTAAAAAATGGTAATAAAATGATGGAGGTGAGAAAAAGAACTTAGAGCCAGGTTTGTAGATAGGAGAACCACTGGCATTTTAGTCTGCTCAGGCCGCTATAGCAAATGACCACAGACTGGGTAGTTTAAACAACCAACATTTATTTCTCAAAGTTCAGGGGACTAAGAGGTCCAAGATTGGGGTGCCAGCAGGCTTGGTGTCTGTTAAGGCTGCCTTCTTGCAGTGTCTTCACCTGGTGGAGAGCAGAGAGAGGAGGAAGCAAGTTTTTGTGTCTCTTCATATAAGGCCCTAATCCCATCATGAAGGCTCTATGCTCAAGGCCTAATCACCTCCCAAAGGCTCACCTCAAATACCATCACATTGGGGTTGGGAGTTCAGAATATAAATTTTGGGAAGGCATAAACATTCCGTTCATGACAATTGGCATGTAGGTGTTAATCGAAACCGCAGGCAATCTGCTGGCTTCTTGGGAAAGAGTGTGAGTAAGATGATAGGACCAAGGATTAGATCTTGAGGACAGCCAAAACTTCGAATACAGAACAAGGAGAAGGAGCAATTGATATAAACTGAGAAGTGGTCAAGGAGGTGGAGATTAAAGATTTTTTTTTTTTTCTGGAAAAAAAATAAGTGTTAAGCTGTAAGTATCAAGTACCTTACAAAATGAAGTATGATAGAAATTTTTAAAGTACTCCTGTTTAACAAAACTCAATAAAAGAACAACTGTTAATGATTAAATGCTAAAGTCATTGACAGTAAAATTTGGCACAAGGCACATATGCCTGCTTTCATTTCTATTATTTAACATCGTTTTAGAGACTAATGTAATAAGACAAGAAAGTACAATGTATAACATAAACAATGAAAAGAAGAGAAAATTATTTTGTTATATGACTATATTATATACCAACAAAAATAACCCCAAGATACGCAATTAAATATTATTAGAAATACCAAATGAATTTGGTAAAATGGATGAATATAAAATAAATATACAAAATGAAAGTGCTTTTCTTTATTTCAATGAGCAGGGGAAATAAAAACAGGGAAAAATCACAAAAATAAAAAAACTATATAGTTCCTAAGAAAAAATACAGCAAGAAATTTCAGGACTTAGGTAAAAAAAAACTATAAAAATGTATTAAACATAAATATAATAGCATTTATATTAGTAGGTTTTTTATTATATTAATATCCAGAACTCAATAAAGATACTTTAACTGTAGATTAAAGATGAAGGATAGACCCAGAGAAAATATATTTGTAAACATTTGGCAAGCAAATAATATCACTGACATAAAAATACCTTTTTCAAATTGAAAATAAAAGGTAAATAGCACAAATAAAAATAGAGCAAAAATTTAGCCAAATAATAACTGTAAATTATTTAAAAGTTGATATTTGGAAGTTGTTCATCTATTAAAGTAGTGCAAATTAAAAATACCAATGAAATACCATTTTCTGCCATTAATCTTACACAATTTTTAAACATCCAGTTAATAGCCAATCTTAGCCATAGCTGGGTTGTTATTTACCTGGTAAGGTCAGGATGGCCATTGAAATTCTAACATTCCGGTTCATACATATTTGCAACCTTGAGCCCCTTCTTCTTTCAGAACCCTATCCCACCCTTCTCTGTACACAGACCCTTCCAATTTCAAAATGCAGTAGTTAGAGGACAAATGCGTGGCACCTAAAGTTCTTGAATGTTCCTGCCTTGCTTGCTAGATATTTGGAATAGTATCCCTGGGAAAGAGTGTAGTAAAGTAGGTATTGACTTATAACACAGGTGGGAGTACAAATTGCTAAAACTATTTTGTAGTCTTATGTGACTATGTCTACTATTTTTTAACACTTTAATAACTTTATTTTTTGATCTTATGAAAATAAAAGCACTCACATGTAATCATATATGTATAAATGTTTATAACAACATATTTTAAATACCCAGACCCTATAAGCTACATGAATGCCTATCAATTAGAAAATTACTGAATAAATTATAGTATACTTATATAATGGAATATTTTATAGCTATTTGAAGAATAGATTAGATGTATGTGTTGACATGGAAAGATGTCCAGAATGCATTGTTTTAAAATTAAAACAATCATGTGTAGAGTAATATGTACTTTTTTTAGAAAAAGAAGCAGGTCTCTCTATTTCTCTGTCTGTCTGGCTCTCTCATGTTCACACACATGTATACACAATATAGGTGTACATCTATATATATGGTATGTGGACTAAAACGTATGAGCAAATACATTCCCAATTGTGGGAGGAATGGGTGCAAATAGATATATACAGAGTATTATATCTCTCTTCATACAACTGTATTTTTTAGATTTATCTAATAAGCTTTTTATTTTTGTTCTTCCAAAAAAAAAGTAAGGACAAAAAAAAAGGTCAAGATAATGCCATTCTCAAGCAAACTGATTATAGTTGAGAATGACAAATTCAATGTAAGTTGTATCATATGGTGGGAAAAGAAAGGAATAAAAATTTAGACTCATCAAAAAATATGTATTTCCTTCTATTGACCAAGTTCCTCCAGACCACTGGTTTTTAACATTTTTAAGGGTGGAGAGCCCTTAGGAGAGTCAGATAAAACTCCTTTCTCAGTTAAAAGTGCATGAATTTTCAAATCCATCAATTGCATGTAACTGCTAGGTTTTATGAGCCCCTGTTCTAATCTTCTGATTTTTTTCATTAAAAGGAATTGAAAATAAGTTTAAAACAGATACTCTTCTGGGGCGCCTGGGTGGCTCAGTGGGTTAAAGCCTCTGCCTTTGGCTCAGGTCATGATCTCAGGGTCCTGGGGTCAAGCCCTGCGTTGGGCTCTCTGTCTAGCAGGGAGCCTGCTTCCCCCTCTCTCTCTGCCTGCCTCTCTGCCTACTTGTGATCTCTCTCTCTCTCTTTGTCAAATAAATAAATAAAATCTTTAAAAACAAAACAAATATTCTTCTGATTATATCTTCTCTCCTCATTGTTTTTTTCCATTGTTTTGATGATAACCAATCTTTAGCATCACCTGATTTCTTAGGAAGAGTATGTTTATTCTGCTGTTAAAAATTTAAAACTAATTCAACCCAATTTTGCCAGTTCAAGATTCCTTTACTCTCCTGTTAAATTTTCCACTCCAACCAAACCATACTATTACTAATTCCCCAAACAGGGTCTAGATTCTGGGATCTGATTTTTTTGATCACCTTTGCCTTTGCTTAAAATATCCTTATTGCTGCCCATCCCCTGGCCATCTTATTGGTGTCTATCGAAATCCTATTCGAAATCCATTCTTATAATCCCAGGTCCAAGGCCTCCTCTTTAACTAAATTTTCCTTCAGTTCCTCAGCTGGAATGACTCTTACTATCCTTGTGAACCACAGCTCTTTGTTTTTATTTCCATCATATTTCTTACCACATCTATATAATGTTATGGTTAATTATAGAGATGTCTTATCCCATTACCTGGCCTATTAGGTCCTTGAGAGCAGGACTCATATCTTGCTCATTTTAAATCTGCTATAGCACTTAGCACAGGGCCTTGCAAATAGTAGGTCCCAATAAATGTCACATTGAATTGATTTTGAGCTGACTTCAGTGGGAACCTGAAACAGAATGGCTTTTTTGACTTTAGGTTTTTTTTGTGCAATTTTGCGTCTTCTCTACAAAGATGTCTTAGTCAATCTACACAAATAGTCCATAATTTTTATTTCTAGCTTTCAAATTGTATCCTACTTTAGGTAATCCTAGTAAATGGTATCTGTTTTTATTTTTTAAAATATTTATTTATTTGTCAGAGAGAGAGAGCACAAGCAGGGGGAACGGCAGGTCAGAGGGAGAAGCAGGCTCCCTGCTGAGCAAGGAGCCCAACGTGGGACTTGATCCCAGGACCCTGGGATCATGACCCAAACCAAAGGCAGATGCTTAACTGACTGAGCCACCCAGGCATCCCAATATCTATTTATAAAAGAAGAGTGAATGTTATTTTTTTCTATTTTATTAGATAGTCCTTTTTTAAATGATGCAAAAAATTTATATTACTTTTAAGTTGTTTGATGTAATTTCATCTCTTAGACATTTGGAATTTTAATATACATGATTTGTTTTTATAATTTACATGATTTGTTTTTATTTTTAGTTTAAGTGAGTTGTCATTTTTTGGTATATTCTCTTGGTGTATTTGGTTAAATAATGTGTATGGCAAAGAATACTAAAGATAGCTTAACGCAACTTCAATGTCACTTACGTACTTTCTATTTAACAATAATTAGAAAGTTTACTTAAATAATATAAATTAACAGGTACTAAAATCTCCCCCTACTCACCCTGGGCTTTAAAAATCTAATATTGGCAAATAATAATCAGACCAGAAAAATAAAACTTAAAAAATTAGCAGAAAATAAGAAACTGCCAAAAATGTATATTTAGAAAGAATAAAGTTATAAGAGTTTTAGAAATCTATATAATTTAATGGTGACATTTAATAGATTAATAGATGGTCAATACAGTAATTCCTTTCATTGAGCAAATTCATAATGTTAAGAAAGTTTGAGGTCTTCTCAATTCTACTTCTCATCAAAGTTATGTGAAACACACACATATATTTCTAGTGTAATTGCTGGCATAACTTTAATAATAATGCATACATATTTCATCTCAGTAGGCCCCAAATACAAGTCTATGCCTATATTATCCACTTTCCCATTGTTTTACCTAGTCTCTGAAAAAGAAACAATGGAATATTTTCATTCTTTTGACTCTTCAAAAGACAGTTGAGATCTAATTGCTTTTTTGCCTTACATTAAGATAATATTTCTTGGATACTGTCATGATGTTTTTCTATCAGGATCAAATAAGACAGGTTCGACGTAGATTATAAATATGGCAGAATTAAGGGAAAATAATACCCTGGTTTATACGTCTGTTTGCTTGTTTATTTAGAATCTCCAAGCATATTTATATATTAATTCTTTATTTTTTTCATTTTAGAAACATCCTATGAAATGACAACAGAGAAATATTGTTTTATCTATTCAGCCTATAGATAGAAAAGTAAATGCAGTTTGGCTATTGTGGACATTGCTGCTATGAACATTGGGATGCAGGTGCCCCTTCTTTTCACTACATCTATATCTTTGGGGTAAATACCTGGTAGTGCAAGTGCTGGGTCATAGGCTGGCTCTATTTTTAGCATCTTAAGGAAACTCCATACTGTTTTCCAGAGTGGCTGTATCAGCTTGCATTCCCAACAACAGTGTAAGAGGGTTCCCCTTTCTCCACATCCTCTCCAACACTTGTCGTTTCCTGCCTTGTTAATTTTTGCCATTCTAACTGGTGTAAGGTGGTATCTCATTGTGGTTTTGATTTGTATTTCCTTGATGGCTAGTGATGTTGAACATTTTTTCGTGAGTCTGTTAACCATTTGTATGTCTTCTTTGGAGAAGTGTCTGTTCACGTCTTCTGCCCATTTATTGACTGGATTATTTGTTTTTTGGGTGTTGAGTTTGAGATCTTGGATACCGGCCCTTTATCCATAATGTCATTTGAAAATATTTTCTCCCATTCTGTGGGTTGCCTCTTAGTTTTGTTGACTGTTTCCTTGGCTGCACAAAAGCTTTTTATCTTGGGTGGGGGGATAGGGTAATTGAGTGATGGGTATTAAGGAGGGCACGTGTGGTAATGAGCATTGGGTGTTACATGCAACTAGTGAATCGTTGAATGCTACATCAAAAACTAATGATGTACTATATGTTGGCTAATTGAACAAAATTTTAAAAAATTAAAAAAATGAAAATTAGGCTGACAGAACCCAAGACAAAAACAGAGGAGGCAAATCATAAGAGACTCTTTTTTTTTTTTTTAAGATTTTATTTATTTTTTTATTTATTTGAGAGAGAAAGAGTGAGAAACAACATGAGAAGGGAGAGGGTCAGAGGGAGAAGCAGGCTCCCTGCTGAGCCAGAAGCCCAAGGCAGAACTGGATCCCGGGATCATGACCTGAGCCGAAGGCAGTCGCTTAGCCAACTGAACCACCCAGGTGCCCTGAGAGACTCTTTAACTATAGGAAACAAACTGAGGGTTGCCGAAGGGGAGCTTGACGGGGGAATGGGGTAACTGGGTGGTAGGCATTAAGGAAGGCATTTGAAGTAATAAACATTGGGTGTTGTATGCAAATGATGAATCACTGAATTCTATCTCTGAAACTAATAATAATGTTTATGTTAATTAAATTGAATTAACTTAAAAAATTTTTAAACGAAAATAGTACAAGAAAAGGTCCTCAAAGTAATTGAAAAAAAAGAAAAGTAAATGCGAAAAAAAAGCGTACTTAGTTCATTTAAGATCTGATTTTGTCAGGTTTGCATCACTTAAACTAAATATAGATTTATAAACATTGCTAAGCATCAGCTGTGTGGTGGACACTAAACCTGACATAAATAATAGCAATATATGGTTCTGCCTTTAAAAAGCTCATTACACATTATCCATAATAAACCATACTCTAAAAAAGAAAATACTGTGGCAATTGCTACAATAGGAATACAAGTAGAGTATCATAACGATAGAAAGCAGGACTGGGAAACAATTACTTTTAGATTGAGAAAGAATTTAGGATAAATTTCACTAAGGAGATGTCTTGGGCTTTGAAGTAGAGATTTAACTGAATAGAGAAGAGAAGGGATCACTACCAAAAAATGAAACACTTGGGTATAAAATCTAACAGAATATGTACAAGATCTATATGAGGAAAACAAAACTGATGAACAAAATCAAAGAAGCACTACATAAGTAGAGGGATACTCCACGTGCATGGATAGGAAGACTCAATGTTGTCAAGATATCACTTCTTCCTAACTTGATCTACAGATGCAGTACAATCCCAATGTAAATTTTAGCAAGTTATTTTATGGATGCAACAAACCGATTCTAAAGTTTAAATGTACCCAGAAGAGCCAACACAATATTGGAGGAGAGAGTTGGAGGAGTGACATCACCCTACATCAAGACTTGCTATTAAGCTATAGTAATCAAGACAGTGTGGAAAGAATAGGCAAATGGATCAGTGGAACAGAATACAGAGCCCAGAAATAGACCCCATGATATACTGTCAAGCGATCTTTGACAAAGGAGCAAAGGCAACACCCATTGAAACAAAAAGAGTCCCTTCAACACTGGCTGCTAGAAAAAATGGACATCCACATGCAAAATAATGAATCTAGACATAGACATTCACCCTTTGCAAAAATTAACTCAGAATGGATCATAAGCCTATATGTAAAATACAAGAGTATAAAACTCCTACAATATAATGTAGAAGGAAACCTAGATGACTTTGGCTATGGTGATGACTTCTTAGATATAACACCAAAGATATAATCCATGAAAGACATAATTGATAAGCTGTGTTCATTAAAATTTAAAACTTCTGCTCTGCAAAAGATAGTAACAAGATCATGAAGAGATAAGCCACAGACTGGGAGAAAGTATTAGCAAAAGACACATCTGATGAAAGGCCACTATCCAAAATATATATAAGAACTCTTAAAACTTAACAATAAGATACTAATAAAGAACTCGATTAAAGAATGGGCCAAAGATCTTAGTAGACATCTCAACCAAGAAGATATACAGATGGTAAATAAGCATATGAAAAGTTTCTCCACATCATATGGCATCAGGGAAATGCAAATTGAAACAACAATGAGATAGAACCACACACCTATTAGAATGGCTAAAATGCAAAACACTGGCAACACCAAATGCTGGCAAGAATATGGACCAATAGGAACTCTCATTAATTTCTGGTGGTACAAAATGGTACAACCACATTGGAAGACAGGTTGGAAGTTTCTTACAAAACTAAATATACTCTGACCATATGATCCAGTAATCCTTAGTCCTTAGTATTTATCCAAAGGACTTGAAACTTACGTCCATGCAAAAACCTGCATGTGGATGTTTATAGCAGTTTTATGTGGATGTTTATAGCAGTTTTATGTGGATGTTTATAGCATTTTTATTTATAATTACCAAATCTTAGAAGCAACCAAGACATCCTTCAGTAAGTAAATGGATAAATAAGCTGTAGTAAATTCAGACAATGAAATATTATTTAGTATAAAAAAGAAATGAACTATCAAGCCATAAGAAGACATGGAGGAAACCTAAATGTATATTACTAAAGCCAATCTGAAAAGGCTACTTACTATATGATTCCAACTACATGACATTCTGGAAAAGACAAAACTATGAAGACAGTAAAAGAGCAGTGGGGGCTAAGGGTTGGGTGGGTGGGATTTTTAGAGCAATGATTTTTAGAGCAATGAATATACATGATTCTATAATGATGACTGGATGTCATTATGCATTTGTCCAAATCCATAGAATATACAACACCAAGACTGCACCATAATGTAAACTATGGTCTTTGGGTAGTTATGATATGTCAGTGTAGGTTCAGCAAGTATAAGAAATGTACCCTCTAATGAGATATGTTGACAATGGGGAAGGCTGGGCATGTGTGGTGATAGAGGGGATATGAATAATCTTCATGCCTACCTCTCAATTTTGCTATGAACCTAAACCTGCTGTTTAGAAAAATAAGGTTTCCAAAGGGAAAAAGAGAGGGGGAGGTCAGTCTAGATAGAGCAGAGATAGGAGCAAAGTTTAAAAAGCACATTTGAAGAATAAAGAATAGTTCCACACAGCTGCAAGCTAGGATGCTGAGTTGAGATGATGTAAGCAGTGAAGCTGGGAGCACAGATGGATCTGTACTTGGAAGATTTTCTAATGGCAGGTAAGGAGTTTAGATTTTGTTTCCAGGCTATGAGTGACCAAACACGTAGTTGTTCTGGGAAGGGAAGTGACTCGATCAGCTATTTTCTATAGAAGGTAAATGTAACTATGGCATAGAAAATAGATAGAAATAGTTAATCTTTAAAATATTTATAGAATTTGATGGAATAATCACATTTCCAGGAGTTTATCCAAAGGAAACAACTGAATCTACTGAAAAAGCTTTATGGATGATAGTCATTAAAATGCTGGATAGTTAGGGAAATCATTAGAAATAGTTACAGAAATAGTTAAGGAACCATTACAGATAGGTTTTAATACTAGGAAACCATCAAGCTACAATAAAAAAAAAAAAAACACAAAACAGAAAAGTACGGGTATTGTTTGATCATGGCTAATGTCACAAAATTATGTGTGGGGAAAAATCCTAGAAAGAGATAAACCAAAATAGTAAGGTGGGAGCTCCCAAGAGTTGAGACTATTGGTAGTTTCTTTTTACATTACAGTGTCCAGTACATTTCTCTAAACATGGATTAGTTATGCAATGAAAAAAAAATAAACTTTTAAACAGCCCAACTGAGAGTAGCCAAGTCCTTGAACCCAACAGTGACAGCGTGAACACAGAGGGAGAGACAGATTCCAGTCAGGACATTGTTTTCATGGATGTAGACGATAAGAAAGATCTGGGGCAAAGATGACACTGCAGCCCTGACCTCTAAGCCGGTCAGATGGTGATGTTTTCAGTCACACGGCAAATGCAGGAGAGGCAGGGTAGGAGGTTTCACACTGCACATGTTTATTTGGAGGGATCCTCAGGATATCCAGCAGATGCATTCTCATGGCGGTTGGCGATGAAAGCATTCAGTATTGACAAAGATACAGTAAATCACCACTTTCTGGTCCCAGGATGGAGATGATGAAAAGTAATTTGGTAATATGTTCATGTCCCTCAACCCAAATATAGAAAATTCATTATGCACTTTGATCCAAAGTTATTATTTACAAAGATGTTCATTGCAGGAGGTAGACTATAACCAAGAGAAAACAGAGAAAGAGGAAAACAAAACACTCCCCCCCCCAAAGTAGGGGAAAGTCAAATAAATTATGATGAATCCATTCAATGGAATATTGTGTAGCAATTAAAAACAATGTGTTAACAAAATATATTAACAAAAGAAATACTTATGTCAAAATTTTAAAATCATAACATTAAAATTATATACACAGTAGGGTTTTGACCTTGTAAAATGTTATATAAATAAGACCAGACTAATCACATATCAAAGTATTAACAGTGTCTCAACTCTTGCTAGTAGTATTACAGATCCTACTCCCTTTTAACTTCTCTTTATTCTTGAGTTCTTTTCTACCAAGAGCGCACATAACTTTTATAACTAGAAGTTAAAAAGAAAGAAAATTAAAGGGAAAGAATATATGTCCAGAGATCAAGGCTAAATATGGATTTGAGAATCATCCACATATAAGTAATAGTAGAAGTCACCAGTAATCCTTAAACTCTAGAGACAGATTATGTTGTCTCTCTTAATAACTTCTTAGTACATAGATTTTATACAATAAATTGAAACATTCTAATGATTCAGTCATATGTTTATCAAAAGTCAATTAGAGCCTTAGGCCTTTGTCATTTTGGGATGTTCAATAGAATGAACATGGTTTTTAAAATTGATTTGATAAAGATAAAACTTGACATTAGTGAACAGTAATTCATTTTCTTACTCTTCTTCAGAAAATATGTCATGCTCAATTTTAATTTCAAGAAAATATAGAGCAAATCTACATAAAGCAAAAATAGTAAAGGTTTGTTTGCCCTAAGATATGTTTTGCTCACTATAATTGGGTTGTCAGAATGCGTCTGACATATGCTAATGAAACAGAGAGAAAGCCAAAATATGGTTTATATGGTTACATTAGTCCTTTTCATACCCAAACCAACAACATTTATTTAGCTCCTACTCAGATGCTGGGAATTAAAAAGTAGAAAACCACATCACCCTGGCACTTAGGCAGCAGATAAAAACCACTGGCAAAAGGCAGCAAATCATTCGTTTCAATAAGTAGTAGAATAACGTTGGAAATTTGAAGACTGTAGTGTCATTGTGAATGCATAGATTCATGACAGGCTTCCTACAGAAGGTGACGCTCTGGCATGAATCTTGAAAGCAAGACAGTAGTAAAGAAAAGAAAACTTTAGATAAACTATTTCAGATATTGCCACAATGATCTTCAAAGTGGTCATTTCAGTTTACATCTGAATCAGCCAGGAATAAGAGTCTCCATTTTTCCTCGTTTTGGCCAATACATGACACTGTCAGACTCTTAAATAATTTTTATTTATTTTTAGAGAGAAAGAGAAAGAGAGTGAGCAGGGGGAGGAGCAGAGGGAGAGGGAGAGAATCTGGAGCAAACTCTGCAATGAGCCCAGAGCTCCATGTGGGACTCGACCTGTGGCTCCATCCCATGAGCCTGAGATCATGACCTGAGCAGAAGTCAAGAGTCAGACGCTTAACTGACTGAGCCACCTAGGTGTCCTGATACTGTCAGACTTTTAATCTACATTTGTCATGTTGAGCGTCTTTTCCTTTGTTTATTTAGCAATGTATGTTTTCTCTTCTATGAATTAATTGCCTGTTAATATCCTCTGCCCAATTTCTCTAGAATTGTTTATCATTTTCTTATTGATTTAAAGGAGTTTTCTATGTATTCTGGATGCTAGTTCCTTGCCAGGAGAGACTTTTCTCCTTTTCTCTGTCTTCTTGTAGCCAGACTGCCTGAATCCCATACTCACTAAATGTGTTCTTAAAATAATTATTTAACCTCTCTGGGCTTTCATTTTCTGAACACTAAAATCAGCATAGTAACATACCTAGCTGGTAGGGTTGTTGTGAACATTAAATGAGCTAATTTGGAAAGAGCTTGGAAGTATGTTCCAAGGTTATAGTACGTGCTAATTAAATGTGGGCTGTGGTTGTTACAATCATTATTGTTGTCTCTCACAAAGGTAGATTGTTTCTAATTGGCTATTTCACTAAGGACGTGGTCTTTTGGGGGTCTGGGCTTCAAGACCTGCCCCACTTGGTATGGACTCAAGGACTTGTCTTCTGTCTTTGTGCTATCCGCAACTTAGACTCAAGTTTCCAGAGTAGGACTGTCCTCTATAGGGATATGTTCCAATCATCATAGGGCTTGCCTTTTTTTGATTCTTCTTTATCCTTACTTTCTTAAAGATTGAATATGAACAGATAGTTGTTATATTTTTTGCAAAATTCCTATTTAAAAAAATTAAGATAGGTGTAAAGTCAGGTTGTGTATTGGAGATTTTTCTTATTTCTTGAGGTAGGCCTGTCTGAAAGGAGAATTATAGGCCAATATCCCTGATGAACATAGATGCAAAAATGCTCAAAAAGATACTTGCAAATCAAATCCAATAGTACTTTAAAAGAATTATTCACCAAGATCAAGTGGGATTTATTCCTGGGCTGCAAGGGTGGTTCAATATTTGCAAATCAATCAATGTGATATAACACATTAATAAAAGAAAGGATAAGAACCATATGATCCTCTCAATAGATGCAGAAAATGCATTTGATAAAGCACAGCATCCGTTCTCGATAAAAACATTCAACAAAGTAGGGATAGAGGGAACATAACTCAATATCACAAATAGGCCATATATGAAAGACCCACAGCTAATATCATCCTCAGTGGGGAAAAACTGAGAGGTTTTCCTCTGGCGGGGAGGGGGGGGGTCAGGAACAAGACAGAGATGTCCACTCTCACTACTGTTATTTAACATAGTACTAGAAGTCCTAGCATCAGCAATCAGACAACAAAAGGAAATCAAAGGCATCCAAATAGGCAAGGCAGAAGTCAGATTTTCACTGTTTGCAGATGATATGATACTCTATGTAGAAAATCCAAAAGACTCCACCAAAAAATTGCCCGAATTGATACACAAATTCAGTAAAGTTGCAGGATACACAATCAATGTAGAGAAATCTGTTGTATTTCTATACACAAATAATGAAGCAACAGAAGGAGAAATCAAGGAATCGATCCCACTTGCAATTGCACCAAAACCTATAAGACACCTAGGAATAACCCTAACCAAAGAGGTAAAAGATCTGTGTGCTGAAACTATAGAACACTTATGAAATAAATTGAAGCTAACACAAAGAAATGGAAAAACATCCAATGGTCATAGATTGGAAGAACAAGTATTGTTAAAATGTCTATACTACTCAAAGCAACCTATACATTCAGTGCAATCCCTATCAAAATACCACCAGCGTTTTTCACAGGGCTAGAACAAACAATCCTAAAATTTTATATGGAGCCACAAAATTTGTATGGAACCATAAAAGACCCTGAATAACCAAAGCAATCTTGAAAAAGAGAAGCAAGGAGGCTCACAGTTCTGGACTTCAAGCTATATTTCAAAGTTGTAGTGATCAAGACGGTATGGTACTGGCACAAAAACAGAAACATAGATCAATGGAACAGAACAGAGAGCCCAGAAATGGACCTACAAATATATGGTCAGCTAATCTTCAACAAAGCAGCAAAGAATATCCAATAGGAAAAAAATAGTTTCCTCAACAAATGGTGCTGGGAAAACTGGACAGCAACATGCAGAAGAATGAAACTGGACCCATTTCTTATGCTATACAAAAAAATAAATTCAAAATGGATGAAAGACCTAAACGTGTGATAGGAAACCATCAAAATCCTAGAGGAGCACAAAGGCAGCAACCTCTTCGACATTGGCTCTAACAACTTCTTACCAGACATGTTTCCAGAGGCAAGGGAAACAAAAGCAAAAATGAACTATTGGGACTTCATCAAGATAAAAAGCTTCTGCACAGTGAAGGAAACAGTCAACAAAACTAAAGGACAACCTACAGAATGGGAAAAGATATTTGCAAATGACATATCTTATAAAAGGTTCATATTCAAAATCTACAAAGAACTTATCAAGCTCAACACCTGGAAAACAAATAATTCAGTTAAAAAATGGGCAAAAGACATGGATAGACATTTTTCCAAAGAAGATGTACAAATGGCTAACAGACACATGAAAAGATGTTCAGCACCACTCATCATCAGGGAAACAAATCAAAACTACAGTGAGATATGATCCTCACATTTGTCAGAATGGCTGAAATTAACAACAAAGTAAACAACAGATGTTGGTGAAGCTGAGGAGAAAAGGAAACCTTCTTATACTGTTGGTGGGAATGCAAACTGGTGCAGCCACTATGGAAAACAGTATGGAGATTCCTCAGAAAATTAAAAATAGAACTACCTATGACCCAGCAATTGCACTACTAAGTATTTATCCAAAGGATACAAAAATTCTGATTTGAAAGGGCACATGCACCCTGATGTTTATAGCAGCATTATCAACGATAGCCAAATTATGGAGAGAGCCCAGCTGTCAATCGATTGATGAATGAATAAAGAAGATGTGGTGTACATATATATATATATTACATATATATATAATGGAATATAACTCAGCCATTAAAAAGAATGAAATCTTGCTATTTGCAACAATGTGGATGGAACTAGAGTGTATTATGCTAAACAAAAAAGGCAGTGAAAGACAAATACCATATGATTTCAGTCATATGTGGAATTAGGAAACAAAACAGATGATCATAGGGGAAAGGAAAAAAAAGAGAGGGAGGCAGACCATAAGAGACTCTTAATGATAGAGAACAAACTGAGGGTTGCTGGAGGGGAGGTGGGCAGGGTAAGTATTAAATGGGTGATGGGTATTAAGGAGGGCACTTGTGATGGGCACTAAGTATTATACACAAGTAATGAATCATTAAATTCTACTCCTGAAACTAATATTACACTATAAAAACTAAAATTTAGATGAAAACTTGAAACATTAAAAAAAATTTAAGAGAGAAATTATTTCTAAAGTATTCCACATGCCATATTGAGGATGTAGAAGGCTTTGTCCATTTTTCTTTGGTAGCATGATATTTCTTTCCTTATTTATAAGAACTCACTCTGTATTAAGTATATGAAATATTTCTCTCTCATATTGCAGATATGCTTTTAAATGTAGCAACATTTAATAGTAAAATGAAGTAATCTTTGTGATTTCTGCTTTTGGAGGCATGCTTAGGAATGTCTCTCTCATCCCAAGATATCATCAAAGTCATTTATATTATTTCAATTTTTTCATATACATTTGAGACTAAATAGCATTTAGAATAAATGTTGGCATGGGAAGTCAATTAGGGAAACTAACGGTGTTCCTCCAAAATGTTTAATTAGGTGTTACAGCCCCTCTTGGTGAATACTTGTTCCTTCTTTAATAGACACAGCCCTAGATCTGTTGCCAGCTGCACTTCGCATTCCTTATGTGGGGCACGCCAACCGTAAGAAGCACCAGTCTGCTTTCCTACACCCGAAGAGTAAAGAATTCACGTGATTTCCTACTGAGCAGGGATTCATACTGGCAGAAAGAATAGAAGGAAATATGGCATTTTTGATTACTTATATGATCAGCCCAAAAGCACTTTGACCTGAATTAGCCAATAGTTGGAGTGAGGGAGGGATTATCCTGGAACTGTCTGGAAATAAATATAAATAAGAGGGTATCATGAAATTACTGGGAGATCCATTCTGTTTGGTAGGAAGCAGTCAAGGTGTCATTCACCTCTCATCAGAACTGATATGTCTCTGAATGCACATCCCAGCGGGGCACTCACTGAGCTTAGCATGAGATGAGTTATGGAACCTACCTTCATTAACTCAGCAGTTACTTTTGAGCACCTGTATGTGTGAAATACTATTAAGGCTCTCAAGCTGTTTATTGGCCTATGAGGTTTAGGTATCATGATTAAAACCTGTATTAGACAAATGTTTGCCAAAGTCCAAACTCATAGTGGAAGCTCAATAAAAGATTGGGTATTCACTGCCCACCTAACTCTTTAGACCCTCAACAAACTTAATTCGGATTAAACACAATGAAAATTCGAAAATAAAATTGGCTTAGGCTTCTGTATATTTACTTAACATTTTAGGAACACACAAAATTTCCTTTCTTAAAGAAGATTAGCATTCCATAAGGTAAAACATGCTAATTATAAAGATTGTGTTTATTTTATTTTTTAGAGAGAGAAAGAGAGAGCGTGGTGGGTGTGGGGGACAGAGGGTGGGAGAGAGAGAGAATCTCAAGCAGGCTCCATGCTCAGCACGGAGCCTGACGCGGGGCTTGATTTCACAACCCTAAGATCATGACCTAAGCCAAAATCAAGAGTTGGACACTTAAACAACTCAGCCACCCAGGCATCCCAAAGATTGTGTTTATATATGAAGTCTCCTGTTCCCATGCAAGGTTTAATCCATTAAACGTGACTAATTTTCTCACAAGCTTTACTTTAACCTTAGTTTTTCGTGATTTCTGAATAGAATATAATTAATCCTGGTGATTTATGGCCTGCTCTGGTATTCTGCAGTCTTTAGCATGAAGTCTTTCATTTAGAATACTACAAGTGGACATGTGAACCTGCAGTTTCACTTAGGAACATGAATTATGAAATGTAATTATAAACACAAATGCCTACATTGGTATTAATTTTACAACTTATAATTGTACTAGAAACCTCTAGTTGGATGTACTTGTAACATCCTATGGTTGAATTCATTTAAGTGGATTGCAAAAGAGTAAGCTGTAAGCTGAATTCTATTTAGATGAGTCTGATCATTAAGATCCTTGTATTGGGTTACAAATCTGAGATCGCAGTGAACTGAATAATATTAGTCCGGGCCACCTCTGCTAGATTTGTTTTTCTTCTTCCATTCCAGACCTGGCAGTCTCTTAATGGGATGAGCTGCATCCATCAATAGGTAATGTTGGTCCCCATGTGGGTTCTTGGAAGGCCCAGCCTCCCCTTGGCCTCTGCCCTTTCTGTTTTCGTGAAAAGACTTTCCCAGAAGTCACCTTTTGAGGATGGTGATGGAAACCACTTCCCACTGGCCTTCCCCATACCATGCTGCTCCACAGAGCTCCCTTAAAGAGCAGAACTGCTCACTCCAACCCAAGAGGGCACATTGGCCTCCTTACTTGGTAGTATTTGGAGTCTTTGACATTAAGCTAATCTGGACTTAAACTATAGCTCTGGCTTTTCTCAGTATGTGTCCCTGGCTCTGTATCTTGACTTTTCTCCATCTCACTGCCTTCATCTGGTAAATAAGGACACTGCAGGTTGTTCCGAGGTATACATATATCATACATAAGGGAGCCTCTGGCTGTGCAGGAACTCAGCAAATGGTAATTCACATTATTGTTAGTTCATATCACTGTTCATTTTTTTTTTTTTCAAGAGTTTCTACTGGCCATACTATGCTCCGGAAGCTATGTTGGGAACTGAGGCTACAACCGTGAATATGGCAGTGTCTACCCTCAGAAGCTTACAGTTCAGTGAGGAAAGAGACAAATATCAAATCACCTACTGTTCAGTGAGATTAGTGCTGAGACTGGGGCTTCTAGAACACATGGAAGGGCTCCTATAACGCAGCTTTGGGAGCTGCCAGCAAGTGCTTCCAGAGATACTGATGGTTTCAATTTCTGGAGGCGAGGCAAGGATTTGGCAGGAGGAGGAAGAGAGCCTTCTCAGCAGAGGTGGTGGCATATGCAGGGGCCCCGACGAGGGACCGGAGGTTTGTGGGCTCTGCAAAGACCTCAGTGGGACCCAAGAGCTGAGTTCCCTAGATCCTGCAGGGCAGGCTGAACTTTTAAATAGATGGGATAGTCACTGTTCAGGAACTGATTTTATGCATTTTCAAAAGATTTAATGAAACAAGGAAGAAATGGGTCTCCATGAAGTGAATACCGAACAATACAACCATTCTCCAAAGACAAGGGGGTAGAGCTAGGAAGTCTGGAACTTAGAATTCAGAAAGCCCTGTTTTCTCCACCATGCTCGCAGTTTTAAATATTTGCACATTCCCCAGACCTAGCCAGGATAACATAGCATGAGAACTAGGCCAAACGAAGACTTTTTTTAATGAGCTGGGAGTGACAGCCAATAAATAGAAAGCAGAACTAACAGGTTTAAAAGCCGTCAGACCAAATCAAAGAGAAGAAAAGGAGAGGAAAACGGTCATCTGTGGATAACTTCTGATACCACTCAGTCTCTGTCTTATAAATTGGAAACGAGCAGTTTTCCCAAGGACATGATACCGTTTCTTATTCCTAAGACACAATGACTACTTAAAGAAATTACCTCTGCTGCATTTGATTTTTGGTGGAATTTGACTTCATTATTTGGTCTTGTTTGTGGGTTTGGGGGCTTGATCAGTAGAAACTTATTCACACAAAAGAATATAGTGAAGTTACCTTCATTAAATTTTGTCGATAACTTTTATACCAGGTGATTAAATTCTGGCCTAATGTGCCAAGACACAACCTCATAATATACATTATGGCATTTGTTTAGTCCAAGAAAACTCACTCATCCAAGAAGTCCACTGATAGCATACTCATTTAATATAATTACCCTATTATGCATAAAATTATGTGTTTAAAGAGAGTTAGGCAACCTGCTTTAATCACTGCAGTAAGTTGTAAATGAAATGAAAAAATTCTGGCTGTGATCTTAAAAGCATTCTGTACCCTATCTGCTATCACTGAATAAAGGCATATTTTTCATAATGACATCAAAATATTGCAATCATTTATTTGGAAGTAAGAAATCTTAAGAACTTTTAATTAAAAAGTCATGTAGGTTGATCCATATTACACATTATAGACCCATCTAGATGACAACAAATTAATGCTTGTGGAGTGTGTTGTATACAATCATGGTGGTTTGGGAGTTGCTTCTGACTTGCCGTGTCTGCTTTTTGCTAGTTCAGATTTTCCATGGAAAACTTTCTCGACTGACCAGCAGTAAGATTCACTAGTTTGTCTTTGACCTCTCCCTACATCTGACCCTTAACAAGTTCTCTGATGTCACGTATTCACATATAGAGTGAAAGAGAGGGAGGTCAAGAAAAATTATTTGAGCCAAACAACAGAATGATTTTTTTTAAATTTTTTATTATTTTTTTATTTTTTTAATTAACACATAATGTATTATTTGCCCCAGGGTACATGTCTGTGGATCCTCAGGCTTACATATTTCACAGCACTTACCATAGCACATACCCTCCTCAATGTCCATAACCCAGCCACCCTATCCCTACCCGCCCCTACCCTCCAGCCACCCTCGGTTTGTTTCATGAGTTTA